>JAOQGH010000008.1:2933574-3095164 GCA_025769975.1 Gallinago jamesoni | reverse complement strand
GAAGAGATTGGAGGACAACGGTGTTCGAGTGACCTGGTACCACCTCGAGGATGGATTCCATGGAGTCATAAGCTTATATGATTATTGCGGCTTCTCATTTCCAGCTGGGAAAAGGGGATTGGACAGCGTCGTTAACTTCCTAAAAAGCTTATAGTAAACATCTTAGATTCCACGAGTCTGTTCACGCCTCAATTTAGGAAAATATCTTTTTAGGATATTTAATATCAGGTGATGGGTAGTTAATCAAGGGCAGCCATTAACGATAAACAAGGCTCAGCAGAACCTCATTCCAGCTGTTAGTTGGAACATGGAATATGCAAACCTTATACAAGCTTGTACCACGCTGCAAGCCCTTATCTTTAGCCATCTCAATAAAGAACAACATTATTTTGAATGAACACCCTGGTTTGTCCTACTTCTTAAAAATAAAATGCATCTGTCTGTGTAGAGAGACTGTGTGTCATGCGGGGATGTGTGGTGTGTCAGTACAGAGGAGTGTGTCACTATCACTGGGTTTTGGGACATACTCTGTGCTCTGATTCTGAAGCCTGTCAGAGTAAGTACCCAGCTGATTCCAGTGGGTTTAGGAGCCACTGTGTTGCTCAGCGATAGATGCGATGCAGCCTAGAACGTGGTTACTGGAACGACAGTCACCACGGGGACAGCAAGCACAAATGGTTCTATGGGCAAGCAGTTCCACACATACCACCCCCCCCCCCCCCCCCGCCCCCCCCCCCGCTGTGTTTCTGGGCACACAGGCAGGCAGAAGTGCAGTTCCTTTCTGCCCTACTTGTAGCCATGGGCTACTGAGTGACTTTCCACCCGCCCAACTCGAAGGACAGTGCCAACAACCAGGGAGGGTAGTGCTGGAAGACAAAGAAAGATGTTTGCATTGCACAGAGATGGAGACGACTGGTGGAAAGTTAAACCCAAATACTCTTCTAAAGTTCTCGTTGGAAACTGGCTGGAAGAGAGGGAAAGGCTAAGGCAGGAAAGAAGTCTGGGAGCAGGAACAGAGTGGGTCAGCACCAACGTTCTGGAGGTTGTGTACTCCTGCAGTCATGAGCTAGAGCCCAGGCTCATCTCAGAAGAGTAGATAGAAGGGAGAAGGATAAGGATAAGCATCTTGCCTGTCCTATGTTAATTCACTTTTTTAATGATCTACCATTCTTCTCTCTAAGCCAGGCCAGAAGCAATGCCTGAGCATGAGTTATACTCTGTGGTTCACACCAGACATAACAGTAGCCAACTAAAAATGCTATAGCACTCCATGGAAATCACTTCAGGCTGCTATACAACTTACAGGCAGCCGTACCACAATATATACAACTTAATAATATATACCAACATTAGACAAAGGAGGTTTCATTAATCCTTCCATAAATTAATCCTTATCATTACTTGTATCAGAGGATCTTTAATAATTTGGATATTGGTTTCATTTGCTTGCATGACCAAGAGCATCTTTGCTGGCAGAGCCGCTCCGGGGATTGCATGCCCTGCTTCAGCTCAGCAAAACTTTACCATTAAACATTTAACTTTGTCAAAGCCTGCCAGTTATGTTCAATATTGGAGCTGTTAGGGCAAATCCTCCTGACTCTGCTAAAATTACTTCCTTTAGAATTATTTTTTTTTTTCTGGAGCAAAATGCTTAACTATACTGCAGAGACTGTCCTGCTGCGGCAGGAGTAGGAACAAAGGGACAAAAAATTTAAAAAAGAGGATTAATTCATCCTTTTCAGATGCTAGTTCACATGGCAGGTGAAAGTGCTTAACACCAAACGGTGAATAATTTTTCAAGTGCTGTAAAGTATCTTATATTTACACCAAGGAATTGATCCAGGGTTTTACAATGGCTGATTACACCAGCTGACTTTACCATCTGAGAAAATGTACATAGCACAGACTTCTTTCCAAATTAATTCATTTTTAAATGTGTAGATGAAGAAAGCAGGCCTGGAACAGAGATTCTGTAATTACCAATTGTCTTAGCTACACTGCTTGTTGTGTGTCTCTCTAGTTTCTAAAAGGCACCAGGAAACTGGGCAGCAGCATATACAAAACAGACTTCATTTGGTTCCCGGATCACAAACCAGACAAAACACTAAGGAGTATCATGGTAGAAAAATGCCAGGTAAGTAAAAGAAAGGGCTGTGTGTGCCAACATAACAAACAGCAATGATCTTTGACTAATACTTAAATCATATTTTATGTCCTTAAACAACTGTAGGCATAAAGCAGCTATAAAGCTCCGTGGTCAGTTCATAGGATCCAGAGCTCCCTGGTACGTTTGGTGGCTGTATGATGCCTTTCAGAGGCAGAAAACCAGCACGTCCTTCTTGGTACCCTCTGGTTGTTTCGCAGTCTCTGTCTCTGAGGGTGACCAGGACACATGAAAATATCAGTATGTAACTACCAGCAAGGAGCAGGTCTTGAGTCTTCAGGACACCTCTGGGCTACTGTATGAGTTTGCTGGTAAAAGAGGGTTATTTTCACCAGCACGTCTCCGATTTATAGGAATGAACTGCACTTAAACAAGTCCCAGATCTTTCACAACAATACTCCCACAAGTGTCACCTGCTAGAATGTCCCTTCCTCCAAGGTGCCGCTCCACCCCCAAAATATTCCTATCGTTCTCTCCTGACAGAGAAGGCAGTCTGTGTAATGGCAGTGCCCAATGAAACACTTAAGCAGCACAAGACGATCAGCTTTCCATTTGCTGGCTTCTTAAATGTATCTGCAAATCCATGACGCGTGTGTTGAAATCAGACTAATCAGATCTCATGAGATAGAAATGTAGTTGCTTAATTTTACTGGAAATTTACTTTACTTGAAATGCAAATGCCCTTATTTTCAGGGATTAAATTATAAGTAAAAGCAGTGAAAGCACAGTACAAAATTTTGTGATATTTCTGGTAGCAGAGTCTGACTCAAAAGTGCGCTAGGGCATCTGACTGCTCTGTACAAAGACAAACAGCTCGGTTCCATGCGCGTCTCATTCCAGGGCCTGCCCATGCAGCACTTCTTCACCCATCATGAGGAACCAAGAAGCCGGAATTTAGTATCAGAGTATGAAGATAAATACAACAGACACGGTTACAACCCTGTGCTGCCTCCCCTCCGCAGCTGGAATGGACGCAAGCTTTCCTGGATTCCTCAGAAATCAGATTTCCCAATTCTTGGTAGGTTTTGGCATTATTAATTCAAACAGACGGAGCAGGGTGCAGTGGTGAATTACGGACTTAGAGCCAGGAACCTCCTTCTGTTTTAATTCTGACGTTTGCCTCATTTCTTATCTAGTCAGTAGCTAATTTTTCTGACTGACGAAGTGGAAATGTTACCCATACAACAACAATCAGCACAGGGAGCTGGGAAGGGTAGTGTCGATGAACAGATTTCTCTCCTTCACGCAATAATGTGAGACTCCAGGTGAAAACAAGGAGAGCTGTGGGGTACAACTAGCAGGGGAATTCCCAGAGCATTATTATGTTTCTGAATTTAAGTGACACATACAGCTCTGCTAACTTTTTTAATATCTGCCAGAGAGACTGTGAGGAATCAGGACTCCTTACATTTATACTGTTAACTGTTGTCCTATTGATATGAAACAGTGATTTTTCCCTTCCAGCCAGAGGGAGACACACACGCCCCAGGAAAGATCTGTTTTGTCCTTAATCTGCTGTCAAAATAGTACAAATATTACAAATATTCCCTATGACAACTGTGGAGCGAAAACAGCAGGACCAAAACCTGAATTCTATAATTTCTAACATTTAATCATTTCCTGCCTCAGAACCACCCACCAACTATGGCCTTCTTGAGTACCTGAAGAAAAAATGGCATGAGGAAGAAGCTGGAGTGATGAACAGTGTCTACACCGTTTCCTATGAGCTCCCACTGATTTCTTCTTGGGCGACTTGTCAGCTGCAAGAACCAGCTAAAATTCATTACCTCCCTCCTAGCCAGGGATACCTCCGAACCGTCCACAGAATCCTGGGCTACGAAGGGGGTCAGAAATACCTGGAAGCCATCGGCTACTGCTGAGAGACAGAAAAGCAAGGGACGCCTCTGTGTAAACTGCTTAGGGGATATCTTAAGTATTACTTAATATAGCTTGTCGCTCGCGTACGTGAGGGTGATCTGTTCCGTGCAGAAGGAATGAGAATTAGGTTATACAGGCAGAGGGCTCTCTACTCGTTAGAACAAGCTGCTGGGTCAACATTCTGACCTGCAGATGGCTGGGACTATTTCTGAAGCTGAAATTTCAGAGTGCTTATTAAATCGCTGAAAACAAAAGTTTCATCTGTTGGTTTCTATTCGATGGACAGTCGCAGTAAGAAAAAAAAAAAAAAAGCAAGAAAAAAACCCCAAAACAGCATAGTGGGATAAGGATATATTAAGGATATTATATTAAGGATATAAATTTCTTAATTGTTTTGTCCTTGGTTGTTTTTCAATTGTACACAGCTTGCTATACGCTTCTTTGTTGAAAGAGGAGAAAAAGACCCTTGTGTTATTCCATACTATGTCCAAAACACCCAAGAAGAAAGTAAACATTTGAAATGGCTGCCTGTCTAAGGACAAGGTGAAGCAAGGTCTCTCCCAATGCAGTAAGGGAGCAGCCCTTGATTGCCCTTGGCTTTACCCACTGAGTGGCACTTAAGGGTAGATAAGCCTCAAAGGAAAGATTAGCTGACCTTACATTGCCAAACACTAAACCTGGATGAAATAGCTGTAGGTGGCCTTGATACCACAGAACAGGCCACCCCGACACTTCACTCAGTTGGGGAAGTCCGTGAAGGACCTATGTAAAAAGTGCTGACTGAAGTCCAAATTTTTATTGCACTAATGTGCAGGTTCTGCACTGAAATCACATTTGGCCCGAGGAGATATTTGCAAGGTTCAGCTGCTATTTGTCTGAGGCTCAGCAATAAACTTGCAGCAAGTGAAAGGCTTAGATTAAATATACCTGGAATTAATTCAATGCATATTTATCTCTTGATCAATTTTGCTCAAGATTAGCAAGAATATAATTGTTTTTAGGAACAAGATAAAAGCATATACCTTAGTCTTGGCATGGACAAGCCTCCAGCCACGGTCTGTACAGTTTTACCTCTGCAACATTTTAGCCACGCTGATTTAGGTTTGCTTGTTCAAGGTTGGGTTTTCAACCGAAGGACACCGACGACTCAGACCTGTGTGTAGAGCAACAGTGGCATCTATTGGCAAAGGGGTTCTTCACTCAGCTGAGAGATCCAAAACCCTCTGCAGGAGAGGTACTGCAGGCCCTCGGCTGGAGCAGAAAGCAGCATCAATAATGGAATCTTTTAGAGATGCAAGCGCCCTGATGATTAGATAAGCTTTATATAGGTTGATCTTTTTTTTTTTGGCTTTAAAGCCCCAGGGAGAGCAAAGGCAATTAGAAAAAAATGAAAGCAAAATAGGTGAAAGTAGTCACTGAAACAGAGCCAGCTATCAGCACGGTGTTATAAAAAACACATTCTCCTGAAAAAATGTAATCCATAAAGAAGGCGTGCCTTACAGTGGAATGAAAAATGGCAGATACAGAAATTCCTGTTTTCACAAGGAAGTCTATCCAAATTAATTTTACTGCCAATATGACTAATAAAAATGTATTTTTCTTTTTTGTTACCCATGTGCTAATATTTTTAATGAAAATATCAACCAGGCATGCATCTTAAAAGCACAAAAAAGCCCATATAATGTTTAGAACAGAGCATAGAAAATTATACAAAGGTAATCTTCACTTCACACAACTCCATCAGTTTGCTTAAAAATCTGGTTATCAATCATTCATAATTATTAAATATTCATAGTAAATGAAACATTTATGGTTATTATCTACTGGGAATTACTGAGATGCACAAGTACCACCTATGAAATTTGTATGAAAGCATTAATTCCAAATCTGTAAGCTGCCTGGGCAGGGCTCCCTGAGCACAGGTCTAATTTGCTCAACTATTGCACCATTTACAAGTAAAATATACAACTCTGAGACCCAAAGGAACCCCAGAAAGCATCTTTGCTCACTGGGTGAAATGCATTTTGATAGAGAGATTCTTAAACAGAAAAATCCACAATTCTACAAGACGTGTCAGTTGTGATTAATAGTACCCGTCAGCAAAATATCTGCTATCAGTCAGATATTATCAATCACTAATTGATTAACTGTTTTCACATCTCAATGCTAAAGATGCATCGATGATACCCAGCCAGCTTCTTGGTGACCCAAGTCTCAAGCTGAACCCATGACAGAAAGAGTCCAGGCTCCTCCAGCTCTTGATCTGAGCTCAGTTGGAATCAAACACCAACCAGCCAGGCACAAAAATTGAATGAATATATCTTTATCCCAAACACATTGCTCAAATATTCTACAAGATAAAATTTCAGACACAATATCACTGATCATCAAGCTTTTTTCCCCCTTTTCTTCCTACAAAATGTAGTTGACCTGCATCATTCCAGACAGAACCCTCCAGAACACTAAGGTCGAGCCGTTGCTGAAAGCAGAGCTGCAAACACATGGCTACACCCAAAATACCTCATTTATATTTTCTTGCTGACTACTTTGATTAGGTCATAATCCCAGGTTCTGATTTTGAGCATCTCTTTTATTGCCAATAGGTAAAGGTAAGCATATACACAATTTTTTCCAAGTACTACACTTATTTAGCAGAAGTGTGTTGAAGGAGAAATGGCAGATAAAAATGAAGGACACCTTACACCTACAGACACTAATTCTTGCTGAGACATATTGCTGTGGTAGAGAGTCCTTTAACAATAAATACCCTTGTTGTGTCTAACACAAATACATTTCCCAACTCCCTCAAATATTCAGAAATTACAAGGACTTTTATCCAAGATAAGAATCACTAAAACAGAGATCATTTCACCTGTGCTTCAAGAGCAGGTGAAAACAGAAGCAATTAAGATGTTCACAGCTGCCATGGAAAAGGAGGCAGAAAATCTGAAATTTCATCATAAAAAATGTGCAATAACTTAGAAATCCATTTATGAGTAAATAGAGCATGCAGTTAACTAATGAAAAGGTACAACAGAAGGGTTGGGTTATACGATGAGGATATATGCTGTTCAGGAAGAGGGGATATTAATTATGAAAATAGTGTAAACTTCTAAAGAAAAGAGATCAACTTGAAATATAGACCTGGTGATAAAAGCTCTTGAACTTGGAGACCTCTGAAATATGGATCCAGTTTGGAGCTTAAGTACATGTCCATCAGACAAGTAAATAGGTAATGTTTAAATGTTTATTTTGTTACACTCTGATGTAAGGCATAATTCATTAATGCACAACAGGCACTTGGGGACTCCTGGGAATCATTATAATATGCAAAGGACTACATTTTGCTGATGGGTCAGATTCATCCAAGCTTTTTTTGAGAACCTTTTTTCCAGTCTCAGGGTCTCTTGGTCACTTGTGACTGGAAAACAGTCTCTTCAATTCTTCATCGAGCAAATAGATGTTTTGATACAACTCTCTGTTATGAAAACATTCTAGACAGCCTTGATTTTGCATGAAATCAGCCTCATATTTGAACTTCAGTGACACTAAAGAGACAACGTGGTGGTTAGAATTGATGCATGTCTCTCAAAGCAAGCATATTTTGTGCCTTGAAGGAGACCGATGTCAGCCTTGATGAGCTGCATGAAGAAGAAGACAGATTCTTTGGACTGAGACTCTCCGTCGGGGCTGGGACTCCGACAGGGACACTGATTCTGGCTGGCAAGTTCTGCAACAACTGGGGACTGTGGAAGCCAACTGGGAAGTGAGGGTGGTCACAGAAACTAAATGGCAGGGCTTCAGGGAGGAGAGAAACAGGCTTTTGACAAGAGGTTGTTGGGGTGGTCAGGAGGCCTCTTCCAGAAAGTTGTAAATATTCCTTGGAAGGTGCTTCAAAAGAGCTATCCAAGTCAGTTACCTGGTGGAACAGCTCCACCGGCCTGAATCTGAGCACTCCTTCATGGGTGCAAAATGTCTGCCAAGTCCTGTCCTGCACCTCTGCACACTCCGGTGCGCTGATTTCCTTGAGCACGTGCAGCGACTGGGACCGGGATTCGGACTCTCCCCGCTCCCGTAAGAAGGTAAGAAAGCTTTCCTTGATGGCAGTTACAGGAGGCGCACGAAGCTGGCAGAGCCTGTTGTATATTTAAGCATGAAATTCTCACATTGGTGATGAAAACATCTGATCAGCATTAGTAACTTGCCTTTTCCTTTTTAAAATGTTTGTACTGTTTGTGGAACGGAGCAGAACTGATCAGCTCTTAAAAGGCACCGTCTTAAAACCACGCCATTGATAACTCTTTTTTTTTTTTTCCCCCTGCAAGTCTAAGCTGTCTAAACACATTTCATTTGCAATACACCCGTGATGGTGATCTTGCTGCCATATGGGGTTGTAAAACTTTGGGAAAAAAATTAATTTACTAGTTTTTAAACATAGTTCAGTTTTGGCCCTTCTTTTCTAGACAGCGCGGCTTTACTCAGAGAAATACACTTCAGCAGGAACTACAGCCTCCATCAAATTTTCATCAAATAAAGCAAATACCTGAAACAAAGTGGTGTATCACACAACTCTTGGCAGCAGCAGAGGGGCAATAGTCCCACGGATTTCATTAAGGCTACGTTAACCATTAAGCAGGGTTAGGCCCTGCTTACTCACCCCAACCAAAAGTGCACAAAGTTCCCAAAAGACGTCACATTCCTTGCAGAAACATCTCGATCTACACTCCACGTCACATTTCAAAGGGGCCACTTGTCTTCAAGAGTAGCCACAAGAAACAAAAACACGGCGGCGTGTCCCGAACCTGATTTGTGCTCTGAGCTGTCTCGAAGGAGGACACTCCCTTGGTTCTTAGGATTTAAAATCTACACAAGTTCAAAAGGCTATTTGTGGGAATGACTTCACAAAGGGATAAGTTTGGGAATATTGAAGAACGGCTGTAGAATAAAATTGTATTTTTCTACATGTGACTGTGCGGTGGCTCCTCAGCTGTTGGTGTAGGGAAGAACTCCCCCCTGGCAGCCCATAAAGGGAATAATTCCATAGTTGCCGCGATGGGGGCATTCGCTCTGGGGCTGGAAGGACCCGAGCTCTATTCAACAATGACCCATGAGGAAATTGTTATATAAATAATATACCAGAATTGTTTCGCGGCAATAACGTTTGCTAAGAAGGAAAAAATCTCTAGGCACAGTCATTTTATAGGGAGTTGCTCTTTATTGTCACATACTTTTATTCTTTCAATTGCAGCAACCCCTCAGGACGCCGACGCCAGGCTCATTGTGCAGAACTCAGCTGTAAACAGACAATACAGACACAGCCCCTGGCCCAGAGAGCTCCCAAAGCTCTGTCAGGATTTTAAAAAAATACACTGAACAAGCCAGGCCATCTTTTAAAAAGAAGAACTCGGGGTTGGCTGCATAAATATGTACTTACCTGCTCCAGTGCTGTAAATATGTAATTTAGGCTGCTGGCTCATGACATATTTTGTGTCTAATTTAAGGAACTGTATATTTGGGCAGGAGGGGTCTGGACGCCTGTCAGGTAAATATTACAAGCTGTAAATTTTCACAGCAGATTTAACACTAAATTTAGTTAGCACTATATATAAAGAGAACATTGACCTGATGGGTAGCCCTTGTCCTTGACAGAGGTTGTCCTGAGAGGTAGCTAAGGATCCTTGAGGAATGTGGCTGGGGTCTCCCTTAAGCTCCAAACACCGACGTTCTGAGGTGACAACCCTGACACCCTTTATAGTAGCCCTTCAGCAGCTTCTGACAGCTTGTCCTCCCTGGTTCACCCCAAGGTGGGGAACACTCACACCGGCCAGACAAGTGCTTATGGAGAAGAGGCTTAGACACTAGGCATCACCTAAGCTGCTTGTGTGCTCAGCCCAGCCACCAAGAAAGGGAAAATCTTGGATTTTTAAAATGAAAAAAATAAAGCAATTTTGAATTCCTACAGTGATCCAGAAGCTATGGCTTTGCACATGCTGGTTGCTGATAACTGCCCACAGAGCCAGCTTTCTAATTTAAACTCTTCACTTTGAGATAGCTAGAGGAAGGCTATAAAAATCCACCGGTCTGTACTGGCAAGCCAGCATTTTTTCTTTTGTTACCTCATATACTTAAGCTTTGAAAGGACCATTAATTATGTTGATGCTTTCACTAGACAGCCCATTCTCCCGCAATATTCCTGACATGCGGTGTTACCAGTAATTTTACTTTTAAATATATACTTAGCACAATCTAAGTATTTGTTTTTGTACAAGAGGTATGGACATTCTTCACCACATACATCACCACATGCTACATGGATGCTTTTAATTACTGTTACTTATAGATATTGAAGGCAAATCACTTCATCTAGCCTTCCAAATGTTTTAGGCTTAAACAGAGTAATCCCACTGGTAAATACAACCTCAGTGAAATCTGGACCAGGCTGGAGCAGCCCAAGGCTCTGACAGAAAGGAAGGCTCTGTAGGCATGTGGGGAGGCAGCAGGTGGCAGAATTTGCTGGGTTTTAGTGCTCCCTGGAGAATGCTCCGGGCTGCCTTCGGTCCTCCTCATCTCCCAGCTGCTCACAAGAAGCCCTCTTGGCCTCTGAGCTGTGACACCCCAACCATCCACAGCACGGCCTGCAAAACTCTTGAGTGCTTTCCCAAACGTTCCTTAAAACAGGGCCATCCTGCTGTGTTCAGCTTTTCCAAACGCTTTGAAATCCCCGGAGATGAAAGGTGCCGTCGTTACCAGCCGTTATTTCTACTTCAGTAGAAACGAGGACAAAGCAGGGGCGAAGATAAACTGTGCTTGGTTTTATGTAGTCCAGGCAAAAAGCAGACCTCGGCACTGTCAGTTGTCACACGGTACGTGGCTGACAGACAAGGTAGCGAGAGGTCTCCCCCTCCTTCATGAATAATAATCTTTTTCTGGAAACAGGGTACGTGGAAGAGAGAGAGCGTTGAAGCAAGGCGGCCCCAAACGACCCGCAGTGTTTTCACGTGAACGGTTTTGCATCGTTACACCAACCCGTGTGGTTTGCACGCTGGCCACTGTCACCTTTCACACCCCACCACCTCATTTTTGAAGACATCGCTGTACGTGAGACACGTTGCTCCCGCAGCTTTCGGGGGCAAACGGGCCCTTTTGTCAGCGATTAAATTACAAGGAGGGGAGGGGGGGGAAGGTGATTTGCCTGCAGGTAGCCAGCAGGAGAGCTGGAGAAACAACACGGGCGTTCTGATCCTTATTTCCATATTTTGAACACTGGACTAAACGTTCTCCTTACAAATTGTTAGTGTAGACCCAACTGTTCACTGTTTGCTCAGACAGCACTGTCAGCCTGGGTTCCCGTGGTGGCCATCGGGCAGGGTTGTGGGTCTCTCCCCCTTGCCCTGAGCAACGAATCGTCTCTCCAGCCGGTCATTTCACAGAAACAGCTTCTTGTTTTCTACTTACGGGGACTATTTGCAGAGCCACCTCAGTCAGCGGCACTGAAATCTCATCAGCAGCAAACTGCTACAGGGAAAAATATGTTCCAATTAATATTAAATGAGAAATCTGCTTTTTTTTTTTTTTCCCCTTTTTCAGAGCTACTAATGAGGAAAATCAAAATAGCATCTTCCAGTGAACTGGTGACAGATCTAAGGTGTTAAAAGTTTAAATCTGAGCCCAAACAAAGCACTCCCAAGCCCCCAAATACCAACATCGTTAATGGGAAAATGTCAAAAATGCCTGTGAGGTTTCCAGTGGCCTTATAAAAAACTGAACACTGGCACCAAAACCCTGAAATAATGGACCAGCTTGTTACCAAGCTGGAATAAATTTCATGGTTTTTTAAGGTGAATGTAGCTTTGGCTTATGGTGCTGGTTTGACAGTCTTAGAGATCACAGTCATCTGCTTCTGCCTCAAGCTAAGACAGCAGGCGCAGAGGCAGGCTGAATTTATTCAGAATGCTCTAATTTTATTCAGATTTGTTAGAATAAAAAAGCATACTTAGCTTCAGACAGTGAGAAATAGCAGCTTTTAAATCATGTCTTTTACAGCGATTTCTGCTGTGGAATCAAAATGGTAGAATTTGCCAAGTTCATAGTTAAAATAACATTTTTCTTTTCTTAAAACATACTGAGTCATAGCAAACTTCCATACGTTTTTTAGGGCCTATTTTATGGAGACTCACTATTGCTAATTATTGTCTTCCCTTTTGAATTCTGCAACAGCAGTTTTTTCCTTATTTTCACGTATCGGATGGAATTCCTATGTCAGGAGTACAACAGATTGCCTACAGAAAATAAATATTGACATGCAGAATTAATGTAATATCAGCCACTGTATGACTAAGTTGAAAGACTTGGGCAAAAAATTGCTGTGAAACTCACATTTATTATCGTAGGTCCTTAAACTCGGTTGGAAATGGCATCGTAATATATATAATACAGCAGGGACCCAGACTATATTTCCAGGGGGAAATTAGGAATTCTACAGCATTAGACGCATTACATACGATATGGTCCAAAGTAAATTGCAAACAGTGGAAATATTTCCAGCTCTCTGTAAAAGAGTTATGGTCAGGCTTGCTTCGTTCTCAGAACCACAGTTCTTGGGATTGCAAGTAATTCTATTGCTAGACCATGATGATTCACAAGAAATCCCCCTTTTCTCGTAGCCACTTGCACTTCAAAGGTTTGGGGGACATTGTCCCCTCCCTCCCCTTTTTTCTTTATAGATTAAATCACACACTGTCCCATCTCAACCTCGAGACCAGGAATTGTCATTATTAGTTTATGGTGGCAGGCAGCTGTGTTCCACCACCAGATGCTGTTTCTTTGGGTTCAGAGGAAGAGTCCCACTGGGAAAGCTGGATATGCCCTGCACCCTCTTCCCTTCCCAAAATGTGGGGACTTTCCATAAACAATCACAAGACGCTTTAGCCAAAGATAGCGGCTGCAATTAATCTGTGTTTAATTACCCAAGGAAGCATGTGCTGGCACTGATATAGACATGGGTGAGTCTACCAACAAGGCACTGATGTGAGTTCAGCATTAGGAATGCAGCAACTTTGCAGTGGCAAAGCTGTGTAGGTTTGCTAGTCCAGCTACAGAGCATGGAGACCAACTCTGTGGTGGGTTCTGCAGCTTGTGCCACGTGCTGTGCAGCCGTGCTTGGACTATTTCTCTACCTAAGCCAGTTAATGCTTCAGTCACAGCATCACTCTGCCTTTGGTCACCACAAATAGTACCAGCGCTCAGCCTCCCAGCTTGTACACAGCAATCTGCCACTACCAACTTCAGCACCAGCCTTTCTCTTCTCCAAAAACTTGTAGGTGACATTCTGAGCCATCTCTTGCCATCACTCCATCCACTAATGACAAAAAACCCACCCCACCTGGCTGCCAAACCTGGAACTTTTGTGACTGTTAACCCTTTTCTTTTGACAACAGTCTCCCTGAAGTCAGAGGTAAAAGTCTCATTTATTCAAATATCTGTTAGACATGCCAAAAGATCCCAAATTTATCATTTCTTCCTCTTCCCCAGCTCTGGAAAGGCAACAACTACCCATTCACTTGCACCAAAGCTTTTGCCATCCTGAGTTTGACAATTGCCTTACATCAAAGCGCAAACCATACGTTTGAAGAGGTTATTTAAACATTTGGCCTCTCCACGGTGCAACGTGCCACCCTGCAAACAAATTCCAAGAACACGTGCCTTTAAAATATAACCTTTAAAAAAGACAGCTGTTGGGGGTACACATCTAACCTCAGATGTTTGGTCCATCAGCTTAAACCTATGACCGTCTGGAAGCCATATTCCATCATCAGCTAAATATATTCATATCACAAAACGGGCAGAATACCCCACAAGTCTCCACTTAGTAAATGAAGGGATCAATTCCCGAATTTAGCTGGGAAAAATAATCAAAACAGACTGGAATAGTTACGTTCCAGCCAGCAGATAAACAAGATTGTTTTGTGTGTGTATCCTGAAATAAACATCATGTGAATGCTCTACTTGGCTGAGAAAATGGAGATAATTAGGAAAGGGAATCATCGTCCTTTGTTCTATTAATTGACATGTTTTGTCCTAGCTTAAAAATGTGCTAGGAAGTGGAAATTGCAGGTGTTTGGGAGCTTTTGGAGACAAATTTTACTCCTTTGCTGCTCAAAAAACCTCATACAAACCTAGGGGGTTCTTCCTAAACTTCAGGGGCTTTTATATTTCGTATCCATCCTTAGAGCAACCAGGGGTATTTCAGCAAACATTTAAGTAGTTCCTCGATTAGGTGGGAGGGAGGAAGAGAAAGAGAGAAAAATCTTAATGTGCCACACATCTAATTTTACCTTCTGGGGCAAATATGTTCACCTGAGCAAAGGCAGACAAGGCTAATGAAGTAGCTGCTCTACTGAATGAAGTGCAGAGAAATTCTTAAAATTCCTAAATATAGAGCACGTATTTAGTCCAAACTTGCTTAAATCACAACTTACTTGCCTCAACATCTCAGAGCTATAACAACTCCAAGACAGGGACATTTAAAAAAATAATAAATTTTATTGGAGGGGTTGTTTTGCTTTTGTGGGGTTGGTTGGTTTGTTTGTTTGCTCCCCCCCCCTCCCCCCCCCATCCTAATCAGATGCATACGCATGCTGGGCTCTTTACTGTACCACCTTGGGTATAATACAGTACAAAGAAGTGCTCCAAAACACTGCTGAAAGGTACGCAAGACTAGTGTTTCTACATGTAGGGGGGCATAATGGGCTCAAACTGAAATTTAAGAGGAATGCAAAGGCTTCCCAGTGCTCTTACTTCTACGTGAGAGAATGGCCAGGCTCCGGTTCAGGTAAGCAATCAGGGCATTGCTTATGAACACACTAACCACAACTTGCTAGTATCATAATTAACAAAAGCAAGAAAAACAATTGTTTACCTGGGTTATCATAAAAAAAACCAAACCCTTTCTCAATGAAGTCTAGATAAAACAAAGTAATAGTCACATTTATTTATGAGATAACTGAATAAGCACTATTTTCACCATGAAAACAGCTTGCCACCCACTGGTGTGATAAGGATCCTGCTGTAAACCTGGGCCATTTAACTCCTGCTCTTTTTAATTTTGCTGATTGTGTTACTCCACAAATAAGTTTAAAAGGAAGGTGTTTGGGGCAGGGACAATTTATTTCCATGTTGTAACACACCAGTGGACGCCGACAATAATTCAGCAGGTGGGTCACTGCTATTTTGTATTTTGCAGATATGCTTTTTTTGTGGGCAACTTTCTTGCTTTCTTAGCCCATAAATCGCCTATTTCTCCTCCCACTTCTGCTTTTGTCTTAATTTTTTTATTTGAATCTTGTTCTCCTTTTGACTTGGGCTCCGTACAGACACAGGAGATCCTGACCTTTGACTGGAACGGGGGCGGTTCTGGAGAGGGAGAACCCCCGTAACCTCCTGAGGAGAGCAATGTCAGAGGGGAAGGACAGTCTCTCCTGGATGATCCCTCTGAGAGCATCTCTAGCAAGAACATCGTACTGAGTCACCAAAGAGGGGAAAAAAAAAAGCCTAAGAATTTCTGCTGATAATTTTTTCCCTTTCATTTTAGAGAACATACTGCTTGGCTGGTTATACTCAGCCAAATGTTCTATGAATTGGGAATCTCCTAAGCTTTTATTTAAAGAGCTCTTGATATTCTTTTCCAGTAAGTCAGCATTACTGCAGTAAACACTGAGCCTTTCATAACCTTGCTATGTGTGATCCCTTCTGAAAGTCACTCTGCAATCAAATGTACTGGGATTTCATAATAGTAATTTGCCACACTGTCAGAAATAGGCTTATCATGCTGCTGTCACTGGTATCATGTGAACATCACTCAGTGTGCTGTGCCCTTCAAATGAGAGCCAGAGCTCTGAGCCAGTAGGAGAGAGAGAAAGAGGAGGAAAAAAAAAAAAAAGGAAGAGTAAGAGAATATTAACTCTTTAAAGCCAAGTACAGCCTAAGCCTGAAGGAGGAAGCTGCAGAGCTACTGTACATGGTGTGGGCACCTCTCTAAACATCGGTGATATTGATTGGGTAATAAAGTTGCTTTTTCTTTCCAGTCTGCCTGAAATGGCTGATAAATCTGTTCTGTTGTCTCTCATTCTGTGGAGTGTGCCACCCACTAATTTCCTACTCCTCTAGAAAGACATCATTCCCAATGCCCACAGTCCGTTAGCAAATCTTGACTAGTTGTTCAGGTTTCAAAAATGTATCTCCATACTTTTTTTTGTTTGTTTTTTTTTCTCTTTTTTTGGCAAATGTTTTTGTGAGTGATTTCCTAAGCTTTTCCTGTAAAAAGTCTTGGATATTTGGCATTGACAAACAACTCGCTTTAAGGAAGCAGTAAGTAACATCCTTTAAAAGTGGTCCTCACCTGTACTCACACTGCTGAAACAGTGTTTTGCTCAAAACTCCTTCTCTAAAGTCACTCACTCAGTAAACTTTTCAGTCATTTCCATGATTGTGTCAACTAATCAGGGAAAAAAGAGCCATCATGTAGCTTAGATTGACCAAACCCCCTTGAATGATAAAAAATTGAGTGGATTTTTAGTGACAAGTGTCACTGACAGATGCAATTGCTCTTAAAGATTACCCAGAAGCCTGTTTTTATTAAGTAAATAGAGAAAAAAAATATTAGTCTGGTCCATTCCATAAATTGTAGCCACAAGCATGAACTACAGGCTTAACACTGCAGGGTTGTTTGGGCTGTGGATTAGATGTGTTGTGCCTGAAGAGGATGTATCTTGGTGGATAAAGCTTTAAGCCTCAGAGCTGTTCAGCATATTTCTGAACAGCCTGGGAAAGAAAAGGAAGAGGAAAAAGAACTCAATAAAACTATAAAATGCAAAGCCTTATCAAGATCTTACCAATCTTATGATTGGCAATGGCTAGAATCTCTCAGGTTACATTTTTAACCTTTTTTCTCCACAGGAACTCATTATACAAGAGATCTGGTCTTCAGGTCAAGAGGTAACACAGAACTTCAGATTTAGGATTTTCACACATACTGAAGTTATTTGGATTCCTCCAATTTTGAGCAATTTCCAGACAGGAGGTGCTCAGCACTTGAAGGTCAGGTTCCTCGGGATATCTCAGGTTGCACGCTCAGGATCAGTAGGACACTCTAGAAAGTCTTTGCTAAAGTCATTTGGTTGTTTTAAGAATTAATTTTATAAATTGTCCGAGACACCCACAGTGATATTTAGATGCTTTGGGGGGACTTCCCTGAGAATGACTCAGCACTGTAAAATAATCAGAGTAATGTATTTCTGATGTCACAGTTTTGACACTCAGTGTGGATGCCTCTTCCAGTAATGCTTTTCGTTTAATTTAGACCAGTTTGTTTATCTGGAAAGTCTAATTTTCTAAGGGACTCTGAGAAAGAGACCATAAAAACCTTGTGATCTAATGATTGCATCTCCTGTAATAGCTCCGGATCACATTGAGGTGTGAGTTTGGTGTGACCTTATTTGTCTACGGACTCAGGAAACTGCCACAATTTGGTCCATGGAAATTTGAGGCGGTGCTGTTCTCCGCTCCTTTGCAAAGGACACACGTGTGGTTTGGGGTTCTGAGACGGCACAAAGAAGGGAATCTCAGAAAACTGAAGTCACTTCACAAAGTGGAACTGCACCTCAACCATCACATCTCCTGCTACTGGTGGAAAGAAACAGTAATGACAGTAATTTTGTGCCGGTTTTGTGCCTGCGAAGCACACAGAGTGTCAACTTCGCTTAAAAATATTAGGTAAGATTTGAATACTGTAGCATATATTGGGCAATCTGTTCAAATGTAATTAATCGCTAGCTGGCCGTTACACAACATATTTTACCATAAACAGAACTCATGAATGACACAAGTACTTTACTAGTAAAATTAAGTATTTTTATAACTATTTTGGAAACTGTTGGAGGACACAGGAGGTAGAGAAATAACATTGAGAATGATACCTGGTCATATTCCACGGACAATCAGCCTGAAATGTAATGCCAGGGCCTTCTCCAGAAATTATTCATACCGAGCTCCCCGGGAAGGTGTACCGTTACCCCCTGTTCTCGCTCACGGACCCAGGAAATCTGGTTTGTTGACAGTAGTCTGCTTTGGTTGTTATAGAAATACCTTCAACTTTGTTGTCCAGTTCCTTCTGATCCCGGGGTTGAATTAATTCAAAAGACTGCCTGCCAGGATGGAGGTCTGAGCCTGTGTCAACATGTCTTTAGAAATGCATTAACAAGTTGCTCCACATGTATAATTAAAAGGGACGAAGGAACCCTACACTGTCAGAAGGTCTGTACTCCGCCCCAGTACATCTCTTATGCTTCTTGATACTTTCTTTCCTTTCTGACGTTATTTCTAGAACATTTATACAGTTCACCATGGAATGCTCTTGGAAATGTAAATCTTACAAAAGCGATAATATTGTGACACAACTATTTTGCCTCTCCGTGCCTCCTTTACACAGTGAGGTCAGAGTGTTTTAACAGAGCTTGATTAAAAATTAAGCCTCTGTACAGCTGTGTTACACAGGTAAGTAGTATCATATCCATTTTACAGATGGTTACACACACAATAGAAAGGTTAACTGCCTTGTCCGTGGCTGCTAACTAAGTGAGCTGCACCGTTGGGAGTGGGAACCCAGACCTGAATAACTAATTAATTTATTGATTTGCAACCTGATGCACAAATCAGAGAAATGCTCTTTTCAGTTTCCCCAAAACTATTTTTCTCTTAATGGCTCTCTCAGACAAGTAAGATACAACTAAAAATTTGATTTTTTGTCAAACAACAAAAAATGCAGTTTCATCTCAAAGGAAATCATATTGAATTCTTTTGCTAAATTGTATATAAAGCATAGGTCAAAATTGAAGAGAAATCCAATATTTTGAACCACAAGTTTTTTTATGAGACGATACAAATGAAAATAACTTATTTCACCAGTGAGTTATGAGAGGGGAACTGGCTGGTACCTGGAACTGCTCTGCCTAAAAGTCAGCAGTGACAAGTTCTTCTTCTTCAAAGCGACGCTATTCATGAAATATATTTTACGTAGTTAATACTCAATTCCATACTGAATACAGAAGTTCCTCCTTTCTGCAAAACAGCCCCACAAGCAGCTGGCTCAGGACAGGACTTCTGCCTTCAGAGATGCTTTTCCAAAATCTCTCCAGAAACAGATTCCACGGTGCCCTGCTTTGCAGCTGGAAAGCACATAGCAATGCACTGAAGAGCACATTCCTACCTGGACCTTGCACATAGGGAAAGAAAAGCATGAACTTAAGTTTAAGCCTGAGCTCTTGTTCCTTCCTGATTTTGGGACTTACAAAAGCATGTTCCAGGCGAGGTAAACTCAGCTGCATGGAGCATGCTGTGCTGACAGTTCAGAGCAAGAGATTTCTCCCTCCCTGGCTCTGACAGAGCCAGCTCTGGACCACGGGAATCCATCCCTCTGTTGAGTTCACACTGTGGGTTTGGTGAAAGAGCAGAAGGTAGAGAAAACAAGCACGGTACTGTGGAAAGTGGGATTTGACTGAGTGATTAAGCCTGCCGTCCAGCTGGTGGACACAACAGCTGTTACTATTACAGTCCCGATAGCATTTCATTTATTTTAAAACCCTATCTTAAAGCTTTAATATCCTGTCCATTTTAAATCACTAGTAAAGAACACGGGAAAAACGACAGACAAGTCTTACATGTCACTTTATAAGACAAAGCTTCTTATACTTTTAAATTTAAGACTGGATGTCCCTAATTTTCTAGTGCTGCGACAGAAGATAGACCAAAATCCTGGAGACTTAACAAAGGTCCATTTTTGCTAGCAGTAGGCATGTGGAGAGCAGTTTTATAATCCCCAAATTATTTCTATTAATGAAGTGACACTGACACTCTCCCTTTCTGAGCTTTTCCATGCTGTTAAATAGAAAAATGAAGAATGGCCATGAAAGTTTAAGAATAAAGTCTCGGGTGATAGAGATACGAAAATGGCAGGGAGAGAAGTTCAGCAGGAACTGCAAAGGAAGGGTTGGAGGTGTAGCGTAAGCATCGATTATGTGTTTCCCCTCTTGCCTGTAGACATGGGCCAGGGTCTTCGCCCTCTTGCAAAAGGGTTATGTACTGGGACTTGCAGGAATACTGCATCTTACTGACAGTGAAATCTCAATTCCTGCATCTAAGAAAAGAACAGATGGACTTCAGGATGGGCAAATGGGCAACTAACTGAATGACAAGCTTTCCTGACATAAATACATACACCATATGTCCTTGGAAGAATCCAAAGGCATTTCACTTGATAAAAACCAATCCAGTAGGGGGTCAGTGGGGAGTCCTCACTTCGGTAGCCATGTGATTTAGATCAGGATCTCAAACATTCAAAGTGGTAAAAGAATAGGTGAATTTGCTATTATTTTCTATTAAAATCCAGCTTTGGAAACAATTCCGTGTGTGAACATGGATTTCACAGAGAAACTGTGCTAAGTGTGAATTTCTGTGCATGTGATATAGTGTAGGGGCTCTGTAAAGTACTACATGCAACAGCACAGAAAGCGCATTACCTTACACGTGTACTGCGCACAAACTGCACCCAGTGACATTGCAGGGGTGAAAATGAGGTGGCATTAATGACCCCATATCTTAAGATATTTTCCAGGCATATCTATTAAATCAAAGATCATCTAACACCAAATCAAAACCAAGCAATCAGTCTAAAATTCCTATCATTTTCTATAACATTTGGAGAAGTCATAAATTAAACCAGGATGGCAAGAGATACTTCTTCAACAGCTTAGTCCAGACAAAGGACTTAGATCATCAGTCCTACGTACAAGAAAATCCCTCTCTTCATACACCACAGAAGTTAAGCATTCCCGTACCTAACACATCCCTCAAGAGATTAGTGTGTCATCTCTCCACGACTCAGCTGGGAAGCAATAAAGCTGTAGTTTGGTGCCTGCATGCAGGAATACATAGTTCTGAAGTCTGCAGTAAGAGGGATGCAGCAAAATAGGAAACATCTATCTGATTTCTCTGCCCTCTGCATTTTAAGAAGACTCCCCAAAAAACGTCTGCCTGTGTCTACATAACTACTGCCAAGGAGATTCTACAAATATCCCCCCACAAACCTGGCTAGTGCAATCACTTGCTCTGACAAACCTTTATTTTCCTCAGTGCAAAGGTTATTATTGTATTCGAATGTGGTGCTCTCTGCAACCTGTCCTTCCTACTGGGCATTCACACCAAACCAGGTTACAATCTTGCCGTATTCTGGTGGGAGGAGATGACTCACTGTTTGTTCTGTAAGACTACAAGGAGACACCTTGAAGCAAAAAAATGGCTTTGAAGTGCCAGCTTGCTTCATGGAGCAGATGGCTGGGCTAGGCTGAGGTTAAAGACATTCATTATAAATCCATCATCAAAATAGGACATAGATGTAGAGTGATTATCAGATTGAGGGAATGTGCTTTGAATGACAACTTTGTGTTGCCGTTCTGAGCTACAAGAGACTGCAGCAAGTTTGGAGAAGTAGGGTCAGACCCTCCTTTGGCAGAGCAGAGAGCATCCCACCAAATCCAGAAAGAACCTGGAAAAGCTGCATGGCCTCTCTTTGCCCAGAATGTCTGCAGTCTCCAAATAATGCCACCTGTAATCCTAAATATGCAGAAATCCCAGTGCAGAAACCCCAAACTCAGGTTACTAATGTACATACAGATCACCACTACAAAAGGCCCCACAAAGAATTATTTTCTTTCTGTTTGCAAACACAGAGAAAAAACACACACACCACTGCAGAGTTGCTGTTATCCAGACAGTATTTTCATTAGGTAAATCAGCATATTGCAGCAGTAAAGTTACCTAAGTAACTACCTAAAGTAGTAAAGCCCTACCAATCTTTGCCAGATAAGGACAGGACCCCAATTAATTTAGCAGTGGAAACAGAATTGAGGCCAACATACAACTACAATTATTTTATTTTTATCAAGATGTACTTCAGAGAAGCAGAAAGCAATGACGCCCCTTGACGCACTCGCACAGTCTCACAAACCCACACTGCCCAGTGCTGGATAACCCGAGTCCTGTATGCAGATAGTGAAGAAATCAGCCTGCACGAAATACTTTCCTCTGAAAACAATACAAACTTCTCAGCCTAGTGACTTCTGGGCTCTTGGGAATAATAAATTAGGGTATGTTAAATCTGTTGTCATTTTCCTGCCATACAGTATAACGTTCATCAGTTTATGGTTAGAACACTTTCTGCTTTCATTTAAAATCCTACATTCAGGGTTTATCTTAATTTGGTTGTTAAAAAAAAGCCTTTCCAGACTGAATAATCTCTACAGTAGCTTTTTTCTTCCAAATTTTGTTTTAAAGAAGATTTTTTTTGAAGGTGTGGACAATATATCTAACTTTGCACTCACAACATTATCCCACTCTTGGAAACAAAATTCACAATTAGATTTTGATAATTTCCAACCTCAAGTTACTATATGATACAGTATTTCTAGAATATGTTGATGCATCACTCCCTTGTCACTTCTTACCAAACTCTTATCTGAGGTCAGTAAATACAGTGACATTTAGAACTTGCTGTAGGAAGTGAATCCAGCTAGAGAACATCTCCTTGTTCTATCTGTTGAGGATGCAAACTAGGAGTTTTGATGGGTTTTTAAGGTTTTGGGGGTTTTGTTTGTTTGTTTTTTAATTAATATGATCACAAGGCAACTGAATTACTCTGAGCAAAACAAGGGTCTGCACAGTGAATCAGCATTGAAAGGCAGGCGTTTCAGGTTATTGGATAGGACACTGAAGCTCTAAACCTGTAACTAGTGCCAATTTATAAACAATATTCCACACTTCCCTGACACACTTTATCACTACCACGTTAAAACTGTTAGTTACTCAACAAAGTAACTAACTCAAAAATAACGGTCACCTATGAAAACATAAGTCAATCTAATTATGCCTCAGTTTACATTTTAACGATGGTTACAACACATCTTCTCATTTCTCTGTTTAGCCTTGGAATTTTAAAACCATCAAATGCCACATTTAAATGGAAACTTTTGGAGTTCAGAGAAGTATTTTCCCATCCTCAAGTTTACAGTTCATATTGTTAATAAGGGCATCTCTTTGCATTTGCCCAACTGACCAAAATGATCTTAAGGGATTTATTCTGGTCATTTCGCCCTGGGACCCAAATTCACATTTGAAGCCAGATCTTCAAAGGATAAAGAGTAATACTTTAACCCACTGCAGATTGCAAACCTAATCTGCTCTTCAGAGAGCGCCAGTTTCTCAATTTGAGAAAAAACTGGTGGGCAAAAATAGACTAGAGTCATTTGTCAAATATGTTCACAGTCCTTTCATTCCCTGTTAAATACCATGAAGACCAAACATTATTTCTACTGCAAAGTCTTTCAGCACTTGCCCTAATTAAAACAGTAAAACCCCCACACAAGCACAATGAGCCCTGCCTTGGAATGTCAGTTAGCTGGACCTTATCACATTTAGATCTTAAGTGAAGGTCACAAAGCTGGTTTTCCTGCTCAATTCTCAATTTTTTTTTACTCATTCTTCCAGCTAAAGGAGTTTCTAAGGTGGGGAACACAGCCGGTATCCTGTGCTTTGCTCAGCTATTGGTGAGCAGCAAGATCAGGAGAAAAAAAACAGAAGAGTCAAAGCCCAATCGCTTACACTCGAGTGATGTCAGGCTGGAAGGACGACCTCATGTACGGAACCAACTGAAGCACATCTTGCTGGCACCATTATCTGGACAAACGTTCTTGACTTTCTCAGTTCTGAGCTAATTAGTGATTTTTGTACAGCTTTTTGTAAGAGACATATCATATTTCAGAGTTGAATTAAAGCTTTTAAACAGGCAAACAGTGCTTTGGCTGGGAGTGGTAAACATTAGAAATCTAATTGACATAAATTTCTCCTTGAAATAGACTCTACTGCTCCATACTCGAGTGTGAACTGGCTAATGTTTAGAACTCACCATTCCTAATAGAAATTGGTGAAAAAGCAGCTCTGGGATCCAAACAATGCTGCTTTGAAGCAAGCTTCACTCTACTGCACAACTCTGGCCCAAGCTGTTTCACTCCTTATTTGCTGCTCACCTCCCTGCAAACTTTTCACTTCCCACAAAACCAACAGAAGAAGCCTGCTCTGAAGTGTTTACTCGTATGTTTTTTGACAAGCCCCCAAAAAGCACATTATGTGCTGCTAACCCAATGTTACACAATTTCACATGGCTTCACGGAGCTCTGGGTGGGGTGTGATTGCTGATGGGAACTGGAGAGACACATCATAATTCAGGCTTTCTGCTTTGCAACAGAAGGTCTCCTGTTGCGCTGTCAGCTAAAAATTCAGTAGGCTTTTTCTTTTTTTCCTGCTAACTCTTTACAATCATGGATGGATGGCTGGTCAGCATAAACAAACCCCTGTTTTTCCTAGTCTGCTGGTTGGCTATCACTGTTGGTGATGTGTATTGCTGCACCGTGCAGAGATAGTACCAAACTGGGATTCTGCTGCTCTAGGTACAATCAAGATATGAAAATACAGAAAGCAAGACATGATGGGGGAGATGATAGCAAGATGGAATCCAATTAGAAAACCACTTATCGTTATTACAAAGCATCAGCTGCCATCAGATGATATATTTGAAGTTCTTCCATAATTCTATGACATTGCTCTATTAGTAAACAAATTAAATGTTTCTGGTGGCTCATGCATATTACAGGCTGCTTAGCACTCAGAGTCCATGGCAAATGTTATTTTCCAAGAAATTTAATTTCCTAATGTATATTCCTCGTTTCTTTCTGGAAAGAGTACATAAGGATTCAGCATTTCAACATCACCTTCACCACAATGACTTACCTCCACAGTAAAGCATTTCAGTTGCCACTAGAGGCCACTAAAACAGGTTACACCATCAATGAGAACATCATTCTGAGAGGAATGGTCAGATTCACAAGCCATCGAACCCCCTGCTCCTTTATTTTGTGGAACATGTGCCAGCCAACAGCCCTGAAAACTAGAGGCATTTACTCACGTAGCAGGTAGGCAGCACGTGCTGAATCAGTACAAGGTCCTGCACAGAGTTGCTCCTGGGGGTTTGAAAGCCAGCACAGAGGAACCTCCGCTGGGGATGAAGGACTGTCTCAGGCTCAGCATCCCCATCAGGCTTCAGCTGTTCCACTGAGGCTGTCTACAGGGGTGATAGTTACAGCAAGCTCTAGTATTGTTATACACACACTTCCCTGCTGCACAAGTCTGCGCACCCTGCCCACATCCACACGTGATTGCACACAGTTCTTCCCACAACCAAAAGAACATTTTTGGTCACCTCTAAGTTTGCCAGGCCAAGTTTTAGCTGTCAGCATACAACGGCTCACTCTCTATGATACACCTGAGGTAGGCAAGCAGTACACTCCTTTTTATGAGCTTCCAGAAGCATCCCTTCAAGGTACTTTCCCAATGCATTTTTATGAAAAATGATCCATTAATATTCACATCTGAGTAAGAGTCACAGCAGGACTGAAGCTGCCTCAAAATGATGCTGGCTGACTGAGGATGAAATGCTAGGTTTGGACAGTCGCTGCAGGTGATCTTTATTTTAATATTCTGTGGATTAGAGAATTTTTTTTTTTTAAACCAATGCGCACACTTTTAAGAAGTCAGACTCCATCTCAATTACATCATGTAGATTTGCTTTCTTGCACATTCTTTGGATCCTCACACATACCAAGATCCAGCATTTCATCAGGGAGACATATCTGCAGGCAACGTGACAGCTGCTTCCTGGCTCTTTGAGCCTGCAACATTTTATTTGGGTCACGCAAAGTATCTTTCCTTACCCTTGAAGCAGGTAAAATGTCTGCCCCTTTCTGACACTGAGAGATACCACCACGACAGTAAAGCCATTTTAGAAGGAAAATTGTAAACAAGAACAAACTTTCTACCACACATTTATCATCACCTACAGGCGGTGCTTCTTGAGCCAGCGATGTGTTGCACAGGGAACTAAATTCAGCTTTTCTGCTTGGCACCACTGTAACATCACTGATCTTAGTGGGGGTTACTAAGCCTGAGAAGGGAGCACATCCCACCCACAGCAGCATCCTCCCACAGGAACACCTCCCATGCCCATAAAGTTAGAGATGGGGTTGCCTCCACGTTAGTACCTTTGTGGAGATAAAACTGCAAGAATAACATAGTCTTTAGGCCATTTCCTATTTAAGGCGAAATCAGCTTTCAAAGTTTAGCAGGGGATCACTAGGCTGATCACCAGTTCTGGCAGTATTCCATCAGGGGAATGTTTTACTCTGAAGATTACATAAAGTAGGAAAAATCCCAGTGAGAACTAAATCCAAGTTCTGTCTCATTTACTAGCAATTAGAATTATGCAAAATCAATATTAACCGTAGGTAACTGCTGATGCTTACAATGAATAAATATTACTAACTGGATGAAATATACATTACTTAGTAGGGGAAAGTATCATTCAAATTTCTTATCCAGAAAAAAAACATACTTTGCAAAATCACTTTGACGTGATGGAGTGTCCAGAAAGGCAGCTTCATAAATAAAGCTTTACTAAGCCTTGCTCTTCAGCTTGCACTGGATTATGTGGGTGTCAGCTTGGTCTGTTCCTTGCTGTTCTGAGGGGTGCTAATGTTCCAAATATAATCACTGCTTTCAGGGCTTTATGTTGGGTTGAAAAAAAAGCTACAAACTATAAACAAATCTAGATCTTCATTTTGAGGCACCACGGTAGGATGAACCTGCAAGTAAGAGCAGAACCCAGTCAAAATAGTTGAGTTTGAGATGTGATCTCCGCAAAATCAGTCACCCTTACAGGACAATGAAACAACCCCCTAAAGTCGTTACCAAAGGAAGGGTATGTATTTGTTGAAACATTCACTGATAAGTTTGGTAGGACAAACCCTTTTGTTAACCAGTCGCGAGTTCTGAGCCCATAATAAACCTTACAGACAAAATAGTGTGACCCAATTCCATGACTGAACACTTTGCACAGCTCTAAATAGAAATCTGTTGATAACGTATCCCTGTTTGCTGCAAAGGGAGGGTATTTCATGAACCGCACCGGGCAACAAGTTGCCCATTTCCAACCATACTGCAAAACCCAACTTAGAAATGATGAGAGAATCAGGCACTTTTTTCCCCCTCTTTTTCTCATACCCAAATACAAATAAACATGAAAGCCCATGTTGAAATTATAAATATATTTGTGTTATTTATAATCATGGCACTACACAGTGAAAATCATGTCATTTTGTTTTTCTTGAAAGAATCAGAATAGCA
This sequence comes from Gallinago jamesoni, assembly GCA_025769975.1. NCBI lineage: Eukaryota > Metazoa > Chordata > Aves > Charadriiformes > Scolopacidae > Gallinago > Gallinago jamesoni. Next base: position 3,067,782 of record JAOQGH010000008.1, on the reverse strand, counting down.
TAAGACAGTATTGATACGAGTATCCTCTCACTGTCCTACTTAATCCTGTTTCGATGTGTTTTCAGAAATAATAATCTTAACAATAGTAGCGTTAAGTCGCATTGAATAAGCTGTAGAGCTAACAGAAATAAACACTTCTGTCCTGGTTTTGACCTCAGCATGGTACAAATCAGCTCCACTGATCTCCGGGAAGTCACACTGCTATGAGATCAGATCGGACCTACTGCCTCACAGATATAATCATGACACTTAGCCCCACTATAGTGCCCCCCCATTGCATATCTCAAAGCACTTGAAGAAGATAAATAGTTATGATGATCTTAATTTTCTAGGTAGTGAAACTGAGGCACAGACAGGTAGTGATTTGCTGAAGGTCTTCGTGCTGATCATCGTTAGATGGGGGACAACCCCCAGGAGTCCTGATCTTGTACCCTCTGTCTCTTGGCCCACGTTACCCCTCACACACCCCATGTCACTCACTCCTGTCTGCCTGAACAATTAGCACAACAGACACAAGAGATTTGGAACTAACTGTCCATAAAAGACCATTCGTATTAACTGAGCAAGGCAATATTTTAACCAAAGAGTGTTTTTTAAGAAACAATAGCATTTACAGTAGTTAAACAGATGCTACTTTTTATCAGATCTAATTCCTTTATATTAGCATACAGTCCTTAGATTGTTTACTACTATGTTAGTCACTACTTTAAGCCCTCACAGCTATTCTAGATAATACTTTAAATACACAGAGCTTTAAAAAAATAGTTCCGTTACAAATATTTTAAAAATATACTTATCCTAAAAAGCTGTCCGGCACTATTCCAAAAATCTCTTGTAATAAATGTCTTTTTTAAGTTTAACAAAAATATCTACCGTTATATAGAAGAGCTCAAGTTTTGACAAATCTATGATACAGTCAGAAACATCTTGGGCCAGACTCCACTCTTGTTTATACAGTTGCCAATTTGGATCATGGTGTTCACTTCAATTAGTAATCATATAATCAGGAGCAGAATATAGCCCTTAGTGTTTTAAAATAACCTAAAGGACTGGATACTGCAACAGTTCCTTGTGCCTAGCATTACAGGGAAGGGAAATCCTTTACTTCATTGCGTTTAAAAATGCAAAAGAATGTTATATTTAGTATTTGTGCCATGCCCAAAGAAGTGCCAGGCAGCTGCAGTGGATGACTCAGATCTAGAATCCTATTCACTTATAGAATTTATTTTTTTTTGGCTGAATGATGCCTGCAACTGCTGTCATTAAATGGAGAATGAATGTTTATAGAGAACATTTGTAGGGAGAAGATGCCAACCTTCCTATGAGGCTTTCTACAATTCTAGGAATCATTTTAATTGCATTTTGTTACTTGGAAAGTTGTGTGAGCTTAATAGAATCTCCCATTACTTAGATCTAAGGAGGGCACTATTTCAAATTGCTTCCTTATTTTCCAGCTGAAATGCCTCCATCCATCCAGTCCTTTTCAAAGTGCATTTAAAACAAGCTATTAAGCACTTACAAGAATCTGCATCTCATCAAAGAACAATCTGGAAGCTGTGAGTTAGTCTTTTTAAACACTGGAACTTCTTTTTTTTGGCCTTTCCCCCTTTTTCCTCCAATCTTCAAATTTAAATGCAGTGTTTGATTAAGGATCCTAGAAATTAACCCGGTCTCATTGCATCAGGTTACAGATGTAAGCAACGCTAACAGTCTCGGATGCAAACTGCTATTCCTACCTGCGACCATCATGACATTAGAATGGATCTTTACACATTGTGATTTCATTTAATTCATGTTTAAAGCTTTTACTCTACTTGTTTTCTTCCTAGACTTTAGCTGATGATCTAGTAACTTATGAACCAAGGAAACATAAGTATATAGACTAAGTTCAGTCCTCACTGTCGTCTTCATCATCATCGTCATCTTTACTGGGAGCACATCTTTGGAAGCAGTGCACTAGACTTGCTAAGAAGAAGCTTGATAGAATAGCAGCAATGGAGACTGCGACTCCAGAGAAGATGATGATAAAAAGGTCCGTCAATGACAAACTAAATTTGCATTCACTAAAGCTGACCTCAGATAATTCATTCAAGAAGATTCTTCTATTTTCTACAGGCAGGGAACACTGGATTTCATGGAGACCTGTAAAAAAGAGGAAAGGGAAACAAATCAGTGGAATATTGATGAATTCTTCTGTTGTTCCAGTCAGAGATTGAATGGTTGAAGAAAAGTTTCAGGGTTAATTCTAGGCTTATGAATTTGTACAAAACTCAGGAAAAAATGGAACAAAACCCATCACTATCCAAAACCCACACATAACCCCCTTGAGTAGCTTCTGGAAACTAAGTTATTTTTACCTTCAGTCTTCCAGGAGGCCAGGTATGATCTGGGAGCATGATTTTGAGGATTTAAAAAAAGCGAGTGTGAACCCTGAATGTGTCTAAATCTGAAGACCTGGAAGCACTTCCCAACTACTTCATCTGAACACAAATCCTGACTCCAAAACAGAGTAAGAGGGATACTGAAGTTCCTTCCACACCTTGGGGCCTCTACACTACTTTTTTCCATGTAGTTCCAAAAATACGGTTGTCTTTTCCTGCTGGTCAAAATGACAGCTTATGTTTAATGGATATTTATTTGTCTGTGACCTACTTTCACCTTTTCTTCCTGACTGCCATAAGGACATGCAGCCAGCAGATATTATTCCTCTATGTATTATTGAAGAATGCCTAAAACTGGGTTCTTCATAGTGAAAGCAAAACCATCCACATTTAAAAACTGGTGAGAATATAGTTTGATAGTAGAGAGTAACATGATGCAGTTCACTGCATATGTGGAACTCTCTCTTCATTCCCAACAGGGGAAAATCAGGAGAGTACATTAACAGGGCTAAAATGGAACAAATAATGATGGGAATTAATTCTGTATGGCTAGTGGGCAAGATAGCTTTTATCTCACTATTAAGGATATGAATGTAAAGGGGAAATATAAGAATTGTGTATTATTGACACAAGAACTGCTGCTGGTTTACCTGATACACTTTCACTCTTTGCTAGTGATGACAGATGGGACTCCCAGATTTTGGCTCTGCGTTGCTGTGTGCACAGAGTGGGCAGGGCCCTTCCATCACACAGCTCTACCATACAACCGCGATGTCACTTCAAATGAGGAATGTGTGACGATAAGATTTCCTCTGCTTTTGTGAATCCCTTTTTTCTCATGGCTGAACAGCTATGGGATATGATGTTTTACTATTAAACCCAGGCTCCTAGGGATAGTGGTGCAAACCTGACGGGTTTTCTGGATCTAGCCCAGCTGTTATGTTGATTTGAGAGTTTTAGCTAAGTCCACTATGGATCCAATTATCACCCTGACTCACTTGACCTTGTAATGATGATTGTACTAAATTTTGATCCTTAAAAGCCATCCTGACTCTCGTATTTGCCTAAAGTTCTGTTGCCTTCCCTCTTTCTCATGCTCTTCTCACTGACAACGTAACAAAAGCTGCCAGCAGAACAGGACAGCAGTCAGCACGCCCAAGGCTGAATAGTTTCCTCTAGGCAAGCTGCCACCTCAATACATGCTGTATTTTTTTTTTTCTCTGAGCCTGGAGTGCACTGGCGATGTGCACCAGATGGTGTGGCAACTTGCTTTGCAGCTCTTTGAAACCTCCTGTCTATGGAACCGGCCTGGAAGGTAAAGGAGCCACAGGGTTTCAATCATCCCCCTGAGACTTTGGGCAATCTGGAACCTGCAGTATTCACATATATGATGTCTTACACACAAGCTGACATTCCAGAGCACCTGCGTGTGCTGCGACAGAGCCCTCTGTACAAACCTTTCTACACAAAGAAGTGAGGGTTGCTCAGCAAGGCCGTATTTACTTTTCATCAAGACTTTGGAACAGCAATTCTAGGGGTTAATGGGAGTGACAAGCAAGAGGGGAAACAAAAGGATACCCTTCTCTATTCAAAACCATGAGAAATATGGGAGGGGTGAAAAGCCATAGGCTGGAATTCCAAGACTTGTGTCTTTTTAATATTGACATTATTGATGTCAATATTAAATGTATGATATGTATGATGTATGATATTGTATGATATTGACAGTAATCAAAGCAGTTACTGCTGTTGTGTAGAAACTGCAAGAAAATAGATGTCAAGTATCTAAGCTTCTAGAAGAAAATAGAAAAAGAATATATTAAATATCAATATATTAATATTATGTTATATTAATATATTTAATATAGAAACATATTAAAGAGACAGAGCAAAAAAGATTCCAAAAAGACCCCTATTGTTCTACAAACTGCATTTCTGGCCTCTAGAAATAACAGTATTGTAGTATCTGCCCAGGATTTTCGAGGCGGAAAAGTAAGAGCCCACTTACTCATTACCAAGAGCAGTTTTGCCATGGCTCAAAACTGAGCCTGTAGACTGTGAACTCTATTTCTATTTCCCAGATGCTTTCACTTGGCATCACAACACACACAATACAAACAGAAAAGAATCTGCAACATATCAAGTCACTTAGAGGGTATTTCTTGCTATGAGAATCAGTGTACTGTAATGATTTTGAGTCTGATTACACAATAATGAGAAATAAAAAAGCTCCTCTCCATGTAGCCATGGGTACTGGAATCTAGGTCATGTTCTCAAACCAAATAGATTAGATGGGAATTTTCTACTTGCTTTATTCTGTGACACTACAATGTGGCAGCTTAGCCTCAAGTCTTTACAGAATTTGTAGTCATTGAGAATAATAGATGCCAACAGGCAAAATATAGCATCGTGAACCAGGGGCCAGCATAGAGGCCTTGCCAGCTCCCAGCTTCAGCCACCCTGCATATGGACCGTCTTTTCAGCAGGACAGGACTGAACCCACCTCTCCGACCTCCACACCAGGCAGGTCTGTGGGAATTGTGCTGGAAGCACCTAGAAAGCCTGCAGAGCTCGGTGGAAGCACATGCCAGTGACTGAGTGAGGAACATTTATTAGTCCATCCTGTTTGGTGAATGTTTTTCTGAGCTGTGTCGTGACACTATTGCAAAACCCAATATGGTTAACAGAAGCTTTTCCTTCCACTCCAAAGAGAACTTGGAACAGCCTGTTCATCTGTAACAGTAATAAGACCAGCAGCTACATCTCTGATGGCACAGGGAATTTCTCCTCCCAAAGCAGTGATTATTGCACCAGAGCTTCTAACTGCTTACCTGAAATCATCACAATCTGGAGGTCACACGCGTGGCTGTCTAAAATGACATATGAACATTTTACCTGCTTCTTTCCATAGCAATATGTTACTTTCTTTACATTAAAAGTAGGTTGTCCGTACAACACCAGAATCCAGTGTGTGTGGAGAGCTGCTGCTCTGTACTACACCTGTCCCATTCCATTCACGCCGAGCAATAAAGTCTGTTTTGTTCTTTGCTTGGGCAGAAAGTAATCCCAGGTCATCATGAACAATCATAGAAGCACAGAATCATTTCGGTTGGAAAAGACCCTTGGGATCGCGTCCAATCATCTACCCTACTCTACAAAGTTCTCCCCTACACCATATCCCCCAGCACCACATCTAAATGACTCTTAAACACGTCCAAGGATGGTGACTCAACCCCCTCCCTGGGCAGCCTATTCCAATGCCCGACCACTCTTTCTGTGAAAAATTCTGTCCTAATGTTTAGTCTAAACCTACCCTGTTGGAGCTTGAAGCCATTCCCTCTCGTTCTGTCACTAATTCCCTGGGAGAAGAGACCAGCAGCAACCTCTCTACAGTGTCCTTTCAAGTAGTTGTAGAGAGTGATGAGGTCTCCCCTCAGCCTCCTCTTCCTCAAACTAAACAGTCCCAGCTCCATCAACCGTTCTTCATGAACAAAAGAATGGCTTCTATAAAGTGATCAGTGTTAATTACAAGGTGTGGGTTATTCTGTTGCATACAGACTGGCGCAATTAAATGACCTGTCCCCACACACAAGATTTCCAGAAGAGTGCCATTTAACCTCCGTACTTAGTGCCCTACTTTCACACTTTATCCACTTGAATGGTATGACATTTTACATATTTTTTAAAGGTTTTAATTATTTTTAATTCTATAGAACCTGTTCAATTTATTCTTTAAAAAAAAATAATCAGTCAGGCTTCTTGTAAAGGTTATGTCAAAGAAGTTTGCTATTTAGTGCTTGGCTGCAGCAAGAAAACCTTTGATGATAGTTATATATATCTCATTGCTCCTACAACATGTTCAAAGAGTTGCTGCTTCATACCAAACAAATCTGTAAATGAAACAACAAGTGTGAGTGTGTTATAAATACATAGCTTATGTTATTTTGGTCAGGGCCATCACATCATCTGTAAGAACTCCGGCTGTCCCAAGGACAATGTCACACGCTCTGTATCTTTCTGCTATGTCATCTGAAGAAGCAGATGTACAACAGGAACGAGCTGTAATGTATTATTTGTTTTGGAAAATGGAATGCTTTGAAGTCCCAATCAAGGAACAGGTGCTAGATTCTACATAGACTTGTGCCTTAACGCGGAAGAAATAACGTAAGATGAAAATATGGGTCTGTACCCTGAGGAATAGATCATCTAAGTAACATGGGAAGTGTGAAAATGCTGGAATCCTAGAACCATAATGTTAAAAGCAGAGGCATGTTTTTAAAAGGAAAAAAAATAAAATACATGTGCTTATAAAGCCGTGATGCAGGAGGGTTCCAGATAGAGTTTATTTCAATGAAATTCCCTCACAGGTTTTAGAACAATATGACTTTGACATGCCTTACTATTAGAGGATTATAACTCCACTGACGTCTAGCACCTAAACCTTGATAATAAATTATAGGCAATTAAGCTGCAGCTAGATCCTAACAAACACTTTGCATTTGTTTCTGTAAAGGACTCTGCACAAGCCTGTTTGTCTTGCAGAGTCAGAGGCTGAAATATTTGCCCTATTAAAATTAAGCTCTTGGATGCAGCCTGCAACCAGTCTTTATACAAATAATAAACAACTTCCTTGTAAATTAATGAAAACAGACTGATAATGCTGTAATGCCCCAAGCTATAACTGCTCTGATCTTCCCCAAACCCCCCAAAAACCCAGATACCAAGTTTCATTAGCATCTGCTGGTGCTTTCTAGCCATAATTCAACCATGTTTCTCATAGGTACTGGTTGATCGGGAATTTTCAAACAGTAATTGGCTGGACAAGTGCTCTGAAATTCCCTGCTCTTGGATCTGACATGAGTTTTCCCCAGATTTGCTGACTACGTTGACTGATGAGTACTGTAGTGCGGGTTTTGTTTTATCTTCCTCCAGCTAAAGACAAGCAGCAAGAGGTATCACTTACCCCAGGTCTATTTGACTCTATTTTGAAGGACACCTTGTGCATTTCTGCCTTTGCTTGTTTCTAATACCAATGTTAACTATATCTTTTGCTGGAGAATTTCTGAAATTCATTATTACTTCAATATTATGGTCTGTCTGTTAACCCTCAGAGCAAGATTTTCCAGCTATCATTTTGGATGCTGAGTTTAAAAAATATGAAAGAGGCCTCAATTCTGTTGGGTCTTCGTAGAGTTCACAAAAAACAGGTATCCAGAGAAGTAGTTTCCTAACATTTAGCAATGTACAATAATAAGAAATAATGAAAATGCCCAGTCACACATACCCAGGTATGTATAGGGACTACATCCAGAGAAATATCTGAAGCCATAAACATTTAAGTGAGCTTCATGCACATGTGTTCATTACTACCTACACAATAAATGTCAGAGCACTATAATATGCTATTTCCATTTTTTTTTTTGAAAGTAAAATTGACATTTGTGCTTTTGGGTGGAATTTAGCTGTTCTCTCATGTTGCTGAATGTAGTTGACACAGACTTGAAATGTCTAAATGTGGCATTTTATTTCTTGTTTGATATTTTGCCTCCAGCTGTAGTTCTCTTTAGTCTACTTAAACACTGTCACTAATGTATTAGATGTATTAATAAGCAGTGAGAGGCACTGTCTCTGAAGAGCTATGAAATTTCATTGGAAATAGCCTCAAGCTATGAGAACAGTAAGGCTTAAAAAAACCTGAAGCCTAGATTTAGGTCCCTAAATAAAACTTTTTATGGCCAAATGCCCTACAGTCTTATAGATCAACATTAAAGGGTACTTAACAGTTTGTCTCAATGCCTAAATATAAAGTATAACATTAGGTGTTCACATCTGCAAATGCTGTCCCCACATCTTCAAATCCGTGAAAGATGGAAGTACTCCAGAAAACCTCAAGATGGAAGAAACAGAGTGAAAAGCCAGTGGCAGTCAGATCATTTTACTGAAAATGACTAGGATATCAAATTATATATTTATACATGTATATATATAGAAACAGATTGGATACGCTTGTTAGGGAATCTAATTTCTGTTAGGAGTTTCTGCTTGAACAGAGTAAAGGCTGCTGAATATGTGAAATGTCTTAGGGCTTTTAATTCCTTTCCCAAAAAATGGATATTATGTTCTGTACTGGAGATGTACAAGCATGTGCATGGTACCTGGGGAAGAACCGAATGGCTGCAATGGACAGAACAGCCTGTCCCTTTTTAGCAGAAGCTTGCTCCGGTTCCACATTAGCATATGAAGCTAAGGCAGCTTTCTCTACCGCAGCAGATGAATAAACAGGTCCTGAGAAAGAATGAGAAGTCACAAGAGGACTTGCAAAATGCTCAGTTCTTTCACTGGTTTTTAGTCAGGTTAGAAGGACAAATGAAACCTGCACTCTCTTTTTTTGAAGACAATGTTTAACATTTTCAGTGAGCCCTGGGCTACTACAAAGGCCTGGACTAGTGTAGTAAGACATGGTTTTTTACAGAATAAGTTCAGTAATAGATCTTAGATTGGAATGGGATTATAGAAAGAGCTTGAGGAGCAAGAGACGATTGCCTCCTGGCACTGTTGTTCTAAACGCGCTTACAAAAATTGTTCAATTCTTCTTGCTACAGTGATTCACTTCTGAATCTCCTGCTTTCTTTTAGTACTGAATTCAGCCTGAGCGTCCTGTTCCAGAAGGCTGCTTACAGTCTCATTGTCACCTGCTATAGCTTTTTTTTTTGCCTTCTCTCACTGCCATCCTTCTCACCTTTTCTTCTGCATAGACAAGCTTTACCTGGAAATATGCTGCTTTACCTGGGAATATGCCACTTTACCAGAATTTACCTCTCCATCCATATTGAGGTACCAGCTACAAAAGTCTTGAAAGTAGCTAAGGGGCATCTGCATCAGAACTGGCACTAAAAAACCCTTTAAATATTTAAGTATCTTAAAAATGTGTAGTCTTGTGCACGCAACTTTCCAAAGTGGAACAACATTTGACCAAATGAAGAGGAAAACATGGTCCTAGTTATGGCCTTTATGTTGTGACATGGGATTTGCTGCCACTAACAAGCTTTCTTCCAGCAAAGTTGAGTGATTACTTTAGGATATGGTTCTGCATGTGGACCCAGTTTTGTTGTCTTCAGGTTTCTACCAGTTCTGCTTCTAGTGGTGGGACCGTAAAGGTTAGTGTTGAGGAGGATGGGGCATTGACGTGGTGCCAGCTAATCCTGTCTGTATTAGGGAACTGCAACACTGAGCACCAATCCTCACTTAAACTTGTGCTACTTTAATTTCATACATTCAGAACATCTATTTCCTTTATTTATCACACAGGCAGCGCAAATCTATTTGGAATTCTGTCACTAGCCAACTTGGAATGATTTTTTTTAATCTTCCTGGAAATACCAGTGTACATAGGCCACTCACAAAATGCTCAATTTAAACTTTCTCATCAAATTGCTAAAAGCCTTCAACTCTTTTAATAGAGGGCAGCAAAATTTTTCATTCTTGCAATGGGTAGTGGGGAACTTAAATAGAGTATGTATTAAACACAAAAGGTTGAGAAAATGGCATCGCATCTAGCGCAAAAAGCAGAGACTATCTCTTGCAATCCTAGAAACTTTACACAACTTCCCAAATAGATACTGAGAAGAAAAACAAGTAAAAGCAAAATGAGGACAAGATGACAGAAAGGAGACACTACAGTGACACTCCAAGGAACGCTTAAACTCTAATTAAAAGTAATGTTAAAAATGCATTAGTCATTAGCAAACAAGGTCACAGGCGCAGCTGCCCAAAGCACGTTCACAGAAAGTTAAAATCAGCAACAGAGATCTCTACAGAGCACTTCGGTATGGCCACTGTGGAGTACTTGGATTTCTTTTTGTAACATGCATTTTCTCCAAATCCAACCCCTTCACCAAGATGAGATCCTCAGAGGGTTCAAGAAATGGCTTTCACAGTGCTACACACTAATTTTAAACAGCTCCTTTCACCAAAAATTTATTCCATCAAAGCCCTTTCTATTTAAACACTGAAAGGAATTGTTCCTAAACCTTGGTTCTGTAGCTCATGTGCGCCAGTGACAACATTTTGCTGGATGAGCCCAGAGTTGCAAACAGTATTACTAAAAAAAGTAGGTTAAGAGATGAGGCAAGAAAGGAAAAGTGCATTTTTAGCCGAGAGAAAATGTGATACAGAACAAGCTCTGAAAGCAGAAGAAAGCCCTTCCAAATATGAGAAAATACTGAGCGTATTTTTGTAGGATTTCCAGTTCCCATTGATGCAGAAAATGCAAGAAATCTCAAAGGTGACTTCTGATATCAAAAAAATGAACACCAAGTTTCCTTAGACTTCACTGAGTTAAAAATTTTGAAACATTATAGCCTAAAATTATTTAACTCAACCTATAACCTATTTAACTCACCCCTTATTCAGTACTCCATGCTCTTCCTAATGGGAAGCCTTCAGTATGAATCACTGGCTACCACGCTGCCATCTAAGCTTAACAAATACCTATAAAAAGTCAAATATCCTTCTACAGAAAATCTTTGAAGTTTTAGAACTTAACCATTTTGGCCCATAGTGAATGCTCTGTCTTCTCTAGGAAAAAGAACAACTGTTACACGTTATCCACTTATCACCATTCCACTGATTGTCACAGTTCCTTTGTCTACTTCACACTATTGACATTACTTTGGTTTGCATCAATTAATAACCAAATCAGAGGGAAAAATGTGGTTTGGTTTTGGAGCATGATGAAAATATTGGTTTTAATATCTTTTATGAGTATAAAAATATGTTTGCTCTTTCAAGGTGCTGACTTTGATTGAAAGTAAAGTGCTGAGTTTAATGGCGAAACTTTTAGTGCAGTTTCTTTAATAACTCTGCCTGCAAATCTGTCATGCGAGAGTATTCACTTACCGCCAATTAAGCCCCTATTTAGAAATTTCAGGGAGAGGAATAAATGCTGGGATCTGTAAAATGATTCAAACCCCAGCTGTTTGTGTGAAGTGACGAGTTAGATGTGCAAAGGCAGCTCAGCTGGGAAGAGGCTTCACAGCCAGCCAGGTCAGCAGAAGTTAAGACATTACAAGCTATTTCTGGTAGCGCCAGAAAGAAAAAGGACCTGGCTTTTGCAAAACTAAGAAGTTGAAGTATGGCTTTTGTTGGGATCAGTGGGTTCTCCTGAGGCCTTAATTACAGAGGTAGAGCTTCAGCATCAAATACTGAGATTTCAGTTCACACTGACAAAACTCCAGTTTTTAAATCAACTTGGTATTTCTTTTTGCAAAAAAACCCCAAACCAACACAAAACAAGGGCAGCTTTCACTAACAGGCCATTTCACTGCAGTGCTAAAATTAAAAGGTGGAGCAGTGGCTGGGCTTAGGAACAGTTTAAGTGATTCCTCTCAGACATGCAGATAGGGCACATTAAGCTATTTTAAGTGTCATTCAAAGTGGGGAATGAAAATGAATGGCCAGAACCTAAATCTGTCAAGGTATTTCTCCCAGCCATTTATCGCCTGTTTCTTGCTACCAGTTCTGAATCTTGAGGGACCAGGATGCTCCAGTGACACTTGCAAATCACAGCCTGGATACTTGTTCATCCAACAAGCGGTTGGAGCAGGCTGCTTTTCTACTTCGGCATATCCTTTCCTGTCTAACCCGCTCTGAAGCATCCCAAACCAGCACAAGGCACATGACAGTGTACAGAACCTTTAGTTTCTTTGCGGTGCTTTGTCATTTCATGAAAGGACCTGGGATCACTGATGGAAATTCACTGCCATTCACCCTTTCGCAGTTTCCCTTCTGAGTAAAGCCAGGTTACAGAGTCTGCCACTTAAAGGTTGGAGAACTTCAATCTGTCATGGAACCACTCTGTACTGCTAATCACGTGTATTCTTAAAGAAAACCAAGAGAAGAAAACCGCCAGCAAACTCCTCTTTCTTCCTCCCCTTTCCCGTTTATGCAGGCCACACGATGCAAGCGCTTGAGATGCTGCAGAATTATCAAGAAAAAGCACGTGGCCAAGAAAACTCCGCCCTTTTCTTGGGCCCTGAAAATGTAGCCCAATCTTCTTCTTTCACAGTATTTCCAGACATAATGCCTGCTGCCCTACTTATCTTGATGTGTTTGCTGCAAGAATACTTCTGTCTCCAGCCTCACAGCAGCATCACGAGGAAGCCAAGGAGTCTGAAAGCTGAATCTTTCCGTGAGTTGCTCTTCCCATGCCTCCCAGGGAAGGCCAGGCCAACGCGGCTTGGGACAGCTCTAAGCAGACAAGGCATGCTAATGTGATTAGTTCCAACAGGTACAATGTTGTGACATCATTAAAAACTGAAAACTGGCTATACAATACAATCAAATCTTAATTGTAAGAATTAGTTTTACACTGACTCTCCAAGAGTTGTTTGGAAAGGCACTCAATGATGGCCATATGGTTTTAAAATGTCACTGAGACAGTCGTTCCTTTCTGGGTTTAGTTTTGCCCTCACCTCGTGAATAATGTTTTGCTAGTTTATTAAAGGAGACAGCCAGTATTTCTGTGGCAGCAGCTCACAAGCAATGAAAATGCTGACTTTGCAGGCTTTTCTGCATCCCTGAGCTACATCTCACTGATCTGAGTGGCTGCAAAGACATCAGGGGACTTGCTCCTGGGAACAAATGCAAATTGTTTGCTTAGGCCACGTCGGGGGGGACGACAGCTCTAATTAACCGTTTGAATATTTGCTCCTTCCCTCCTTGTCTTCCCAAATCAAATCCAATTGAAAGTTCAGAAGAGCTGGATGAGCTAGTAATTTTTTAGCTATTTGACTGAAACACAGCTACAGATGAGAGAAAATGCTGTGAGCAAGCATCTCTGAGATTGCAAGACACTGGGGAACACCAGCCCTGCTATGGGAAAGCTCAGTCACTTGAGATTCCCACTTCAGATCCGCTTTAAAACACTGACAGGGCAGGAGAGAAAAGCGAGATGGGCTGGGACAGACTCAAACTGAACAGACTCAGTCTGGATAAAAGGGAAGGAGCTATAGGTTCATTAAAAGAGGTGGAAAGCAGGGGTAAAATGAACTGATGTTTAGAAGGAGAGATGGGCAACTACTTGGTTCAAATAGAGCAAACGAGCTAAAGCATCGGGGAAGGTGGGAGAACAGGCCCAGGTTTGGGTTAGAAAAAAAATCAAGATGAATGAGACAGGAAAAACCTCAGTGCTTTTCCCTCAAATGACTTCTTCCTTAAAACAGCTGTTTTACAGCTAAAAATATTTAGGGTAACCCAGGTGAGTACATTAAGACACACTACCCAAGGTCATGAGCACAGGAAGAACCTGAATAACTGACTAGAGACTGACGAGCAAGAAAGGAGAGAGAAGACCTCTGAAATTTGTAGGCTGTTTTTTCCTCCTTTTTTGTTTGAATTCAAAGTCACCTGACCTCAACCCGGTCTCCTGAGCTCTTCTGCACCAGCCTTTTAGCTCTCACCATCTTAGACACCACCCCTCAGACACAGCCCAGACCCCACTGATTTCATGTTGGATAATAATTGGATACTCTCCGTAGCTCCTACAAAGTTTTCATGCTCTGGCAGTTTGCCTGTGTGAGCAGTTGGGTGGCTCAATGGCAGGGGTTTCTGCCCTCATGTTTGTTGCGAGGAATGAACTGGGAGATGATCTTCTGCTAAAGCTGGATTATGAGAGGCTTTGGGGTTGGGTAAGAAACATGGAGCAAGAGTTTGGATTCCCCATATGTGGCAGTCTTAATACTTCCTCCCCTATGATCTTCTGAAAATTACTGGCCCAAATACCAGAATTATATATACTGCATTTTAGGGTGCTCCAGAGCCATTTCAATTTACTTCTAATATTAGAATTAGTGTTATTTTAATGAAAAGAGCCAAAATCAAGCTACTGAAGAGAGTTTCAGACACAGGGTATCACACTAAATGCTTCCCGGAAAGGGCTGACAACCACAGTTGTATAAAATGGGGATTTAACTCTTCTGTAGCAGCTTTACAGCTGATCAGTAAAACGAGAGAAAAATCAGTTTTCCTAGGGAGCTGGCACCAAATGTTTAGCTGCTCAAAGGGCTTATTGCAGAAAATATATTTACCAGAGAGAAAAGGAAGTCTGGAAGAGAACCAGCTCTGGGCTGAATGAATTTGAAAAGGCTCTTTCACTGCCTGTGGAATTTTAGTGTATAGATCCAAATTATTAGGGCTTAATTTTTAAATTTTATTTCTAAGCTGTGAGGAGGACTTGCTGCTAAAAAAAGAAGTCAACATCGTTTTAATGGACTCATTTGCTGAAAGCATGCAATTACAGTGTGACCAAGACACAGTTTGGGTCACTGCAGGCAGCACACAGACAATTTGACCAAGAACCCTCCTTCCCTCCGAGACACACAGACAGAGACGTACATACTGCATGGTTAGGCACCGAGCTTTACCTTTCTGGAGCTTGGATGCATTGTCCTGTATCCAGCTGAAAAGATTGGCAAAGTCACAGTCACAGACCCAAGGGTTGCCCTCTAAGCGTATAGTCCGCAGGGAGGGAAGCGCTTCTAGGGCTGCCACGTTTAGGCTTTGTAAGTTATTGTCATTCAATTCTAACACTTGGAGCTGTTCCAGGTTCTCAAAAGCAGCCTCATCCACATCCACCAGGTTATTGTTTCCAAGGCTCAGTTTTATCAGTTTTTCTGCTGATTTGAATATCCCAGCATCAAGCTGTGTTAAATTATTGTAGCTCAAGTCTAAATACACCAGTTTGGTAGAACTGCTAAAAGTGCCCTCTTCTAAAGAGGTGAGGGAGTTATTCCTGAAGTCCAAATAGACTAGATCTCCATAAAATATAAAGAAATCGGCTGGTATCGCCTGAATGTTGTTATCAGCTATAAGAAGTTTCCGTACATCCAATGGAAATGGATTAGGAACACTTGGGAGTCCTTGATCCCGGCAATCTATGGTGTGGTAGTCCATACAGCTACAGACAGCAGGGCAAAAATGACCCACAGGTAAGAAAAGCAGGCAGACAAAGAGAGAAAAAGGCAGGAGGCAGAAAGGAAAGCATGGCCACATCGTCAAGGATTTGAAAGCTGTGATGAGCACCACTTCTAAGAGAAAGACATTTTGCTGGGCTGAGCAGCAGTGCCTGGTACTTGTGTGTGTGTGTGGTTGTATCCAGGAGATCACATATCATCACAGATCCGATAGCAGCAGGCTCGGGAGGGGGCAGGGAGAGCGGCTGAAGGGAAGAGGGAGGGAGGCAAATGTGAGGATTTACACTGTCAGAATATTATAATGCTGTACAGTGTAAGGGAAAGCGATGATTGGGTAAACGGAGGATCTTTCAAAGGACTCCCTTTTGTGAGCTAAAAAAAGCCGAGAGCCTGTTTGCATATTTGCTGTATCTTCCAGCAAACGGGAAATCACACCTGATCCTGTGACTTTGACAGCAACAGCTCGTGCTTAAAAAGCCCTTCAGGTAATAAACCCTGATGAAATCAATTCTTTTGTTTCTTCCGTGAGCCTACATCAAGGGGACCAATACCCTCCAGAAATGTAGGCTCAGGGAAGTGTCCTAGTTGACTGCTAAGGACTCTTCTCCCTTTCATTTGTAAAACAGGGAGCAGAAGAGCAGCAGGAGGAGGGAGTCCAAAGACAAGGAACACTGACCTCTGGATGGCTGCTCAGCTTTTAGAGCAAGCCTGTTAACAGTATGTAAATATGACTCGTTATCTTCTAACCAAGAAGCACAACCCACTGTAGCAACACGGAATATAATCTCAAAAGTGAGGGGTGTTTTTCCTTCCTGTTTTAATGGCCAAAACAGCTACTTTCTAACGTCTGTTGGGTCACATAAAAGTGCAAACTGTGAATCAAATCTTCAGCTTAAGACTGAAGAGATTTCCTTCATTTTCAGGGGGCTAAAATCTCTGACAATCAATCTGCCTGTCTCCCATGGGGCAACAGAGATGATTTTGCAACAAGGCATCTGTGTTTTTCTGACATCCCCAAATCCACACCCTGAGAAGCAAGTCCTGTGCCAGCTGCAGGCTTAATTTTTAACTCTATCCCTCCCTCTTTACACTCGTTGTGTAAGCAGACAGGAACGGGACTCTAGTGCTTGGGCTACATCTATGTGCTACAAGGGAAGATTTTTCTAAAGAGACAGATTGTATTTGGGTGCCTGTGTCCTGAAGATCAGAGCACAAACTCAAACACCTTTGGAAAGCTCATTCCTAGGTCAGAGAGACCAGTCATCTCGATTTAAGGTCATATTTCGTAACTGAATTCAGAGTATTTTTCATCCAGGACCGGGTACAAAAATTTCCTTCTAAGATAGCCTGTCCTCCCTAGATACCTGTACCTAAACTCAAATACTGGAGACAGCTTTGTCATCCTCTCCTTCCATAAGTATGTAGAGACACTGAACTGCTGGGAGGGAGGCAAATTGTTCTCAATAGCGCCCACTGACAGAAGAAGAGACTATATGCACAGATTAAAAACCATCTGAACATATGAAAACAGTTCTTTTTTTATTGTGAGGGTGGTCAGACACCAGCACAGTCACCTAGAAAGGTTGTGGAGTCTCCATCTGTAGAGACATTCAGAACCCAACTGGACACAACGCTGAGCAACTGCCTCTGCTGGAGCAGGGGGATTGCAACAGATGATTTCCAGAGGTCCCTTCCAACCTCAGCAATTCTGTGAGCTGCCGTCAGGAATGAACACACCAGGGAGGGTTATAACTTTGAACACTTCTCTCTTACATTTTGCAGCATACCTTGTTTCTAACTCATAGGTCTTTTAGCTAAATCACCTTGAGCCAGCCTCTAGATCCCTCCCATAAATACGCATCCTGCTCCCGGTGTCTTTCACATCTTGAATTACTTTTAATACACCACCCAGAGAGAAATGGGCACAGCTGCCTCTATAAATCACTAGGGCAATTAAATTCCTGAGATGATTATTCAAAGTATTTACCTTTAAATTACAGAGGATGTGGAAGTTTGATAGACTACCCCTGAATAAAAAAAAAACCAACCTCCTGCAGTCAAGATTCAATGAATCAGCATCAACAAGTAACTGCAACTGGTATTTCTCAGGCAGAATTGATGCTTTTTAAACTTTTAAGGCCATATCTTGCAAACACTTGCTCCTGCTGTAATTTAGTGTTTTTCTGCTCCTAATTCAATTAAGGCTTTAAGTCAGAGATAAAGCTGATCCTAACACCAGAAAGCAGAACTGACTTGATATCATAGTAATGATAACTTCATATAGAGAGGTGCAGGTCTCTGTCTAGTGAAGTTATCAATACACAGGACTAGAGGGTCACTATGGCTCCTCCTGTGCAGACTCACCCTTTTTCTGTCAAACGTACAGAATGAGACTCTGACATTTTCTTTTCAAAGATGCCTCAGTGCTATTATGCCTGTTTCACAGATGGGAGACTACAGACAATAAGGCACAATTTGTGAAAGATCCAAGAACACGTTAGTGGCAGGGGTAGGAACAGGACTCAGCTTCCCTAAAAATGCCACCAGCCCTTGCTAAAACCACTGTTCCTTTCTGTAAGAAAAGACCTTCCTTTCGCTCAGCTGCTCATGTGAATTCTTTACGTATTCCCCCCCTGCAGGGGAAGCACTATAAGCAACACTATCTTCAGTTTATTCTGCACACTCACATGCAGTTTCTGTACAAAATCTGGGGAGCTTTTCTGTCCCAGATGTTTGTGAAGGGGTTGGCAGGAGACATGGGACCACTCTCAGGTTCTGGATATTTTGAAACAGGTATTGTGTAGGTTTGCTAGACACTGGCCCTGCTCCCTCAGCATCCAGGCAAAGAGAGTTTCACTGCCAACACCTAACAGCCCTGATCCTCAGCTACACCAGCCCAGCTCCAGTGCTTGCCATCACCTGCCACGGTCTGACACCTTCCTCTTGTTGTCTCTGATTTCGGAGAGCTTCCTCCTGAACTATCTCTCTCTGTACATCATTTCCTGGGTCATTTTGTCTCTTCAGCTTTACTCATTCCTTAGCTACTGCTTATTTCTCTACCTCATCTCTTTCCCTCACAGCACAGAAATTCTCTTGAATCTTTTTGAAGCTTCGTTCCCTTGCCAGACATTTCAGGCAATTTTGGATAGCGGGAAAGGAGATTCTGCAAAGCTTTCTATCTAATAAGATATTAAAGCTTTACTTCTTTAATCTTTTATTTGCATCAGTCAGTTGTAGGAACCTGTACTACTAAATAAAGCGTTTAGGCTGCTATCTGCTAAGTGCACAGCACCCTCTTGTGCCCTGCAGGACAGTGGTCATTCCATAACCGCTCTGCTCTCTTCCGATAAGCTCTTTAAGGAGTGTTACACCATACTCCTATAGTTTACCCACGCTCTGAGGTTCACTTCTTCCTCTTCCAGTGGCCTAAAGAAACCTCAATCCCTTCATGCAAGAAAATAAAAGCTATAACCCAGGTGGTGTTCTCCTGTGCTATTTTTAGAGGCACACAGTAAGAAGCAGAGGTGTCCCAGAGCAAGACTAACTAATGCACAGACCTGAGCAGGGAAGAGAAGCAAAGCAAGGAGAAAAGGAAACTTCTAATTCCCTGATTGCACTAAGTCAGAGGAACCAAGTTACAGACCTATTGTATTCTGCTGGTCCTGATATTTGAATTTCATTCTACCTGCCCAGTCTGTCACACCTTTTGGCTATTTGTCACAGTAACAGGGACACTGGATCATAAATTAACTATCATCTACTGGATCTGCATTTATATTTTTTTGGAGAAAATTTTAGGGTACATCACAATAGCTAATGAATATCAGGACTTTGTTTGGCTTCAGCTGACACTACAGTAAAACACAAAATTGCTCCAGTGAGTAGTCTCAGAAATAAAGATGTTTTTATAATTTATCCTTCTTCAGTAGTCCCAAGCAAAGCCCTCCTAGCTTTCTCTCCTGTTAACCAAAAGTACTTCCAGGACTAAATTTTAGTTCATATAGCTTTCAAAAAGCAGAAGTTTCCCAATTAGAAATTGATGCCTAACAAAAAACCCAATCTCCCATCTCCACACAGATGGGATCCCACATAGATCAAATCTCAATTATCAGCTCATTTACCTGTAATCCTGGCTTCCAGGCTGTCCTAAGGCAAGAGGGACAGGATGGGTTTGAAAAACACGCTTGTAAAACAAACAGGGTAACAATTTCATAATCAAAGAACTATGGAGGAGTTTGTGACAAATCCTTTTGTGGAGAATGAGGAAGCAAAACCAACTTCTCTCCCTACCTCCCAGTTGTAGGAGTTGAATAAGCACAACAGTAGGCAGGCTTTGGTCTAAAACAACAAAGATCTGGCTTTCCATTCCTTTCATTTTCTATTCAGGATACTAAGAAAAAGCTCTAAAATAAAACAAGGAGTGACAAGCCACACTGTTCCTGCATCTTTAGTATGCCTGCAGTACTATATCATGGCAAGCGGTAGGAAACTAACAGAAAAACCATTCCCTTCGTGCCTAGTGAAGTAAGAAATAGCTTTGCAGAAAAAGGACAGAGGTTTCATCTTTCCTGTAGAAACTCCTAGCCCTCCCCTCCCCTTAAAAGTGCTGAAAACTTCCCAAAATAATTTGGGTAATGGAAGAAAAAAGAAAGAGCAACCACAGTAGAGACACACATGAAAGATTCAGATCTCAGCCCATAAATCCTTTCTTACAAGAGAGTGAAACTGAAAACTGTCCATCCTCATTCACATTTGTGAACAGCTAATTGAGCATATTTTTCCATGGAGGAAGTTATTATTCCAGGCTCATGCTCCATTGAGTTAAGGTATGTGTCATGTCCGAGGCTGCTGTGCCAGGTGCACCTAATGATTGCAAAGGGTTTTCCTCCTCATTATCATACATTTGCAATGTGTCACAGGAACCAATATTCAACCCCGAATGACTAACAGTATGTTAATCAATTAAACACTGAAACCAAGTGCTAAGCAACATCTCTGAATAGAAGTCTCATTTCTAGTGAGGTATTTTACCATTTTGGCTTTAATGCTTTTTTCTTTTGAGAA
Organism: Gallinago jamesoni; assembly: GCA_025769975.1. Taxonomy (NCBI): domain Eukaryota; kingdom Metazoa; phylum Chordata; class Aves; order Charadriiformes; family Scolopacidae; genus Gallinago; species Gallinago jamesoni. The sequence continues at coordinate 3,047,366 of JAOQGH010000008.1, read as the reverse complement.
AAATCTTCCTTTGTTATGGCCAGGCATGATTTATGAGTTAAGGGGCAGGTTTGGACAGTTTTCCCTCCCATCTTACACCTAAGAAGGCCTGAATAAGCAGAAGACAAAAAGGGTATATTCCTTTGTCTTACAATTTATGAGATGATACAAACTGTGAAGTGAACTGAAGCTTGTATTACACCTGCCCAGTCCTTCACTGCTGCTGTCGCTGCTGCTGACATGCCACTGGGAGGGAAATTACATCAAAATTAATCAACATGGCAGCAGCAATGATTGAATTTGAAAACTTTAGACAGTGCAGTTCAGCAGCCAAAGGAGACCAGCCAAAACCCATCAAAAGACTTCCATCATCCGCTCCAGACAACGGTGCTTTCGCAGACATGTGGTCACGATCTTATTGTAAACCATTTACAACCACTAAAAGCATTCAGAGGAAATGGAATGGCGTAAATTAAATTTCCTTTTTCCCCAAGGAAGAAAGGGTATCCAGCTACTATGGTGCAGTCAGCTGTCTGCCCTTTACATAGTTTATATACTGGCCCAGAATTACCACAGCTTTAAAGCAAATTAAAGGTGACTCAAAGTTCTCCTAAGTTGTTGAATGAAGATATGCTCATGTGTATCCACTGCTATCTTACACGTAATAAAGTCAAAAGTAAAGCTGGTCTTGAGTTTCTTCTCAAACACTATTTGTCTGGTCAGAGCCACCAATGGGTCTGTCAAGACCTGAAAAACCTCAGGGAGATCAGAGAACTGAGATTCCTTAGAAGCTCAGAGTTTCTAAATAAAAATGTATATAAGAAATCCAACATAGGATTTGTAGAGGAAAATTTATGAAAGTCAGTGACTTTAAAGTAGCAGCTGAAGTTGAACATAACTTTCATATCTGAAACTTGTCTCAGCCTGCAGGTAGGTTTCCAGCAGTGAAGTGAAAGAGAGAAGGAAGTTTGAGCAAATTCTCAAACCCTAAGATACCACAAAATTATTCTGGCTTTGATGTAAAGCTAAATTGAATACTATTTTTAACCCATGACTATCATTATAAACATGGCATATTCCTTCAAAAGACAGGAAACTAATAGCTCTTGGGAACTGATTTCCTCCAAATTGTCCACTCCACACTCATTCTTTCTGTCCCTTCTATAGAGAACAACTGGTAAAAGCTTTATCCCAGCATTCAGAGGGTGGGCAAACTGGCTGAGCAGAGGGTAAAGTACGACAAATGGTTTATGTTCTGGTGAAAAGAAGGCAGGTTTTTCGTTTCTATAAGGAAGGAAAATCAGAAATTATTCTGAAATATCTGGGAATCAAATTTGTATTCTCTCAGTAGAAAGTATATAATTTTAATTTGTTCTCTGGGCCACCTAGAAAACCCTTTGGCAAGTTCTCTTTGTTCTAATAAACAGTAAATAGATTTTCAGCAATTAAAACAGTTGACAGCTAATGTTTACAAAAATACCATATATATATATTCTTTGAGTATAAAGCCCCTCCAGATCATTAGATCTGCATGGTAAGCACACAGAGTAAAAAAACAAAACAAAACGTCCCAACCACCAAAACAATTCACACAAAAAAAGGACTCGAATTCATTTTGCTATTGACATTGTACCATTAATGGGCTGAATGTCTTTTCCAGATGAAAGATGGTGGACTTGTGAGGATTTTATGCAAATTCATACCAAATATACACCCAGCACGAAAACAGTTCCATTTACAAAGGCACGGCTAATTTAACTGGAGGTCAAGGTCTTTTAAAGATTCCTCAGTTTGCTTTGATAAGGGGGTTTCACAAAGCCATTACAAAATACCTTCCTTGGCTATATTAATTTAACTTATTTGATGTGATACAAACTAGTCACAACAGGGGAAAAAAACAGGCTAGATCTCCTAAATCTTTTTTCTAATGCAGAGAAAAAAACCCCAAGAAAATAATTTGTGCTTCCTTCGCTTTTCCCATCTCCCATACGGAGTGTTGCTGCACACACTTCACGGATTTAAATATGCAGAAAGCATGTTTGTGTCACTGGGAATCCCAAGCATCAGATGAGTCGTAGAAATAATGGAAATAATTATTACAACCCTCTCAGTTGCCCTTTATTGTAAAAATACATCGTTAAAAATATAACTAAGTGCTAAAAAGATCCAACTGTTATTTCAAAACAAGGCTTGAAAATTGCCCTTTTAAGTGCATCGCACACTCATTAAATTACACGCACCTTTCCCCTAAGCACGCAATTCCATATTTTATTGGTTAATTTTGAACAACTGGCTTCCTGCAAAATAATTACTCTCCAAAAATGCCTTCATCCCAGCACTGGAAGACACAGGACTAAGAAGTACAAGGAGACAAAACCCAATAGATTAGGACTCGAGGCAGGACAAGGAACACAAGAATCTTGCACTGTGTTCAGATGGAATTAAATGAATTGGCAGAGTAAGGGTGTGCAAATGTATGTTTGTGTGGATGTGCCCATATCTGAATGAATGCATGTGAAGTTCCTTTTTTTTTTTTAAGAAAAAAATCAAATACAGAAAATCCAGAAAAGGCAATCTTCTGGAAACAATGGAAAGTCTGGCCCTTATGCTTTATCTGTAGAGCTCCTTTCTGTCATCCTTTTGCATTCTTTGTTAAATAAATCAAACTTCCTTTCTAAATTCAAGAAACACCTCGTCCTTTTATACCCACATGAAGAACAAAATCAAACAAAACGTTGACCAAAGATTCTTGAACCAATGGGATGAAATCCCATGTTGCAAAGAATTTGTTTTACCTTTAAAGTATAAAATAAAGGCTGAAAAGGCCTATACACTGTAAGCAAAAAATATTTCCAGGATGACAAAAATTATAGTTACCAATCTCTTGGTATAAGTGAGGTATCTACGGTCCTGTTCATGGTAAATGATCCTGGTCATTCACTTGTCTTGACTCTCAAGCGATCTCTCTATCCTCGTACAAGTTTCTCTGGCTACACACAAGTATAGTGTCCCTTAGGGAATGCAGCATATTTTGATTTAATGCCTTCTGACATTTCACTCGCCTTGTTAATAAGATGGGTGAAATGTCAGGTGAAATTATATCAACGAGTGCAGCAATCCCCAAAAGGGAAACGTTTGGAGCCCTGCAATACTGCCTCTAGATTTGCTTTTCAAAACCATGTTGATAACCAATGCTAATTATTACAATGACTAGCTTTCATAATTGCTTCAGAAATTACTTACCTCACTGACAATGAATGGGGAGCACTTCTCTGGTATTAAGGGATATCAGACATAACCTCCAGAATTTTATTATAGTCATGCTTTGAATAATAATAATCACCAGCACACCAGCTCTCTTTAACACAACTTCTCTCAGCCTACGTGCTGATTCCGCAGCGGTACGTAGTAGTTTTAATTACTAGAACTTCAGCAGGACCCTTAGTATTGGGAGCTGGTGGTGTCTCAGGAGGTGGTTGTACAGCGCCAGCACCCAGGAGTGGTCCCACACTACTAAATAATGTGATTGTGCAAGGGGGACTCATCGCCCTTCGTCAGGAGGCGTATCTGGTTTGTGTATGTAATTAACGTTTGCATAACCTCCTTCATACATCTTCTTGTCTTCTACAGTATCAGGGGCTGCCTCATTTCAGCGACACTAAAGCTGAGAAATATCACCAAAGGAAGGTAAAACATGGAATTTCCTTCCAGGAGAATCTTAGTGAAGTTAAGAGCATTAGCGCTGGCACTATTCAGAGTGGAGTTCTCAGTCATCACTCTGGCTCTACATCTTTCTTTTTTTTTTTTTTCTTTAGTAATATAAAAATAAATCAATCTCACAAAAATAGAAGAATTGAAGTCTCTTAAAACTCAACTTTGAAGGGAACCGAAAAGAAAAAGTATGTTTGCTTCAGGCTCTTGTAAATTTTTCAGGAAGTTAATGGCACAGAAGATGAATATGGTAAAAAAATTGTTCGTTCACGTGGTAACACGTGGAATGTACTATACTCTCCATTTTCTCAGGCTGTGCTATAAGCAAAAAGATATTTTTAGGGATTGTGAAATGGCTGCAGACTAAATACAGCAAAACCAAAAATGTCCAAAAACCCACTTTCAACAAAAAGCTAAAACTGAAAAATTAATTTTAACTGCTAACTTCTATTTTCTTTTTAGAAACTGTTTCCACGTTTGAACAGGGGATTTAATTTTGTAATTCTTACATTTTCTCTATGGTATTCCTTAGCAGGACATCATATTTGAAGTTTCCAAAAAGTCATCTCCAATAACTTAAGGTCATAAATGTCTTACCTAAGCATATAATGAAAGGCATTGATTTATTTCTTGACACAGACACTTCCACAAATTCTGCTAAAGCCAGACAAACACTTGCTAAAATTATACATGTGGCTTTTTCTGATACAGGTTTTACATTATAAACACTTTATTTCTTTTCCTGCAAATACAAATATAGCTTCCTGCTTTTCCTTTATCAAGATTTTATTTGTTTTAAGGAAGATGGTTTGAAATTAACTTCCTAGTAGGTGCATAAGCAGCCCCAACACTCAAAGCTACCACCCATTGTAATATTTCAGCGTCAGAGACTGATGTGACTCTTGTGGACACAGGCATGGAACGGCTGTCAGGGCACTGACATGGCATCTCTGCAGTCCTTCTTAAAAGCTACCCACCCAGAAAAAAGTTTGGAGTGTTTGGAGTTACTAATAATGAAAGATTTTGGTGGTAGTGGGAGGGGAACTTAGTTTAAAATTACTTTTTATTATATTGCTATTTTTGGATCCCTAAAAGCAGGACTTTTCTGTTCACCAAAATGATGCAAGTCAGATGTTATCCAGAAAAGCATCTCCTCTGGTTACTATTCCAACCAGGTATCGCATGAGATGCTGTGGGATGGCCAAAGGAATATAGTTACAAGTTGTACCATTGGGAAGCGGTTTAATGACTAGTTTTGGAATAAGATGAATCATTCTAGATGCACTTTTGATGCTAAAAAATAATAATCAACCAATAAAGGACTAATTAATGCACGTGTTCAAGAAAACCCTAATGATTTTTAGTTTGCTTTTAGATTTGTCACTTTTCAGAAAATACAATAAACTGTTACTGATAGGATGGCTACTGGGTATAGACACCTTATTGTTATACTTTAAGAAAAGTACTGTAGTGCCTGCTGCCTGGTGGAACATCATTATTACCTTAAGTGACAGAGGGCAAAAGCAGAAGGATGCAGGGTCACAACTGCTGAGCCAAGAATAGAGCTCCACAATTCCTGATGAGCTTTCTCAAAGATTTATATGCACACGGTTTTGTGCAACATAAATATCCTTCACGTTTAAATAAAGCGCAGGTCAAGCTCCCTGGATACTTGTTCTAAAGTAAAAATCCATCTAAAATCAGCATTTTACCTTTACTCACACTTACAAGGTAATATCTCAGGGCCTCAGTTTCCCTTTTCTAAACAGGGAAAGGGATAAAACTGCTTAAGGCTATACAGAGTACAAGGTATATGGATCTAAATCCCTTCTTTTAGGAGCAATCTTCTTTGCTAGGAAAGATGCTGTATTATCAATAGTGCTTGCAGATGATTAAAATTGTGAATATTCTTTGTATTGTACTTGGTGTACAGCTGCCTACGCCTACAAATACATGAATCATGGTTCTCTAATTCAGTTTCCTGCAGTGAAACCAAGAAGATACTAACATTCCAATACAGAAAAAAATCCCTTCTTACTCCACTACTTATATTTAATGAAATAATTTATAAAATAGACATAGTGTTGGCACTGGGGGGAGAATCTGCAATACTTATTTCCCCTCCTGATCTACTGTGTAACCTTGGAAAAGTCACCACAGTGCGCAGTGCCTCAGTTTCCCCACTGATTCACATGGAAATAAATAGAAGCAGCAGCACGCTGGAACTTTAAAGTTAGATGATATTCACCTCAAAAGCTTTCAGCATTTCCATTTTAAAAGGCATGGGCTTTTAAATATTTATATTTTAACAATACAATAGTGCCTTGATCTGAAGACGCATATAGATGGCTGGGGCTATTAAAGTGGTGAGAAGGCCTCCAAGAGAGCAGCTATCTCATCCTCCTTTGTTCTAGAATTAGTTTATGCAAGACAGGTCTTGCAAATACAGAGCAAAACATAAAACATTTATTTCCTAATTTAAAGCATGAATTAACTTACCCTTAAATAGGAAAATCCCACATTTGAACTGCCTTCCCTTCTCTCTCCCAAGTTATTACTGACAAGCTAATATCACAAAAAGCGATCTCAGGTGGTGGTTTGAGTACAAAGATAAGGTCTATCATTGTGAATTCTAGTTTAATCACACTCCTCTAGATCCACCTTCTACACTCAGACTGGGGCTCCACCCTCTACCTATTCTCAAGTCATCATTTCATTTTATCCATACATAAATGATTTATAGCACGGTTCAGAGAATAATCAAGCCCCATATCTAATCTTTGTTTTAACTATGATGAACATTCATTAGATTTGGGAATTTTTTTGTGTTCCTTCTTGTTCTTTCCATTGCTATCATACTTATTCATTTTAGTTTTCAGGAAAACAATCCATTAGTATAAACGTTTTGCAAAAATATTTGTAAAGTCGTGCTATTAGTGTAGTATTTCTCCCAGACAAAGCATCAGCACTTGCAGCTCAGACCCTTTATTAAATTCAGTGGCATAGTATTTCATTTTAAGAGATTACAGTACATTATTCAGCTATGTGTCAGTGGAATAATATGTGAATGGATCCAGATTTTGCAAAATAACTGAAACATCCATGTTTCATCCACCCCCTATTTCAGTGCTTGATTTCATTTTCAATTGAGGTATACTTTGTCCCTTACTAAAATTCTTCAAATTCATTTGGATTTGGTTGCCAGTCAGAAGGTGAGCTGGGGGCAGCACAATGGTGGCATTTCAAGAAAACCCATGGTTTCTACCATTAGGAGATCACTATGTCTTATTTTTCTCACTGAACCCTTCAATGAAGCATCTGTTTTCATACTCATTTGGACATGTAGCCAGGGTGGGAAAACATGCTGCTGCTTGAAGATGTGACAAAAAGATTATAGCCCAAACCCTCCCTTGTCTGGAGCATGTTTCTCTGCTCGGTGGCCTCATTGGGACGAGGGAAGTGGTGGAACCCAGCCCTGCAGTGAGTGCATTTTAAACAGAACAGAACCCGTGAACACATCACTCCCTCTGGTGGCTGCAGAGTACTATGTAGATGGATTCTTTCTATTTATTAATTTATATTATTTGCAGGTAAATCCCAGTTACATGAAATGTGTTAGAATCAGGAATGGCTGCTTGGGAACCTCACTCTGTGTTCAGTCCTTCCCCACATTTTTCAGTATCCATCCCCACAATCACCTTACCTTTCAGCCCCTGCTTACCCTCCCCCCATTTGGAACACAACCATTCTTTCCACCAGGTTTTGTTCATCTTTGCACTTCCTTCATGAAGCTGTGTGGTTTTGGGAACACGCTTTGTATACAGAAAGGAAAAGAAACCACATTCTTTAGGGAGGAATAACCACATGTGTTATTCCTCCCTAAAATCAGAGTTGAAAAGAGAACTTGGTCATGGAACTTAATGGGGGTAGTAATTCTCATTTATTCATCCAAGTGCATTTCTTTTATTTCCTAAAAGACACACAAGCTTATTCAAAGCGACAATTAGTCATTTTCAGAAGAACTGCCTGTGCCCATATGCTGTGTGTGCCTCAGTCTGTCCACCTCCTTGTCAACCCAGGCAAGTCCTGCCCCACGCTGTAGACACCGAGAGAGCCGATGGCCGGGCTGCAAGGACACAGCAGGGCTTCACACAGGACAGGGACGGTGCCAGGTTCTGCTCAAATTGTGCAGGTGTGATGTCAGCCACGTTGTCAGGATTACACCACTTCTGAGTGCATTTTCAGCACGCTAACACAATGCATATTTAAAAGAAGTGAGGACGTGTAAATTCCTAATGACAGACTCGCTCTATCTGCATAAACTCACTATGAAAACAGTGAAAGCCTTTGAAAGTATTAAAAAAGCCTCATAAAAATCATTCTGTAATAAATGTGAGACTGAGTACACAGTATATGCGTGTTTTTCCCCTCTTTTGGCTCCGCTGCTGTGTTGCTTTCCTTATATAACTGTTCTAGTTAAAAGAACACTCCTGACCTAAGAAAACCTACGTCAACCTTGTAATTTTTTGTTAAATACATGGTGGTCATCCACAGGTTTAAAAGTAGTAAAGAGTGGGCATTCCATATTTAACTCTGAGTCACTCCATTGTATGTCACGTAGAGACAACTGCTAGCAGACTCTGGAAAGACCTTTTTGGGATAAAGGACTTACTGACAGAAACCCCAACTCCAATGTGTCCTCGGGAGCATCCCCACTCCCTACAACCAGCTCTCACACCTGGTGCATTCTGTGAAATTTCTGTTTTCAGGACTCTGCCCCAGGAAACTTCACTCTCACAGGAGAAAGATTTATTAAGAGAGCAGCTGAGAAGCTCTGCTCCAGGGGTCTTTATAAACAACCCATCCTCCTGAGAAAGGGACTGTAGACTGTCCACCAGATGTGTCCTACTCCCTTCACACCAGTATATTTTGCTTCAAGCTAGGCAACGGTGCTACTCTTAATTAAAAAATATTGTAATTCATGCTTTTGTGTTAAACAGCCCGAATTAATCTGCTTCTAATGAAGAACCTTACAGTATGAACAATAAAGTTTCCATTTTGAAATGATAAAAGCAGGAAATAAAGTCATCTTAACATCAAACCACCGACTTCGAAACATCATAGAGAAATCTTGATGTTTTCAATAGATTAACTCACTCTTACATAAAACTACAGTGTAGCCCTCTCTACACTTTCCCTCTCCCAGCCCATGGTAATCAAGTCTTTTCAGGACTGACTGAAATGGCATCATGGAAAAAAGCAGCTTCTACCAAGTGCAATTGCCCATAAATCTCAAATGAAACTATTGCAAGTATAGATGTTTACTTCTTTTCCCTTAAATAATAGTTTATTTTGAGAGTCGATTTGACATATCTGGATTTCCTCGCTGGGATGGGACCTCACTGCATCAGAACTGCTCTCACTCCACTAGGCTGCTGTTATAGCCCAGAGGCACTGGCTCAGCATGTGCCTATTTATCAGGTCACCAAATATTTTAGACTGCCTTTGTGCCCCATAGATCGGAGCACTGGTTTGCAAACACTGGTATATACTGATTTTGGTGAAACACTGAGTTAGATCAGCTGGAAATCTAGCTGATCTCTAAAACTGACTGATAAATATCATTACTATTCTAGCTTAAGATCTCCAACTTCAAGCATTATTGCTATTTTCTGATTCAATAATCTCTCTTATCTACATTTGACAGTTTGGGTGGCTCACACATCTGTGCATATAGTATTTTACAGTCAGGAGCACAGATGGTCAAGGAACAGGATTTGATTTATAGCTGCTTATCTTGAATATAGCTACATAATATGAATATTCGAGTTAGTCAATACTAATGCCAATGACCTCCTATAGAACACATTTAAGTTTTCAAACAGTGAATTCTTCTGTCTTACATCTGCTGCAAGTCTGACTTCACATCAGAAGTGGTGTCTCTATTAGGAAAGGCTGCCCAAAACACAAATGGTGTGAATTTTTTTCTGGTTCTCCCATTCCCCGATACTTGCCCGATGAAGAACTCCTGCACTACTATTTAAAAAGTCAGAGGCCAATATGTGTTCTTGTATCTTGCATTGCAAATGCACTTCTAGAAATTAGAAATGAAAAGCATAGTGACTCAATACCAAAAGCTCCCACAAAGCCACCTATTTAAGGGCTACACAAATCAATGAAGAGATATGATGGACTTTAACAATTCGTGAATAAGGGAAGGTAAAAGCCACTTCTGAGGGCAAGGGTCTGTATTCCTGCAAAAGCCATCTAAGAATCTTTGACTTCCATGTAAATAACCCCGTAAAATGGAAACATAATCATCCATACTCTCAGTTTAAAGTCCACTACATAGACCCGAGTATGTACGTATAGACGACTTCTCTCTACGCACACACATATAAAAAGGCCACACAAATGTCACATCTCTTGAAAGAAGAATATCCAAATTACCCCTCTGCTGTCCCACAGAGTCCCACAAGTTGTCAGAGACTGCAGCCTGATGACAGATTTGAATGTCTTGGCTTCTGTCTGACTTACTGCAGAGTTTTCCATGAATGTGCAGCTCCATGTGCTGCTACAATTTCGCTTTCCACAGAACTATCTCCAGTACAAGTGAAATCTCAGCTTACAACATCTCCAGCACATAAACAGTAAACCCGTATTTTCCCTTCCTACTCTTTCACTAAAAATATACCCCAAAAGTGTAGATTAAGCCTTCTATCTAATGATATCCTTTGCAAATCTGCTCTGTAAAAAGATACTGTCTCTTTCTGTTGCCGAATTTCCTGTTTCTGTACCCCGGGGGCTGCTGTGGGCCCTGCAATGTTTGGCCAGAAACAGAAAAACTGTTTTCTGCAAGCTTTATTAATTTTCAAGCCATTTCCTGTTTTCCCTTTGCAGCCAAACCCACCCCTTTTGGCAGGTACTGAGAGACAGAAACACTCGATCCAGTCTGAGGAAATGTTCTATTACTTGAAAGAGGAGGAGACCATGAACAACGCCTACAATTTGTCATTACCTACAACTTTGCTTTTCTGTGAGAGAATCTTTGAGCAAATCATGCTGTATAGAATCGCCCATCTCAATTTTTGAATCCTTTACATAATAGATTTAGTCTTAGAAAACCTTGTATTAGAAAACCTTGTATAAGTCACAAGCAGACAGAGTCCACAAAAGAAATTCGGAAGTGGAAATAGAAAGCAAATTCTATTCATAAGTTGCATTTTTCATAACTGATGTTTAGGCAGCTTCTTTTAACATGTAACCCAAACCAGTAGAAATCTTCTGTCCAGTCTGTGACAGAAGCCTCGGTTTGCAGAAGGGACAAGCAAGGACAGACTCAGGCAATTTACAGGAGCTCTGCATGCTTTGCACCCCTGAATGTCAGTCCTAGAAGACACTCGCGTCCTCAAAGGGTTTATAAAAAATATCAAACATGAAAAAAAATATCGTGTCAATTCTGGTAATACGGTCTTCAAAGGTTTAGACCTTGATATAGATAATTCCTCGTGGTTTAGAGATAGCTGTAGTGAAAAGGGGAATAATTCCTAAGATATTTCAGGAAAATGGTAATAATTTGTTGCCATCTGAGTACAGTTAACAGATTCACGCTACATCTGGAGCCCTGTAATAACAATCCCTTCTCCTCTGCAGCCCATTGACCCCAGCAGCTGAATCAGCATTGTCCCCAGAGTTCATTGTCGCTTTGCCCTACGCAGTATTCTTTACTTTCTGGATCATAGTAATGTTCACTTGCAGGGGGAGGAAATCTGGAGCTGGTTTTGCAGTGTAAATGAATTAAATGTACACATACACATTATTTCGTTCTTAGCAGAGAAATGCGATCAATTCCAGGACAAACCGCCAAACAAATTGCCAATTATAAGGCCAAACCAATACCAGAGAAGGGATGATCATAGAGCACTACACTTTTCAGAGGAGTGTACTCAGGCAGACTGGTCAGCCCTCATACTGCAACCAACCATAAATTCTCAGCAGTCACAGAAATCAAGCTGCCTACATTTACCCCCTGCACGGCATCCCCCTTAGCAGCAGAGTTATATGGAATCAGTGGCAGGGCTGCCCTTGCTGGTACTGGAGCTGCTGTTTAAAGGCCCCGTTCAAAGCCCATTTATGAAAACAGAGAATCTTCCACCAACTTCAATGCTCCTGGGTCCATATCGCAACACTGACTGACTCAGGGGAAAGGAGACCATCCCACACGGCTGTGGCCACTGAGGCATAACACTTTGCAGGGTATAGTCACTATTCCTCTACTCCTCCAGCTCTGCTTCATTATTTGCTTTTCCTGAACGAGAGACAGGCTAAGCCTCTCACAAGGCCGTGGAAATGACTGATATGGTCAGACGGAAAGGACAGATTATGAAATGAAAACACACGGGTTGCTTGTGCTCCAGACGCTTTCCACCTCCTCCCTTAAGCCACCGTGATTAAAACCACACAGAGCTGCTGGGCAAAAAAAAACCAAACCAAACCAAACAAAAAAAAACACCAAAGAAAAGGAGGATGACCCATGCACTCATATCCTGGCAATTTGTGGGAATTGTCATAACACGCCCAGAACAAAAAAGTCCAAATGACAACATCTCTGCATAGACCTAAACCTCATTTCATTACAGCATTGGAGCACATGCACAAGTTCATACCAGTCACCAAAGACACACACTACATATAGGTATGTGCTTACCTTCTATTATGAAAGACAGACATAGATCACACAATTAAGTGCTGCTTAAACATAGATGGATTATTAAATCAGAACCTTAGAATATCTTCTTTATTTTCACAAAACCTACTGGCTTAGCAGAATTATAACACAGTGAACTATAGTTTCATTAAAAACCCCCTTAATTTGGTACAGTTCAGAGGAAAATGATCCCTCATGTCTGGCTCCATACGCTCTCCCAAGGGTATATTGGCTCTTCTGAAAGAATTTTGTTGATGCTTTAAATCAGAGGGCTCAGCAATGGCTCCCAGTCTTAATCTCCTTACTCAGCAACACACTGTCCTCACCAGAAGGCAAGCTCCTGTCATGGCTCTCCCTAAGGAATAATTTCAGCCTGTGTTGGCAATTAGTTATACAGTCTTAGCTTTTTCTCTAACTTGTTTTGCATCTGCAGGCAAATTTCTTTCCCTTTTTGCACTTTGATACTGTGATAGAAGCTGATTTTATTAAATTCTTCATAGTTCAATAAATTTATCCAAAGAGTTTTCTTGAGGAACAGGCTGGAGCCTGGAGAAGAAATAGGCTGGTACAGAAGAAGTTACTCCTTATCAGGAGTAACTTCACAGAAAGAGTGGTCAGACACTGGAATAGGCTTCCCAGGGAGGAGGTTGAGTCACCATCCCTGAATACGTTTAATAGTCATTTAGATGTGGTGTTGGGAGATATGGTGTAGGGGAGAACATTGTAGACCAGGGTTGATGGTTGGACTCAACGATCCCAAGGGTCTTTTCCAACCTGAATGATTCTATGAATAATAAAAAGGTTAAAAAGTGTTGAAGTAGCCACTGGAACTTGGACATCTCCAATTCCTGAACACTCAAGAGCTCCAGTTCTATACCTAGAATACAGTACAGTTTAAAGGAAGAAAGTATCTAACTCAGCCAATAGGTTATCCTTCTTTAGAAAAGCTTATGCCTAAACCCGAGACAAATTTGTTTATATGAATAATCATAAAAATGAAAGGTCTTCAGAGTGCCTTTGAAGAAAATTGAATGAAATCCTAAAAATACTTTCTTTTTGTTCCTGATAAGAATGTTAACATTGAAAAGTCATTGTTTGTTCTAGTTTGTCTTTCATAGTGTACGACATTGTTTTTTTTATTCTGCAAATACATACAGAATTTCAACCGTTCCATTCTGAAAAGGTAAAAAATTATTTGTTTTTTTCAAAGCAAGTTTCATTAAAACTGACATACTCCCCTAGCAAATTTCAGCTTCATATGAGGGGAATTTCCCAATAATCAAACATTCTTTTAAATAAATTTGAAGCAGTATTATTGAGAAATAATTAATCCCAGATTTTAAGATTCAAGACATGCTGAAAGTTAGTATATGGGAATATTTATTTTCCTGTTTTCCTAAAGACAATAAGCCAATACTGCCTGCCATTTCTTTGCATTAGCACCGACCATTTTCATACTGCTCTCCTAGTGACCTTCAATACAAAGAACACGATTATAGCACCATAATTTATAGCTAACAAATTCCTTTGGCACCTATCAATTTCAAAAGTAAGGAAAAGCCCTGCATTTCCCATCTGCAGCCCTCTTTACATCACTGCTTACGTGTAGACTTGCCTTGCTTCTTTATAGCACAAAGTGTTGTGGGGTCTTAATGACAGCTCTGACTCACACTCACTGAGGAAAACAACTGAGCCATGTTTTAGGTATTTTTTGTTTGGTGGTTTGTTGGTTATTTTGTGTTGTGTTTTTTATTTTGAAAAGATAAAACCTCCCCCACAAGTCTGCCCTGCTCTTCAGTGGAGGCTACCTCCTCCACAGCTGCCAGCAGAAAGGAAACAAATCTACGCTTCTGCTGCTCTGCTCCAGAGTCTGATGTCCTGGCGCTAGAGGACTTCCACATACACAGATGAAGCAAACATACTTCCTTCACTCAGCTACGTGGCACACTGGTATGGTAAGTTCACACGTGAGCACAGATTAAAACTCATCACATTTGTAAATAGATGTAAATCAGTATATCATTACTTCCCCAAGACAAGGGAAGATTAAGCAAAGGATCATTTCTCTCCAAGTCCTGCTTCAGCCCCGGTTCCTGTCTAAGAACCATCATTTGTCAGCAAAAGGATGCGTTACAGATGTTGGTAGAGGGTTAATCTAATCTTGCATACATGCCATGCAATGCTGATGCACAGAAACACATACAAGAAAAAAGTAACTAGGCTTGTCCAGACCATTGTACTAGATGCAGAAAGGAACAATCCTCTGTCTCTGTGGGGTGATATTAGCACAGTGAGGCCAGCAAGCCTGTGGCCAGAGACAAATACCAGAGTACACCAGGATGTCACTTGAGGACACAAGCTGAAGGCAACTTAGACATGCAGAAAAATTCAGACAGTATTTACTGCAGAATTAAATAACCTGTCTTGAAACTATTTCAGTATCCCTAAATGCTCATTCACTCTTTAACACTTGCTCGGATAAACATGGGGGCTCACTTTGAAATGAAAAAAACATCAGTTCCCTGATGGAAATAACAGGGAAAATGTCTTGGTGTTGTTCCTCAAATATTTTTTAAGGACAGTTTGCAAAAGGGAGGGAACTCCCTGAACACCTCGCTCTGCCTAAATACCCTTTCCCCCTTTGCTAAATAAAAGTCTTCTGAAAGCCACAACAGCTTCTGTAACTTTAAACCTGGGCTGAGATCATAATTTCAGTACTGACCAAACAGAGTGCAGAGGGCGGGCCTGCCTGGGCTTTGAGGACCACCTTAGGCATGCTCCCACCCCTTGGCTAAAGAAAATAATGCCGACTCCACGCAGTTTTCTTTAGCTGTACAGTTATCATCTGGGAAAACCTTCCTCCACTAGACTACAGCAGCTAAAGGAATATTTGGAATACCAAAGGGTTTTTTTTTTTTTGCAGTGATTTCTTTTTGTGATCTCAATTCTCTCCTGCCTCTCAAAAAATTAATCAGAACTTGAATCCATCTGGTCTCAGCGTTGGAAAGCTATTCTCTAAGCAGAGCAAAGATGTTTATTAAAGTTCAATTCTTCATCTTCGTTCTAGGGAGTGTGCCTTTCATAGCACTTGCTGAAGAAGGTAAGAAGAAACTTTGGTTAAAATTATTTCCAGTCATTTCCTGTAATTTAACAGTTTCTGTGCTAACTCATAGGCAATATATATAGTTGCTCTGTCTTGTTTATAAAACTTTCTTTTGAATTCTTAACGGACAGCTAGGCATTTACTATGGCTGTTATCAGGAAAGAAACATATAAAAAGTTTTCAGAAAAGAATTTTCTGTGTGTGTCCCTGAAAGGGAAGAAGAATGGTACAAGCAGTCAGGGAAGGCGTTACCTCTACAGCCCTTGGAAATGTCTTCAGTTTCTCTGTACTATTTGCAAAGGAGACTGCAAGTAATAATTTAGTTGTAACTGACATCTTGGTGGTGAAACTCTCTATGAAAGTAACTTACAAATCTTTCCATTCAACTTTGAAGCCTAGAGGCATTAAAACAACTTCAAATTGGAGCCTTATGCAGGGTTTTGGTAACTCTAACTTAGCCACAAGCAATATATGCAAGTGAGGGAAACTAAACCAGAAAAAATTATTACCCAAGACAGATATGAAAAGTGTTATGTATCTACTCAGAAAAAGTTTATTTGAAAAACTACTTCTTTTGATTTTATAAGATAAAGACAACATACGCTTTAGTGTAAAATGGATGTTTAAATCTTTTTAGAGCTAAAGGAGAAGAGTGTGATTTATTAACAATAAATCTGAATTACCCCAATCAGTACTTGATTCCAGGAACACAACATTCAAATTCAGGCTTTCTACGTAGTATTTGACTCATTATGAATGAATTGGCCACCAGGCAACGTGCCTGCTGTATGACGGATGTGCAAACAGAAAGTCTGTCTGTCGTGGTGAATTACAGCTATCACTGCTGTAGAACATGTTCCAAGTATAAGTGCTCTGAAAAAAATAACCTGAAACTTAACACTCTGATCTTCCAGGAGATAAATCTACTTGTCTGGCCTGGATTTGGGGACCCTAACTGAAACGTAGGACCTGATTTTGGCCAGGTGACAGTCACTACCTTTCTGCTGGAAATAGCAGAGCTGTAGCAACACACAGTACGCATGAATGTTGGCTTGAAACTTCTAATAAGAATTCCTAGAGATGTGTATGTCATAATATGAAGCTGAAAGTTTGGAGTTATGCTTCAAAATTTCACAGAAAACCTAAAATCAACAGATATTAGGCAAGTCCCAAAGATTACTTTCTAGGTTTTCCCTGGGATAAACACCTACAGCTCACTCAGTGAGCTTACCCTTAAAAACCGTCAGTATTGAAAGTACTGAAGTTTGAAGCCATTAGAAATGAGGCAAAATCCACCACAAATTTATAGAATTATCCAAAGCAGTTCTAGAATACTAGAACTACAGGAAAAAAGGTCTTTCATCTTGAGGCTTCTGCAGAATTTTAAAGCATATTTTCTCTCAACTCTGAGGAGGAATCCAGCAACAACCAGGTTGAGACACTAATAGCCAGAAAAATGTTAAATGTTAATAAGGTTCTGCCTGTTTTATTACCAATGTAGTCTGCATTGAACTCCATAGCTGGATCAAGAACACGGTTTACAGTATTTAAGGCTTTCTGTATCTGTTTAGGATTTATGACTTTTTCTTTACACATGATTAGTCAGAATAACTTCCAGGAAAATAGACTCCAGACATAAAATAAACAAGTCCCAAATATTTAGCATGTGTTACTGCTGTTTACTGATAATCATCAGCAATTACAAGTTAGAACAGACTAAAAAGGACAATGTCACCCCTGGCAACCTGTGACGGCACTGACAGTGAAGATGGAGAATTTTTTTGCTTGTGTAGTTCTAGGTTGGGTGGGTATATTCAGATACCTCAACCTCTGGTGGAGACAATTTGGCCTGAGGGTTTTAGAGAAGGAAGTTTCTGGATCAGATTCTGATACCCTTTAACCCTGATCAGGCCATAAATAAATCTGCAGCTACTCCCTTGTTATAACTTGTTGGGCACTCCATTTTCTGGGTTGAAACTGAATCAAGAACAGCAGAATTGTTTCAATCAGGAAGCATATTTCCAAAATTATTATTATAATTATTGGTTCCAAACTCCTCTTGAATTGAATTCAGCTGTTGATCCTTGTTGTAACCATGGCTAATGGTTGGACTCAATGGTCTGAAAGGTCCCTTCCAATCTAGACAATTATATTGTACGATTCATTGCATTTTCCCCCTTCCAGGTTGTGATCCACAATTTGAGTAGTTTCATTATCTGCTGTCTTTAAGTTGCTGAAACTTCACAAAAAAGCCAGAGGTATGGAAACCTGTGGTTCACTGGAGAACTGTGAACCAGAACGTGGCTGAAAAGTAGTCCTGTTGTACCAGTGGTAACTGCTATCAGCCAACATATGAACAACATTTCAGTGAAAGCCTATGTATCCTAAAGTAAAAAATGCTTCAACGTTGTTTGCTCATAGTGAACATTCAAATTACATCTAACATGAGTAAGTTAAAAATGAATGAAGATTTCTGTTAAAATTTCCTGGCGTTGTACTACTCTTAACAGGAATAGTTGGTCCCAAAGTCAGCAATGCGGTTTCCAAAAGAAAGGAAAAAGGCTCGTTTAACTGGGTCACATAAAGCAAGACAAAGCTGTAAAAGCATAAAATACTATACTGATGTGGAGAAGAAGGGAAATTATCCTATTTATTCACTTCACTCTTCATATGTTGAGCTTCCAAATACAATAATGGCAGAAATTAGCAAAAATACAAGAAGATAACTTAGTAACCAATCTTACATCACTGTCTACTTGAAACACACTCCGTGTTATCCATTCATGGTTTAAATCCTGACTTAAACAACCAAGTATTTTGTCTTTCTTACAACCAAGGACAGCCCCGAGGACTACACAAGCTGATGACTTTTTAGTCTAAAGCATTTGCTATTAAAGGATTAGCAGGAACATTTTTGTCCATTGATCTTGTTCACCATATAAAAACTCAAGCAAATCTTTGCACC
This sequence comes from Gallinago jamesoni, assembly GCA_025769975.1. NCBI lineage: Eukaryota > Metazoa > Chordata > Aves > Charadriiformes > Scolopacidae > Gallinago > Gallinago jamesoni. Next base: position 3,028,901 of record JAOQGH010000008.1, on the reverse strand, counting down.
CAGGATCAGACAAGTTTTCAAATTTCAACTCAAATGAGTTGAAATGGAAGCTGGCCTAAATTTTTTCTGGGCACAGCAATAATCAAACAATTAAAAGCACAAGCATTCAAACGAGTGTTTTACAGAGGCAACATGTTTCCTAATTGGAAACCTTTCCCATGGTGCAAGTATCATTGCAGAGGAGGAGATTACTCTATTGGCTGTCATATAACATGAACAAAAATTAACATGATTGTTAAACAAGTTGCCGCGTGTCACTTGAGTTGTATCAACTGTCCATGTGCCTAATCTTACCTAGAGGCAAATACGAGATGATAACTCCTTATGCAAGTCTCAAAATTAAACAGGTTTAGACTAGGTCATGTTACTTTACATTTATTTTGGCCTAAAAGTAAGCAGATTGACAGGGTAATTTAGATGAAAAGTGTTTATATAAGAAAAGAAATTGAAATTTACAGTCAACCGTGAAAGCCTAAAAAGTTTTTTTTCTTTTTCAAAATAATCAAAAACAGAATTGACAAAATAAGGGATTTTTTTCAAAAGTGTCTTGATTTACCCAAAATCTATTGCCAGTTCAGTGGCAAAACTAAACAACAAAGTCAGGCAACTCTAAACTATTCTGAAAATCAAATCCTGTAATTGCTGGCAGTAAATAAAATGAATAACCAAAAGGAACAGTCACATGTAACTCCAAAAGGGAGCCAGTTTTCTACTAAATAAACATGACAAAACCTTTCAACATGCATCTGGCTGCATCATGAATGAGGACCCATGTTCCTCTATATGCCTTCTGTAAAATGCAGTAGCATAATAAGAATCTAGCTCTATATGCCCAATATCTGAAGCTTAATTATCACAAAAAGGAGAAAAACATCTTACTGGATCTCAGTTTGTGGGTCTGCAAATTAGTGACTGTCTTAGTGTCTGCAGTATCTTAGTAAACCAGCAGAGAACAAAGAAAATTTGCTTTCACTTCACTGGGAAAACAGAGGCTTGCCCGTATGTATCTTAAAAGTTAGTTTTTGAATCTGTGTAACTTTATAAGGAAAGGAAATAGTCATATTTAAAAGCTCACAAGTGGAGCTTTCATTAACTCAGGTTGCACAGTGAAAACTGGAAAGAGAGGCCAGATTCTCAGCTCCTGGAACTCAGCAGTTTCCACTGAAGCCATGCATTTACCCAGATCTAGTACTTGTAAGTCATCTGCAAAAATAAGCAGCCGAGAACCTAGATTTAAAAAGTGCATTTTAAAAGATAATAAAAAGACAGTGAAGTAAGGGTAACCCACAGCGTGCAGGCTGTTGGGCTCTGACAGAAGCATGCAGTGTGTCCTCCTTGTGTCATTTGAGGCAAGCCGTACATACATGCGTACCGCAGAAATGACTACTGTTTGCCCAGCTCTAACATACGGTCTGTCTCAGTTGCACGTTTGTTTTGTTGGTTTGTTTGCTTTTTGTCTGGATGCGGTCAGAGACTACAGGACGGAACCCAAATGCTGCCAGGTCCTACTACTCTCTGCAGCCCAGATCTGTGCTGCAGCCAGGCAGCGTCTAAAATCCCATTTGTGTGAGCACACAACATACCCTCAGTTTGAAATAATGCTGCAAAGCTCAGAGCTGTGTGCTGCACAACTTGCTACACAGCATTTCAGAAAAATACATAGGTTTAGGAATATAGATACGTCGGCATGTTCTAAAGAGAAACAAATGAGAAAATTAAGGCATAAATTTACTATTGCTTTCCAGCTGTCTCAGATGCCTGGCCAAAGGCTCTCAAAGGAAAAAGAAACCGTGATGCTCTGCATATTCTCATGTTGCTTTATGACTTACTTGTGTTTTTCCATCTTTGTATTTGTTGATTACAAACACTACAACATCCAGCATAAATTGCATCAGAGTAACCCCTTGCGAGGGAACAGTTCCACTCTGTACACCATTTCAGGCAAACGTACTCTCTTGGGCTTGAGCAGCGTATGAGCTGCTGCTAAATCTGTAAAGGGGACACACTTAGTTCCAAATGCATATTAAAATGTTTTTATGACTATGAAACCCATCCAAGTATTAGCTAGTATGTTATTAGTATGAAAGTCAGACTAAACATATCTGAATGGATCTTGCTGGCTGTATGGCAATGGAAAGTAGCTAGCCAAAAATCCTTGTGTGAAAATGAAAGCCTAACCAGTTTCCTGTTATAGTGTTTTGCATGCATATTTCAAGCAAATGAGTTAAGAAATGATCATGCAAACTGTTCTGCTGGCAAATACAAGGGATTCGTAACATTAATCAAGACAGTTGTGAAAGGGCGTATGGCTACAGACTCAGGGTTTTGGGAAAGAAGTGATTCGGGGAAAAGATTAGTTTATTACTGGATTAGGAGTAATTTCTTAATTCCTTTCGTCTGCATTTACATATCCCAATATTTGTACACAGATTGTCTGCTTTCTGCTGCACACCCCATAAAGTTTGCGGATCCATTACATTAAATGTTGTACTTCTTGTCTTGGCTCCAGTGCTTACGCCTTCTCAGCCATGGAGTGACACACACGGTACTGTAACGCTGCGCTTTTAGGTGCTGCTTACAGAACGATGCAAAAGAGGCTTAGACCTTGATCACAACTCCAGTCTTGTTGCCCCAGTCAAACCCTTACTGCTCAGAGAAAAGAAAGAATTTGCTAGTGAGACTGCAAGGAGTTGACACGAAGTCATGGGGCAGCAAATATAGATAACAAAGTGGTTTTATCTCACATTTATGCGATACTCTGAGGTCAGTGTACTTAGCAGACAAGAAATCAGATTGATACAGCGACGTTGTTGAAAGCATTAACCTTAGAAGACTCATTTCTAGTTTTGCAAGGAATATTTTAAAGAAATATCCCATAATGGAGTTAAATAGTCTCTTCCTTCTTAATGCCCACAGCTCTGTGGCCGATTTTATCATGCATAATGAAGAGCTTAGTAAGTTACCAACTTTTCCTCTTGTGGCTTTGTTTCATAACTTTGGTTGTGGGTCACATACATCTAGCAAGCTCTTGAAGAGCAGTTATTTTTTATCTGCCCAGTTAAAATATATTTTGCTTTGCTTTTCGTGGGTATCCTATATATGGGCAATGTAGACTATGGTGACACTCAGAAGACATGTGATTTGTTTCAGAAGCAGCCGAGTGGTTGTCACTTGGCACTGTTGATTTAAACTCTGGCTTTGTTCCCTTGGCTAAGCCAGCCAGCAATAGAAACCAGCTGGAGCAGGGTGTGGTGGCCAGAGGAAATGTTTCTGACAATTCAGCAAAACATTGTCATCACGAGCTACATGGAATACCTGAACAAAGTCAGTCATACTCCAAATAAGGCTGAGTTAAATCCTTCCTTGTGCATCATGATCATTTTCAACTGATACTCTCCAAGGTTCACGGTATTTTGTCATCCAGCTTCCTCCATTACACAAAGCAAAGCCATCAGTCTTTGTATAAGGAAACTGCATTAAGCTCTTCAGGATTTAGACAGACAGAACATACCTCCCCCTAAACAACAAAGTCTAGACTGCCAGGGCATTTCTTTATCACGACATGATATATTACTCCAACTTCCAGAAGAAATTAACAGAAAAAGAGAAAATGCCAACGCTGTGGCCCCAAAAAGGCTAAGGGTACTGCAGTATCTCATGAATTTTGCAGGAGCCACAGGTACAAATGCAAATTTTAGCCCTCATTGAGGAACTTCCTTGCCTTTCTAAAGTCTGAAAATTTTAACTGCCCAAAGGCTCAAAACCCAGAATCCACTACATTATATTCTTCAAAACCTTAAATCTTCCTAGCCCAATTTTGTAGCCTGGATTTGGCAGAGTTGAACCATTTCACAAAGAAAAAAAAAAAAAGAAAAGAAAAAAGAGACACCTCTATGCTTTTTTAAAATCTGAAAAAGCTTCAGCAATTATAGCAAATACTGGAAAACTACTTTCAGAGAAAAATAAGCTGATGAGGTAGGGTTTGGACTTGACTGTGGAATACGTTTAAATCGAAGATGAAGCCAAATAACAGATAAAACTGTATTTGAAAACTACAGAGCTGCTGCTGAGACCTTATTTAAAAGGGAAATACTTTATCAAATCATACATTTTTGTTAAACTTCCACCACCACGAATAAAAGTTTCCACTGAACTACAACTGAACAAGATTCCAATAGTGAGATACTGACTTTAAGACACTCTTTGGTCACAAACAAATTAAGGGCTGTGAGTGAAGAATGCTTCCTCTGAAAGGGAATTCCTGTATCAGGACATAAATGCCGAGTAATATATGGCCAAAACAGGATGGTCAACACGCACATACATACTGAGTCCTTCAAACAACACCACTTGGGTTGTAACAGTTCAGGAAGCAGATACAGAAAAATAGCAGCCAACTCCAGAGAGTTTGCTCAGTAACATCTCAAATAGAGTGCTGTCTCCCGAGTGACCTGGCCCACTAAATTTTTTCCCTTGCTTTTTTAGACAAGCGTTCCACAAAGCACCTATCTAGCACAGCTGGACAGGATTAAATACAATATCAATAAGATATTGATAAAAATAAACTTGATTTTTAAGATCAAAGCTTTCATTTGATGGTTAACCCGCTAGTTATTTTTTTAGTTGTTACCAAAAAAAAAAAAGCTTCATTTATTTAAGTAGCAGAGGGGCAATGAGCAATAAAGATTATTTCAGTTCTTGCTAGAGGGAATCCTTTAGGGTTAGCCATTTTTACCTACTGGTCTCCTATCCCAGAGATAGAAACTCATTCTATTTTGAGGACTTATTTCAAGGACTAAGCCAAAATACAGGCTTACAACTGCCTTTGCCCACCAGTGTCTGGGTTTATTCAGACTGCTGGGCAAGAAACAAGATCCTACAACATTTTTCATCTTCAAAAGTATCTTTGTTGGTTTTGGAGATACCTGAAAGAAATGGTAATGAACAACAGTTTTACAACTCCCTCTCCTTTCCAACACAACCACTGTGCTTTGAAAGCCACCCTAAGAGGTTTTTCTAGTAAACTGTCACTCCCTGCATAACAATGAGTAGTGAGCTCATCCTCCCCTAAGTAGGTCATGGGACACTTCGCCATAGGATGTTTTCAAAGCAGTATTAAACTTTTAGAGACATCAAATTTTCTCCTGGTGCGAGAAGTTGCAGCCTGATAGCAGCTGGAGACTTTGAACTGAAACGCACCCAGCTGGAACTCTGGCAGAGAGAGATGCAATGATTAATTCACATCCGCAGCAATGTATAGCTGCAAACAGAAGAGGCCATAGAGCCAGAGGAGACAAGCAGAGCACTGTGAGGCACTGTTTTTATTTACAGCCTCCTCTAAGATAATATTAAGAACATATGCAGAAACACTACTAACCCTATGGCTTTTGCTACGTTTGGCCCACATCAGATGAAACCAACAAATGACTAAAGCACATACACCCTTACATCCCATTTACATCTCTTTGAAGTCAGTGGTTATATGTGCCTTGTGCTGGGTACAGGGAAAGAAAATTCAAGTCCAGTAGTTTCTCTCCGCTTCATGTAAATATATTACGACTTTCTCTGACAACGAGCTATCTAGTACCAAGTATTCATTTCTACAAATGAAATAAACTGATAACAAATTACCTGCAGTTTTTCTTTAGGTAATAGTTCAGAAGTATCCATTTAACTCCCACCCAGACATCCCCCTGGTGTCAGTCCAGAAAAAGAAACCTGGGAACGCAGTCCAGGGACTAATCTCCAGCAAATGCAGCTCCTCAGCTTGAACACAGTATTGAATAATCTTGAACGTCTTGTCCCAAAGACAAGGCCTTCATATTGACAGGAATCAGTTCCATCTGTGAGCTTTAGGAAGTCAATAGGGGAGCTAAATTATTCTAGCTTATTAAAGTTAGGGAAAAGCAGCACAAGGTTGACCCAAATCCCAGGTGAGCTGATCTACCTTCTGGAAGTATTTATCTTTCCCTACAGACTATAAAAGATAAGGGCAGGCAGACACCTTATTTAGGCACCTTTATTAAGAACCTAAAATTAGGCAAGATTAATCTGGGCCACCTCCTTTTGTCAATCACCGTACACTGAGGGCAAATGCACTGAAATAGATTTTCTCCATGTCACTCGTTGCCAAGAATCTGCAATAACTTTATCACATTAAGAGTAATTATTTCATGTTTCTTTGTGACATTCACTAATTCTCTGCACCTCTGTTCTGGGACAGTTTCCTTTCCTGCCTTCACCATCAGTTAATTCTTCAGGGCTGAAAGCTACCAGCATGCCAAGAGTATAAGCAGCTTCTCTGAATAAGCTGCTTGTTGTAAATATACAAAACTTATTTAACTTTCTACTTGGGGTTTTTCCCTCTAGTAATTGTTTTTCTCCATCTGTGCTTATTTTGCAACTGGTGAATAAAGGATGTTTTTTCAGATCTGACTGGGATTACAAGGTAAACTGATCTATACGTAATTAATGTTGTTGAGCTCTGTTGCTATTTCTTTCTTTACACTTAGGCTTTACATAGAATAATCCCAATATTGTACTTTAAAGACATTAGAAGCAAAAGCTAAGAATTATAAACTAGTGCCATATCTTAAAATTCCCTGATATTTAGAAGGTGGCTAAATCAACACACCTAGAAGTTAAGCCCCCTTTATGCCACCTCAAGAGACAATTTTCAAGGCTGCTCACCTGAGATATTTCACTCAAAAATGACCAAAGCATTATTTTTACCATCTAACTTTGAAATATGATTTGTGATTTAAAGTGACTTATCAAAAAACTAAGCTAATGCTTAGTTTCAATGCTTAACTTGAAATCTGGAGTAGTCACATATACCCGGGAGAAAAGAGGGCAATCTTTTCTTAAAAAACAAAGGGAATCTTTTCTTGGACAAAGTTCTTACTAACCAATGTTTCAAGGTTGTGCCATGGTCAAATGGTGTGTACTTAAGCTCTTTGTCCTACAGCTTTGTACAAGGTGGTAGCAGAATTCAAAGTTAAGCCAAATAATTTTGCACAGGGGCAGGGAGGTGGAACACTACACAGATCCCGTGTTTAGCAAAATTTACATGTCAAAGTAGCTAAAACGTGTGACTACAAAATAAAATCCTGACTCATTCTCTAAAATTTTATTCAGCGAGCTCAGTTCTAGAAGGAGAAGAAAGCGCAACAATTGATTTCAGAGACAGAAATGACACAGAATATGAAGAATTACCAACCCTGGTGAGTATCATTCTAAACAGAGGTTCATATTCCTGGTATTGGCTGATGGCTTAGATTTTGAATAATCATTATAAATTATAAAGAATAACCTTGAGTTCTAACGTTAAAAAAGAATAATCTAAAGCCAGTGCTTTTGCTTTGCAAGCAATCAGGCTGAAGGTGACAAAACTGAAAACAATTTTGGCAGTTCTGTGCGCGAAAAGCATTAACCTGCATTTTGAGGTTATCTGATCTAGAAAGCCTCTAGCTCAGAAGACAAATCACTTTACTTTTTTTTATCTGGTCACTGTACACAAGTCTAAGGAAGCATCCACAGGGCACCCGACAAATTTAAATGCTTATTTCATACAGTAGAGTGCATGTACTGAGGCTTTCTTTTCCCTCTTTTTTCCTCCCAACTCTTGTAGTTGCCCACAAGACTACAGAGTGTAACAAATCTCTTGCAGTTTGGACAACTGATGACCACGGAAAGTGCATTTGCTCCAACTGAAGACAGTGAAAACTCCACTGGTTATGAAGCTAACACAGAAAATACTGATGGTAAAAAAAATCTTTCATTTCTATTTCATTATCCTAGAATGGTGCGGGTTGGAAGGGACCTTAAAGACCACCCAGTCTGGGCAGGGACATCTCCCACCAGACCAGGTTGCTCAAAGCCCCCTCCAACCTGGCCTTGAACCCCTTCAGGGATGGGGCAGCCCCAGCTTTACTCTGGGCAACCTGTTCCTACTTCCACCTACTAAACAATAGGATAAAGTGGATTCTGACCTGTTTACCTTATGCCCACTTAGCTGTCCTCCAAAGAGCTTGCTGAGTACCAATGCTTTTGTCTGATTCCATACAGAATAACGTAGGGGCACAAACAAATGGGTATATGCTCTATAAGGCTTTTGGACTAGGATTGTTCTTAGTGGTTCACCCTTATGCATATCAGTAAAGAGTAGGAGCTCTCAAATCATGATAGAGTTGATAGAAGTTTTCTTTGGATATAGCATTATACATTTGGATGCAAAACTCTGTACAAAGCAGAGCAAATAATTAAGTAATTATTCTCTTTCTGGCTTTACAGGTGGACTGAGTGGGGAACCAGAGAAAACTGAAAAAGGTATTAAACAAAAGAATTGCTTATAAAGACAAGGGAGAACTTAACTGCCAGGTGATACCCTTCTAGAAGCCCCTAGCTATGCCTATTCTTACGTAAAAGTTTCAGGAGGAGCTATGATCTGCTCCCTGATTTGTTTCTTCTAGTTCATCTGATTACCATCTCCACAGGCACATCTACATAGAGCCCTCCAGCCCAAAGACACTTTAGCAGGCCAGAAATAAGCCTGAATTTACCAAGCCTGCTCCAGAGTTCACAAGCAGTGGGATGCAGCAGAACAGCATCAGTTCTATCAGTAGTCTCTGTAAGAAACATGCTGACATTCCCAATTTCCTCTTTCAGGTGGTCTGGAAACAATTGCACTGGTTGGAATAATTATTGGAATCATAGTTGCAGTTGGAATCCTTGCAGGAATAATCATTGCTGTTGTAAGGAAGATGTCAGGCAGGTACTCGTAAGTAAATTGCTATAATCAAGCTTTTCAAACAAGCATCATCCTCTAAGCAAGGTCACAGGAATTGCTTTGGAAGTTTTATTGCTTCTATTTTGACAAAATAACATATTTGCATATTATTCAGTGCCTATTGGTTCAGCAAGAGCTGCCAATGTGACGTGGGTGATCTAAAATCCTTCACGTGCTTCAGAAAATTTTTCCAGATACTGCATGCATGCTGCTTAATATCCATCAGGTGTATGAGGTTTGGATTACTCTGCAGCACAGAGGTAAAATTCACTACAAAGTATTACAGGACCAGCTTCTGGAAGTGCTGGATAACATGTGAACACTGACAAGAGACCTTTATCTCATTACTCTGGACATTTGTGGAAGATGTTTTGGTTCATTGGCTCTATGCAAATTTAAAGTGCTCAACAAACTTCAAAATAGTTAGAAAACCACAATACATTTAACAAATACTATTCGCCCAGCATTAGGAGAAAGCAAAATATGAACTGAGAAGAGAAATAAAGTGGTGACAGAACAGACAAGGAAAGGGAGGGGAAAAAAAGATCATGTAACCAACATTTGGTTAACTCTGAACAACAATAAAATGTCTGTGTTTTCTGTTTTACAGGCCCTGAAAATAGGTGAAACAAACAGCCATGCCATTCTATGCCAGAAAACACAAGTGCTTCTTATTTTATAAGAACTAAAGACTATTCCTGTATTGGTGTGAGAAGATGATCCATGGAAAATGTGGTTGAAGAATTTCAGATCTATGGGGATCCCACACAACTCTAAGGACTCTTCCCCCCCTCGCCCCTCCCTGCCCCTGACTACAGAGTATGGAACACTTCATAGGATTTTTACTAACCAGGACCTTACTGGAAGAAAGAAAAAAAGATTATGCAGTAAGAAAAAAAAAAGCAGCAATGAGATTTACATCTGAAACCTGATTTGCAGGTAAAATACACTAGCTTGATTTTTAAACATTACCAAAGATTACTTTGCATTACATTTTATGCATTTCTTTAAAAAACATATCCAGAATCTTCTATGTCTTTTTGGCTGGTTAATGCTTGTGGCATGTTTATCTACCAAGTGATGTATCAAAAAGGAAGTATTTGCTACAGAGTGAACCAATTATTTACAAATTTAGAAAATATTAGCTACTGGAAGCTAAAATCTTTCCACTATTGATATAGATTTTCTGCTTTTGATACTTATGTTATTATGTGGCAAAATATGGTAGGCTCAGCTGGAACTGCCCTACCAACCAAAAGCTTGCTCATCTGACTGCTGCACCAGGAATTTCCTGTCTTCCCTTGTTGCAGAGACACGCAGGGATTGAAATACACATCCTGAATTAAAGGGTGCTTGGAAAATACCCAGTTTTGATGGGTCACTTTAGCCAGTTACTCAGCACGCTTCAGAGCTGACATGTAGAAGCTTTTGAATTAGTGTAGACAATTTTTTTTCTTTATAATTGTCTCTTTTTCTTGTTTAATAACATGTGTGCAACACTAGATCAGAATATGTCAATGAGATATAATGTATTTTTGGACTCTACAGTTTTTCTATGGCATATTTAGGGCAGCAGTACCTGAATTCAGAGAGTTCAGAGCAAAGGCTTTGTCCAAGTGGCTGCAATGCATCATGTCTGGTGTAAAAATCATGATAATCCATATGGTCAATAATTGTTAATCATGTCAACTTATCTAGATTTACTTTTCTGTTTCTTTCATGTGCCATGAACTATCATATCAACCCACGCTTCGGAAATAAAAATTATAATGTAAATGGTCTTATGTCATAATAATTGTTCTTTATTGTCTTTTAAAAAAAACTTACAAAATGTTTTAAACTTCCCTCAACTGACTCATTTGACACAGATCAATGAAACTATCATCAGAAGTAAACACATGAGAAAAAGATTTAGAAGTCTTTTTATAGTGCAGTTCTTAAGCTCAGGTAGTGGGACACTGGGTCTGTGTGACTGATGAGAGTTAAGATGATGTGGTCTATGCTGAGAACTGCAGACCAGGTTCAAAGGCTGTGATTTCCAGCTACAGGTGCTTTGTCTCATCTATAAAGAGAGACTAGTTTTCTGAGGTCTGAATTTAGACTTCTTGTCAATCTCAAAATTAAAGCATATTTGGATACAAGTTCTTTGTTTGCAGCTTGCTTTCAGTAAATACAGTTGTCTCCAAATTGCTAAGCTAATACTCCTAGTAACGCTTTACCTGGAACAGTCATTCTCTTCCTTACCAAGGGAAGATTCTAAATTAAAGTTTTCCTACAGGAATGACTTTCCCCTTGAATAACTATTCCCATCGCATTACAAGCAGTAGCCACAGGTAGGCAATTTATAATGAAATTGAAATATACTTTAACTCATATACTTTGTTTTGAAAGTCTGCTCTGATAAAACACAATCAAGGTTGTTACACATAGAGGGAAATTACTGAGTGTGCATTCACCCAAACAAGGATGCAACTAGGAATAAGGAATTTGCTATGTGTTAGGATTTAAGTACTGATCCCATGCAGTGAAACTTCAGATACCAGAGCATACGAATCTCAGAATTTGGCTACAGTAGACCGATACCATGGAATAATACATTCATGCATTACCGACAGCATAATCTCATTTAATTTATTTCTGCTTACACTCAAAAGCTGCACAAAACTCAAGTAAGGGAAAAATGATACTACTGTGCAATGTCATGTATGCACTATATGAAAATCTGTAACAAGTTTTAAGTCTAGTGTATATCTTAAGTCAGTATTCTTGAAGTACAAAATCTAAGGCCCAAAAGTGGGCTTGAAGTAGGCTGCAAAGTTTTCACTACCTCTATTGAAGCCATAAGACCTCAGTTTAACTTATTTTGTTCAAAGGCATCTTTATTTAACTTAATTGTCAGTTAATTTTTTACCTATGACTCATTAAATTCTGCAGCATTACTCATGTAACAAAGTCATGCAGTTTACCCAATCAACTCTGAAATTTCTGGTATATTTAATCAGTTCTCTTTCAGGAAAGCAACCCTGCAGTCTCTTATGGATAAGCATGTGAAGTCCTGTCCCTGAAATACAATTCACACATACCTTAATACACTTCCAAATCCTGTGACTCAGTTCAGATGAAGACATTCATCTTGGCCAGAAGGTGTTCACCTTTTCACACTAGATTCCTTTGCCCCTGTACTTCTAGGTTACAGTAGTTAAAGGGGGGCAAATTCAGGTATTGTGTTTCCAAGTGTCCATAAATCCCACTGGTTTTTGAAAGAGAATTATGATAATTTAATTCTTCTTTGTTTTATTTGCTTGTGTGACTTGTAAGAGTTAGCTCAAACTGCATGTAAACTCCTACGAAAGCAGGAAGATTACAGCTTTTTCTAATTGTGGCAACATAAAAGAATAGTAATTTCTGTTAATTTCTCTAGATACAATAATTTCTTGTCTGTACTGGAAGTTACCCTGTAAGATGCACTTGACGTCTGACCAAATGCATACCATATGGAATTATGAATTATTCAGCCATTGTAGGGAATAGCACAGATGTCACCAGTTTCTTCTGCACCAGCTCAGTTGCTGCTAACTTGCAAATACCATAAAATGAGAAAACCATTCTTGTGCCTGTTCTGAATACCGGTTAAGCCAGAAGTAACGAGACCCTATTTGAAAAATGCATAGCATTAGAGTCATTAGAGACAACCTTTTTGGGAAGTTCTGAGTTTTCCTGGATCAAGTGCAGAACACCAGTTGCACAGCCTGCATTCTGCTCAAGTAAACCACGCTTTGCTTCCACTACAGAATCTCTCACTGAGAGTCATTTTAACTTCATATACCAACTAAGTTTTCTGGTCTTAACTGCGCCTTTATATTCTGCCCTCTAGTTTAAGGAAAGTTTTATTAATCTTAGGTGAAATCAACTCCTAACCAAATGGCTCATGCTCCACTGAAACATTATTTGCAGGGCTTCCAGCACTGGACACTCAGTATTAAATATTGTGCTGTACTAAATCTGAACTTGAAAAAATGTGAAGACATGAATTTCCTTCTGATTATCAGGTGGAATACAGGATACAGCTAAAGAAAGCAAGGGTTCCAAAGAATCAAACCTCTATGATTCTGATAGTATGAAAAAACAGGAACTGCTGCTGCATTGATACATTTAATATTCTGATGATTCATACCACCAGGCTGTCTAGAAATCTCAAGTGTAGAAATTCGATTCAGCTTCAAGCAAACCTCAAGAAACAATGGCTTCTTCATGAAAAGCTTTGTCACATTTGTTATGTATTTCTGTTCTACCAAAGAATTCTGAATTCAATTCCCTTTTGTAACTTCACAATACAAACATTCTAGAAGTATAGACTAAAAATCTGTCCAGGTCTATGTTCCATTTGCAAACAGCTGCAGTGTTCATAGAGAGCTTTCATTGACTTGTATTATCTAACTTCCCATTACTAGTTCAAGACTTCAAAGGTAGTTTGAATACAAGCTACATGTTTTTTGGTAGAATTTATGTGGAAGATGGGATCTTTTCTGCTTTGCAAGAAGTCAAACAGCACATTTGTCCTAGGGCAAATAGTTCTGTAAACTGAATGAATGATTGGTGTACACGCTTGTAGAATCAAGGCCCAAGGTCAGGAGACTTCCTATGAATGAGAACTCATCAGGAAACAACAGCTTCATACTTTCACCAGCTGGCCAGGTTTGGGTTTTATTCCCAGGGAACAACATTCAATATATCAACACTTGCTTTTAAGTTAAGGTCCTTACTCCTGATCACATTCATTCCTTTATAGTTAGTAATGGTAACGCTCGCTTTTGCAGCTTGGCTTTGAGTCATGAATGTGGCTCTCCCTGACAGACAAGCAGGCACCAGGCTTCCTGTGAGAATGCCAGATGTCACTAAAAAATATCATAAACATAGCTGTCCCCTTGTCTTTGTGTCTGTGAGGAAGATATACGGCAGTATATCTTGGTGCCTCAATATGTATAATACTTCTATGCATCATTACAGCAATTCTTATGAGAATTCATCCAGGGCATGTTTTAACTATGAGAACAGAAAATTTCAGAAGAATGAATTCAATAAAACTAGCAATAACTGAGCATGAACCAGAAGAATTATGAAGATCTCAAGTTACTCCTATAAATTAAAAAAGTGTTTATTTAAAGTCAAATAAAAGTAAAACGTGCAGCAATTGCTTTTAAATGTAATTATTCAATATCTTAAGAGCACCTGCAGTACACTATTGCAAGTATCTTAACCACATATTATTTCATTAAAAATTAAGTACAACCTGTACACTAACACTTTTTGTAAAGTTCTTAAACTCAAAAGGGCTGATATATCATTCACATGAAGATGGCAACTACCACCTCCAGTTCAGGAGAGCACGATGCATCGATTAAGTGACTTGCCAAGGGTTAGAACTGCAGGTAAGGGAAAAGCCACAAAACCCCCTGGTAATCTTTAAACATTGGTCCTGTCACAGCTTCAGATGAGTTCAAATGAAGTGATGTTCCATTACCTTTTATGATAATATGATTCTTACTAATGTGTAATACAAGGTGTCAAGAAAGGATACAGAGGAAAAAAAGTAGGTTACTGAACCCACCAAGAACTCTCAGGTCAGGCATACGGTCCGATTGTTTTTGATGAAAACCCATTCCATCTAAAAAGAATTTCTCCTCCACCCTCTGAAGTTTTGCAGTGTAGATGCTATTGAACCGCTGCAATTTAAAGCTTAGGTCATAACTGGCCTACATCATGCCGGAAGACATTGTTACACCTATTTATACTCAGCTACTTAACTGGATGAAGTATCAGATTAGCCATACCCATCCTTTTCCAGACAGCTTTTTTTAAGCTGAAGTATTAATCATACTGAAGTTCTTGGCATTTAGGCTTTTTTAGACAACTAACAGATACTAGAAGGTAATAGTGGATATGTAACTTGACACTAGGTGCCATAATGAGAAGTCTGAATTAGTGCTTTGTACATTTTTCACAGCTGCAGCACAGAGGCATTTATGTATAAATAAACCCAGCACCGCACTAGCCATGTGTCTTTGTCCAGGCCTTGTGGATTTAGGCATTAGCCCAAACCCACAGCTCCCCCTGCTCTGCAACAAACAGTTGCACTGCAACAAAGATCCCCATTCAATTATGTAGCTTGTTAGGCTCTTGCAGGCTGGAGAAGTCAGATTTTCAGACTCTGGTAAATGCTAAATTGGCAAGTGTCTTAGAAGGAAAGGAGCGCTGCACATTCCATGCATTTTCAAGGTTGTGGTCTGTTTCCAGAAAACAGTTGGCAAGGATGATTGATTTTGAGAGTTGAAAACCAAAACCAAACTGTGCCATGCACAGAAAAAAAAAAATCACTAGAAAATGGAAAGAGTAAAGAGAGAACTGCAAAACATTGTCAGAGAGAACTGCAAAACATTGTCTTGACTAACATTTAATTTCATTCACATTTCCAGATTGAGCTAAAATGAAACAATGGACTTGCCCATCGATGGGGGCCATTTCAGATGTTAAGCCCCATCAGTATTCAGATAAACATGCATTAGAGCAAAACATTCTTAGAAATGTTTTGTTCTGACACATCAGAAGTCTGTCTCAAAAAAATAATTTGTCCAGGGTCAGTAGTACAGAGGTTCCAGGGCATTAATCTGGTCTTCTCCTAGTCTACATTTCAGATTATCATAGAATCAAATCATAGTTTTAAAAGTGTTCTCTGAGATCTCACAGCACAAATACAAGGATAAGGAACCACTCAATTCACCCTGAGTTGTTTTGGCTGTATTAGAGCGTTCTACTGCATAGAAATACATAGTCTTTATTTTTATGTGCAATCAGGACCCCATGAATTACCAAACATTCAGCCCTGAAGTTAACTTAGATGCACTTGGATATAGATGAGCTTTTCTTTTCCACAATTCCCTTAAAACTTCCTGAAATAGTTTCTTCAAATGATAAAGAAGGCACTCCCTTACATTAAACCATTGCAAGTTTTATCCAAGTTGAAATAAAGAAACAACTTTTACTGATAAAAGAATGCTCACTGGGACAGAAGGGTAGGAAAGAGTTGTTCTTCAAAGCACTCAAAGTCAGACCCTCCCTCTATAGCAAGTTTGTTGACTCAGTAAGTGTACACATACAGAATCTCCCAAAAAGAGTAATTTGATTTCAAGCTTACTTTTTCCTTAACAGTCTAGAAAAATCAAGGGACACACCTCAAATCAAACTAATTTAGTTTAATGATGACATGCTTTTAAACTAATTTTTCCTGCAATAAGACTTTCATCTGGTAACAACTTACAGGCAATAATGACCAGCAACTCCATTAAATCATTGACTAGAAGTAGATGAACCTAATGCCTTATTAAAACATTTCTTCCTCCCCTCTCAAATGACTAAACATTTTCTAACAAGGCAATTTTAAATGTTCTGATGTTGGTCTTAGGAAATTAGTACTGTATGTCTCATTTGAGGTGGGAAGCAAATCCATTTCCTGCTTTTATCAATCATGTTATCCTCAAACAACATATTCTTTTAGAGTCCTGTGGATACTTTGCCTCATAACATTTTGATTCATCCTATACAGGAAACGGGGAAGGAATTAGCAGGTTCAGCGGGTGTACTCAGGGGAAAAGAGATGGGAATGTCAGTTCTTCCTCATTTCCTATCTACCATGTTGCAAAAAACCACTGGAGTTGCATTACCAGTAATAACTGAACATAACATCACACATGTTCCTTCCTTCTCGAAGGAAGTGTCCTCTCCTGTGCACTTAGCACTGATGGGATTTGCTGAGAAATAAGGGACAACCTTTTTCAGAACTGTCTCTGTTTTCCTGAACCCATACAAACTCCTTATACAAAGAGAATTAAGAAAATCACAACTTCTCACAACCTGGACATAGCTTTAGAAATTGGTGGTACATGAGATTTTGACACAGCCCTAAAGAGTAAATTGTATAACAAAATATAGCTCACATTTTTAATGGGCAGCCTTTGCTTTATTAGTAAAGTAGTGAAAGAATTTGCATACTGTAAGTTGCTGCATAAAGTTATCTCTGTGATTCAGAGCTGGACTTAGCCTGAGGAAAATATTCCTGGCACTACCATCTATGTCTTTTAGGAGACAAAATATTAATGAGATTACAAAAACATATTGCTATTAACCACAACTCACAGGGAGGCAAACCTTGCCATTTAAACCAAGAAGTGCTGAACTTACAAAATGTTTAACTCAATTACAAAGTTACCCCTTAACTTAAAACCAGTTTTCCTGATGGATTTTTCTAGCTCATTTTGTCATGATTAATTAGCCTACTTCTACAATAAGCATGCTTGATTGGCTGACTGGAAAGTAACAGAAATATCTGAGAAGGTAAAGCATACTTGCATTTCATGCAGAACGTGGAGCAAGAACCACAAGAATGACTTAAGATTTGGTACACATGACAAGAAGCAATATATAAAGAAATATACAAGCAGAACACTAAAAAGAAAGACTCCTCACTGCAGGCTAATACCGAAGATGCACCGTGACTGACTGGACACTCAGTAAAACTGTACCCTAGCACCAGCTAGTGGTAAGAATTACTGAAGGCATTTTTACAACAAAAATGAACACGTTTCTAATAGAAAAGCTTCTGATTATTATATATTGCCTCCTAGCCATCAAGCCTATTTTTAAAATGCTTCCAAAAAAAACCAGTTACATATCAGTTTCACAGAGAGTGCCTACACCATCTATGCAGCCCCTCAAGTGTTTTTGATTGATCCAGTGGCTAGAAGCAGCAGAAGCACAGAGAAACAGATGCTTTCTCCATAGTCAGTGCTATTTCATCCTCAGAGGCAGCTTGTCACTTCGCAAGTAGCAGGTAGCCAAAACAAGAGTTAAACACTATTCTTAATGTGCTTTCCCTTCCAACATCTTCTCTCAACAAAAGTATTTCTTGTGTTTCAGTAAGTTTGAGTGATTAAATCAGCTAAGAAACTTGTGGTCATGCATTTTCTGGACGCAATCTTGTAGTGTTTGAATCAGTTTACAGAGGCATTCCTAAAACATCTACACTACTTTGCAATAGTTACCATCCAGTCTCAGTTGATATATTTATCTAAATATAAATGCACCTTATCTTTATCCCTGTGTCACTGTTGGTGTAATTAACTCAGATGAGTTTAGCTAGCTCATAGACTCATTACTCACATAATGGCTACTAAGTCCTACATAACTTACCTGATGGACTGAAGACCTCAGCAGCTGTCAAGTTCTGGAGAGGGCAATGTTCAAGTGAAGGATGTCTATTCAGTCTTAGACAGAAGTCATCTGTTCTGTAAAGTGGAGAAAATAAAGTCTTAGATTCCAAAGCCTGTGATCAAGAGGCAGTGAACTAACTTCCCTGACGTGACACTATTATCCTGCCCCATCAGATATCCTGGTTACATTTTGCTCAAATCAGTTATATGGGAATTGTGGGAAGGACTCTTGGAGCATACACATGGAATCCAAATATCTAAGACTAACTAGGTATGACCATATCATCAGTTCCATGAAATGCTCCTGAAAAGGAACCTCTCCATACCTATAGGAAAATAAGAACTTCTTGGCCAGCAGATGAGGAACTTTTGTACAGTATAACAGGCAAGCAAGGAACTGACAAGAATGACAAGCAAACCGTGAAACGTGCAAGTAGTGTAAAACTCCACTGATAGGCTTGGATACTGCTTCAAGTTGTGAAAAATTAGATTTTTACAATAAAACCTGCTACTGGTGCAAGGATGACCTAGGCTGTACAAAGCAGAAATAAAAGTAAGGACTGTGAAGGACCTTGAGGCTAAGTTAGAAAGAATTACTTAAACCAGAATAAAGTGAAAGAAGCAGGAATAATTAAATGCTTGAGTTTTAAGTCTCATTCCCTGGACATTTCAAGCCCAAGTTGCCTAAATATCCTAGTAGCTCAGCAAATTCATTGTTTTATCTGTCAAAAATGCTCTTTTAGAAAAAAGGTACTATTACTTAAATTCAGAGCTATTGAGTAACCAGTAACCCTGGCAGTTCAACTGTATCAGTATACAACTGTATTCAACTGTATTTCCAAAAGAATTTATTAGTTTAAGCCGCAACATGCAGCACAATGTCTCCCATGTTTAGAACAACAAACTAGAACCACACAGAAAGTTTTGATAATAGAGAACTTGTTCCAATTAACAGAAGAACTGGCCATACTGGTATCACTTGGATCTAGCTAGTTTAAAGGCTACTGTAGACTCTCTAATGAGAAAAACCTTTTCTAGAAATATTTTTTCCTGCCATGGCTCACTAAGACTTCTACATACAAGAAGTTCCATCTCTAACCACAGAAGAGTCACTTTTTTAGTCACTCTGAATATATTCAGTCAGACATCCAGGTTTTAAAAAAAGTTTTTGATGATATTTGTCTCTACTGTGTGCTGATATTATGTGCCTCTCTGCTTACACACACCCAGGTAACCTGAAAGTCTAATTCATAATTTTAGAGAGCACAATAGCAGCAGTATTGATATTTTCAGCATACAAAAAAATTAAGTGTTCAGAACTTTAATCAACTAAAGATTTGTAGCTTTCTCTGACCACCAGAAATACTGTAAATTGAAATGTAAATCCACTGGAAAGCCACCAGGTGGTATATATTCTCAATGTAAATGCAGGGAAAATAAAGATGACTTGAACACACATAGCCAGATCTACCTACATTTCAAGCACAAATAAGTGACTATATGACATTATCAACCAAAGCAAAAACTTCTAGGCAAGGAAAATTGAGAAATCTATCTGGCAACAAACAGGAGCATGAGAGGAACAAAAACCAGCACAGATTATGCCAAAACTAGACAGCTTGTTCCTGTTTGTGTGACTGAATGACAGGTTCTGGAAAAAACATATTAACAGTCACAGACGCACCCTGATATAAGTGAAGAATACCACATGGAAGTGACTGAGGTATAGAACAGGAATGTTTGAGACAAGGTTGATATTGAAAACTGTATTTTTATTGTTACAATATTTCTGTCATGTTACCCTCACAATTACCCAGAATGTCACCTGCCTTTTTAATACTGCCAGTCTGTTAGCCTCACTGGTTTTGGATACCTCTGAAAATAAGGAGCAATTGGCCTGCTATAGCATTTCTGACTCTGAGATGGCAGCATGTTGCAGAAGGCTTCATAGGGACATTTACAATTTAAATGAGCAGCCTGAGAGCCCTAGGATTCATACATGGAGGAACTTCTACATCAACAGTGACATGCTAAAATATTTATAAATAATGTGAGTTTCTGCCATTTAATGACTCTGAACTATAAATATTAATCCCAGGCCAGAAATAAAACAGTATTTTGTTCCTCCACATCCTTTTTCATCTTCTGCAAATAAGCGTACAATGACACTCCTAAACTACAAATCCCTTTATCCACATGAGAAACTCCGTGTCAGGACTTTGTTTATCACAGTTGAGATAAATGCTAATTATTTCCAGAAAGAAATGTAGCTTTGAACTTTGACAAAGATTCTGTCCTGTTGGAGCCTACCATAACTTTAAAAACACATTGTGCACACTACACAGATCCTCAGATCTTCCTCCATCGAAGGAAACTCCTCAAGGTTAAGAGCCCTCCCTTGTCAGGTGAGTGATTGCACATTTTTGGTCATTGGCCATAAACCTGAAGAATTCTTAAATCGGTTGTATAGTATTAACTCTTGAAAACATTCTGAACCTGGGGATTGTTAATGTTTGTCAGAGTCTCAAAGTGGTCTTGGTTAGAGTAAGACCTAGTTTCATTTTGTTACCATATTTAAAAGAAAGGGGATTGAATACCAATGTCATTCAGGCCCACCTTTCACTATTAAAAGCTATGTATTAACTGAATCACAGCAGAACTGAAAAGCATAAATTATTTGGAACTTGGATAGTCAACAAGGAAAAACATATTTGATTGCAGGATTATGGGTCTCACTACATAAGTAGAAGATGGAAAAAGATTGTACTGAAGGTAGAGAGGTATTTTGCTCACACTCAAAGCATGCAGACTAAATATATAAAACCTGGTTAAGTGACTAGTTGGAAAACAATAGTGTCTATTAACACTTGAGCAAAGCACAGCTGCTTAGAGTGATGGGATAAACCAAACATATACAAGCTACGAAACTACCAGTGAGGCCCCCTTCTCCAAATCTTGAAGTCGGCTTTCACAGATAAAGTGAAATTTTGTGGTTTGTGGAAACCACATTACTCCCCATTCCCATGTCTCAAAAGACATTATTGTGATGCAGGGGATGGGCTGCAGGCAGATTCAATAGAGTATTTTGGAAGCTTTTGATAAGATTTCTAGCAGATAGAAGCACCCTACTTCATTCCTCTCACTTTTCTTTCATGCTTTATCTTTCTTTGTATTAACTTTGTCACTCTGAATTTTGGAAAGAAAAAGAATATACAAACACTATATTATAGTGTACTAAAGGAGAACCTTTTACAACACATATAGCAATGGTGCTAACAATTTAAAATGAAGTTTCTTGGTCAGAAGTGATTCTTTTAATGCACTGAGTATCCTTTTATTTTTCAAAAGGTCTTGGGGGATGTTTCAAACTAAAAATTGCAACTATTGCATCTAGAAAAGACTGTGTACCCATTTGTATAAGAATGGGCATAAGTAGATACAAGATACAACAGCACATTTACTACCAAACAGCTGAACCAGTTGAGTAAAAAGCTTAGCAATAGCTATGAGAGGGCCAGGATGACATGAGAAAAGTTTTTTCCAGTATTTGCAGTCACACACATAATATACTTACGACAACTACATTTCATACAGATATTAAAGGAATATTTCTGTTTTCTACCCTGAAAATTTTGACTGAAAAAAATGAACTAACACTTCTTTAAAACACCTCCAAGTTCCTTAGTTTGTAACAAACACAAATCAATCTAAAAACCTATCCTAGCTTAGAGCAACTTGAAAATTCTTCAACATTTACATTCTTTGTTTTTACTTACTTTCTTATAACATAGTTAAAGAACTAAGAACAAAGAGACTTAAAAGTGAAAATTAGAATAATATAGTTAGCTTTAACGTTCAAAATTATTCTAGCATCTATAGCATAAACCTTCCAAGAAACTGTGAACTTTTAAAAAGAACTTTTTCTAAAATATTAGCTTTCATTAACATAAAATTATAACCTTACATTATCAGCAGCCTAAAGTTCCACAGGCTAAACTTACTATGGCCTGCCACCATGACTTTTAAAGGGACATCCTCCAATCAATAGCAGGGTGAGTCTTCAAATGGAGCCTCTGAAGAGCCAGGATAGCCTTGAGCAGGAAAGAATAGAGAAGTAGCATCAGTACTGCATCAAAAGCTGTTACCTCTTTCAGCCTTAAATGAGTGAGTAAGCATTAATCCTGTAATAATTAAGTTATAAAACCAAAATAAAATTAATAAACTCAAAGAAAGCATTAGAAATATTGATGTATTGTAGTGAGTGCTGTAAGTTTTTGGGTTAGCTTGTTGATACATACCCTGCCTTGTTTGCAATCTCTATAATAGTATCTCTAGAATATTGAAGAAAGACGTTAAAGAAGGTGGTAATAGGCTAATTTATCTTTTAAAAGGGTGTGTGTTGAGCTCCTCTGGAAACTTTTTCTAGAGCTACAAATGTTAAGTTATAATTTATTTTATCTGTGATCATTTTGGGAAACCTTATACTTAATCTTGAAGTCAGAAAGGTTTGTGCTCTAGCTGATATGGAATGTATGTTCTATGTTTTGTTCTATGTTTTTGTTGTTTCTAGGTATAAGGCTTTAACATAACAAATTGGAGTCTTGGTTTTCCTTAAAATAACCCCCTAACTTACACAACTGTAATTAGTCTACCTTACTTATAAAATTAAATGTTAGTGTAGTAGAATATTAAATATAATAATTAAGTAGATTAAATTAATCTAGCCTAATAAGCAAAAGTAGTTTAAACATATTTATATGAGAATTTATTACTACTAAAATTAGAGGCTTCAAAACTAGTTCTGGTATACCTAAGCAACATCTTAAGATACAAAAACATCCTGCATATCCCAGGTGAGAAGATCACCATGTCCTGTTACTTTGCAGTCTGCTGTTGCTTGGTGAAGTTAAGCATTACCACAGATATTCAAATCTCTGGTTTCAGAATGCGTTTTCCTTGTGCTTGAAAGGTTGTCTTTGTTTGGAATATGGTGGATCATTTGGAAAAGCTTCAGTTTGATAAAAGCAGAGATTCGATTGGCTTCATGGAATGGGATTCCTCTGTCCTGGTACTGTATAGTGTGTCCAGGCTTATGACAGTTTTAATGTTACTCTTTGATCTACATGCACAATGAATGTGAAAACAAAACAATCCAAGAAACGTGAAACATTTCTACACTTTAGATGCCTAATTTAGAACCGTATTAATGCCTCCCATCTTCCATGGGTTTAAATCGGGGAGTTTTCCTCTGGAAAGATGGCAAGTTTTTAGCATTTTTATGTAAAAAAAAAAAATAGTCCTAGCTCAGGATTACATCTCTTTGACAGTATTATGAATACAAAATTCAAGTGAGAGAGAAAATTATTTTGCTCTTCAAATTAAAGGAAGGTCGACACTGCTGTGCCCTGCAATACCAATGCAGACACCTCCCAGGAGGTGGTTCTGGGGTTCTTCCTCTCAGGTACTTGCTCAGAATTGCAAAGTTGAGGAAAAACTTTATTTATGAGGGGCAGCACAATGTATGTGCAGCAAAAATGGGCCTCAGCCTGTCAGAGGCTGAGGTCCTCAGAGGATCTTCCCACACCATCACCTATAGTCAGTCAATTTTCCCTCGGCCACTGTTTTGTTTTTTCCATTTTCTGTCAGAGGCGAGGAAACCACCTCCCTGCGGAGCTGCGTTACTAAGAAAATAAGAAAACCTGACCAAAACAAACAAAGCACCCAGAAATAGGGAAAAAGGACCTGCTCTTCTCCACAGCTCATTGTCTGGGCTGAGGGGTGGTGGTTGGAGGCCGCGGTGCGGGGGCCGGCTCCGGCAGGTGGGATGAGCTGAAGCGGTCCCGGTAACGCACCGAGGGGGGGGTGTGACACGGCTGAGGGCAGACGGGGGGCGACGGGCGGGGGCGGCCCCGCTCCGGTGGGGGGTCCCGCGGCGGCGGGACCTGCCCGCTAGCCTCCCCCCAACGTCACTTCCGAGGCCGCAGACAAAATGGCGCCCGGATGGTGCCGGAGCTGAGGCCGCTCCGCGCCGCTCCGAGCCGGGCCGCAGGCGGCGGCAGCGGCGCAGGTGAGGAGGAGGAGGCGGCGGGGCCCGCCGAGCTGCCCGGAGGGCGGGACGGGGCGTGTGGGGGCGGTGGGCAGAGCCGGAGGCGCGGCTGGGAGGGGACCGCGGTGGTGGCGGCGGCGGCTCGGCCCGGGGAGGTGGAGCCGGGCCCAGAGGAAGGTGGCAACCGTGGCCGCAGGGTGGGCGAGCGGGCAGCGGCTGCAGGTGCGAGGTGGGAGTCGTGGCCCTGAGGGAGAGCCTTATGGAGAGAGGGGGCCCGGGGAGTGGAGGCAGGGGCGAGGGATGAGGGTGGCGGCAGAGGCGCTTTGGAAGAAGGGTCTCCATCCCCTGGGGTGCTTTTTGAGGTGTATTCCTAGAAAATGCTGGGTCGGAGGTGTCAGCTGGCAAAGCAGAGCTCTATAGCTGGCCTGATGTTGTGAGACAACTGTTGTCTTCCAAACAGTTTGTAATACACTGTCTTCAAAAGTTTTGCCAATTTACACACCTTAAAGCTTACTGTAGATCAAGTGTCTGGCAGGCTTGGAGAAATTAATGTCAGATTTGGTTTCCTCACTGGAAATGCCTTTCCGAAGACATGTCACATAAATCGGAGATTTCCTCATGATGGTGCAGTGGTGCTGTGAGAAAGAATGTTTGGGGTGAGAGAGGAAATTTTCACGTGGGATATTTGGGATACATCAAGAGTACTATTGATGTATTTCAGGAGGGACAACTGTATCTTGGAAGTATGTTTTATATTTGAAGCCAGAGCAGCAAGTGGAGTGTTGCTGATAACCATCTCAGGAGCAGGTAGCTGAAGCCTTCAGTCAAGTTACTAGTGGTTTCAAATTCACATGAGGCTGCAAAATTTCCATTTTGAGCTGGTAAAGAAAACTTTCAGTTGTTTTCAACTGTTGAGGAAGAAAGGGGAGGTGAAGTGGTTGCACCTGCGGTCTGATCATTCAGTGGCAAGAGAAATATTTTTCTTATTTTACGTTTGAGTAGTCAACAGTGGACAGCTCTTGAAAACAAAAGGAGTGCTTACATTTCTGATACCACTCCGGTTTGCGTTCCCAGCCATGCTTTTGACTTTGGGAATGTTATTTGGATGAAAACTCAGTTTTTCCACACATACAAAGCGGATGAAGAGAACTGGAGATGTCCAGCAGTGTGGTGTGTAGCTATTCTATGATTCTATAGCTCCCAGGATTTGCTAGGGCAGAAGTGTCTTAACAGCCTGTCTGCCCATGGCGTAGACCATAAAAATGAGGCCAAGTTTCACTTATACTGAAACACTAGTTACATGAAATAAAAGGCAAGTCATTGCTTTGGATAATGTAGCTTGGATAGAAATGCCATGATGAGGATGGTGTTTGGAGATTCCTAAATTGATGCCTGTTTAGTGTGGGTATGAGGATCTGGTCTTCTTCTGGAGTAGCATGGAAGATAGGGGAGGGATGTTGAAGTACTTGCACGCATTTCTATAACCCATTTTTATTTTTTTGCATGAATATTTTCTTGACAATGTAAGAGAAATAAATCAGTAAATCAAAGCGAACTACTATTTTTCTGTAAAGACTAAAACGACTTTTGAAGTCCTATCCTCTAGCACAGTGATGCCCCTGTTTCACTGTTGTATATCAAAGCCTCGATCCTTAAAGATAAACAAGTAATAATATATGAAAAGGAGATCTGAATATTGTTGCCTACTGGATGGCTTGCTGTTGAAAACAGAAGTTCAGAGAGATTTAGAGGTGACTGGTGTGGTAATGTATTTGTGTATCATTGGAATCCAGTTTATTATTTGTGGTGTTCCTGAAAGACCTTTGAATGAGGATCTCAACCAGAAAAGAAATAATTAATCTATGGTTTGTAGTGGTAGCACAGAACCGTAGTCATCATGAGGCATTTGCTTACTGGTGGAGATTGGAGATTGCTGCTTGTGTATTTTTTATCAGGGACTTATAAACAGCTGGAGTTCATAAATTTGTGTGTTGGCTCTCTGCACTGGTGTACCTTTATGAAGTTCTGCAATGTATGTGCTGTTGAATTTGTTAGCCTGTGAAAGGGCAGGTATGATCCTGATACTTAATGCATTCCCCCCAGTGGAATAATTTCTTTTACCAATGTGTTTTTTCTCTGGTTGTATTCTTAGCTGAAAAATATTTCTTCTCTGCCTCTGTATAAAACATGCCTGTAGACAAAAGCTGGAGGCTCAGTCCTGCTTTGTAAAAAGAAATGACTGAAATAGACTTCTTCATATAGTAGTAAATCAGCAATGTACTTGTCTGAAAAAATTTTCATTTGAATTTTCTGTCTTTGAAAGTACTATTAGAAGTGTGCTTACGTCTGAAGATTGGAATGGCATTTCTGTATATTTGCAGTCATTAGAGACTTGTTATTTTCTGTTGACATCTCTGTGTTAAACTAGTTGCAGTTTAATTAGTAAACCCATGTTTCATTTTTGTGTTGGTGACTTCTTGAGTTATTTTCTTGGTTATCTAAATAAACCTTTCTAAGGTGTAATAGTTTATTTGGTTACATGGCAGTAAGCAAAGCCTTTTTACTTAATGTAAATAAGGTAATAGAGTTTAGTCTTCATAAAATCATTGTTTGTTTTTTCTCTGTTCTTACTGTGTCAGTCTTGAGTAAATGAAAATGTCTTTGTGATTAGGTGCCCATCGATGGTACTTCTTGTTTCTATCAAATGCATATTTTAATCTTTCAGAGATAAAATGAACTTCTCTTTTTTCACAAGTTTTGTTTCATATCATACATTGAGAATTTGTAGATTAGAGTGTTTCAGTATTAAATTGAAAAAAATTTAAATGTCCTGATGTTAAAAGAAAAAGCCACAAAAAAATCATGTGCTGCAACTGAAAACTAAACAAACAAAAAGATGTCTGCAGTATCCCAATCTGAACCACTGGTCACTAGGAAAGGAGAGTGTTGAGACTTTCAGGTTTTGTACCTCGTTCTATAATGAACTTGTTTTTACTGGAGCAGTGACGTAATGCATGTCCCGTTTTCAGCTTCCAAAACAGGATTGATACTCGTACGCCTGGTTTTTCCTTTCTCTGAATTGGGGCTTTCCTGGAAGACCGTGTGTTGGACTTTGTGTAGCTAAAAAGCCCTTAGGGTATGAAGTGAAAAATTGTCTTTGCTTGCAGTGGCAAGAGTAGGTACGTTGTTGATAGTCATTGGTCATATGGGAACTAATATTTGTGTAGCAGTTGTAGAGTATGTTTCATATTTTCTTGATTTTTTTTGAACTTTGCGTACTAGAAGTTAACTTCCAAATTTACTGCTAAAGATAATTTGTCTTCTGTTCTTATGTCATGTTTCATTTAGGTAGAAAGAAAACTAGTAAGTCTGTATATAGTCAATTTTTTTCTTCCCAGTGTGATTAATCTTACTTTCCACATCGAGTTGATTGTTAACAAAATAAGTAAAATGGAGGAAGGAAAAATTCCAGCTTTCTTTTTCAATGAGAGAGCTCATAGATTTAACTTGTCAGAACTGCAGGTATAAAATTTCAAGATGAAGCGTGTGTTTTAAATTAATAACTTTATAAATATTTGTTGAAGCTTTTGCTTTACTTTACCCTAATTTCTCAGCTAATTGTATTTTATGGTCAACTGGTTCCTCTGGTAACTTGTAGCTGCAGAAGTACAGAGTAGCACAGTCTGGTAGCAATCTACCTAAGCTGAGATGTGTACGTTTAAATACGTCAGTATGTTAAGATTTGCCATCTCCTTAGAAATACCATTGAAACGTTTGGATATAACCAGTTCTATAAAAGCTGAATAAAGCTTTTATAACATCTCTAAAAAAAACAGGCTTATTTTTTGTTTTGAAAATGCTTTGAAAACACTACTAATTCTAAGCAAAATAATTTTGAGCTAGCATCTGAAATACAAGAAAAGCAGATTTTTTACTGCTCAAATGAAACAAAGTAAAAGAAAAAGTTTCTGACTGCATTTCGAGTTTTTGACCATTTGATTTAACAACTTGGTTGAAGCTCAGCTTAGAGGAAATTTTCAGCTTGACAGGACTTTCCTTTAGCACTGACCCCTTCAACCCAGCACTTAATTGATATTTACTTCTTGTCTCTCAGATTCCTTTCATTCAGTGGCTGAGTAGTGATGGTGTTGAACGTTTGCTTCTATAAGACAGTGCTTTAAATCCTTATTGTCTTTACATATCTAGAGTTCTAGGTTAAATGCCTTCCTTGTTTATTCAGTATTGAAAATCACGTCTGTACTTCGTGTGGCTGTGTTTACCGCAGTGTAACACGTGCCTTTCTACAGTGGGTTTTCTAAATTGCTTTCCGGAACCGTGGTAGAAAATGGTTATATGAACAGTTCAGCCCTTGTCCTGGAGGGACCGTTAATCTTCAGTGAGGGGGAGGAGAAAAGGTAGAAATAGGCGGCTGGAGGCAGGAACTACTTAAACTCGTTTGCTACAACCAAAAGAACTCATCAGGCTCTGCTCTAAAATCATGGCAGTAAAAGGTTCTTGCTTTTGTTTTCTTCATGAGCAATGGGTTTTTTTTGTTGTTTTGTTTTGGTTTTTTTTGTAGCCAAGTATAGAAAAGCAAGACATTTGTTACTAAAAATAGTTTTTCACCCTAGGAAATGTTTTGGTGCTTCTCTTGCTATCCAAAATATTTCATTTATAAATTGACGTTGTGTGGGCATTGTCCCAATGAACAATGAATAAGAGCGCTGGATTTTTTTCTGTTATTCAGATATCATCTCAAGTGTAGAAGTTTAGACTGACTCCAAGTTTTGCTTTTTCTTTAACGAGCATTTTCATGTGCTAAGGCAACTTCCAGCAGATGCCAGGCAGGCTCTGGATCACATTTCAGAAACCATTTGCCTAAAGCATTTGCGCAAAAATGTCTGAAGTAGAAATCAGATTTGTCAGGAGGGAAAGTAAGTTAAGATGTCAAGGCCGAGGGAAGTAAAGGGTATGTGGAAGATGTGTGAGAAACAACTGCGTGCTAATGTGTGAGAAACTTAGAGCCAAAGGAACGTTATTGTCATGGCAAGATTTAGCAATCTCAGGATTGTAACTAGTAGTGAAACCTGGGGAGATTATTCCCTACTTTTTGGTAGTTTCTCAGTGTTGGCTATATTCTCTGTCAGTGCTAGAGGAAAATTTTAGAAAATCAAATGCTTGTGATGTATCATTCCTAGGAATTGATTTGTAGTTGACAGATATACTGAAATAAGTTGCAATAGTATGTTTCAAAAGGAATGCTTTTCTTCAGATGTTTAAAAGCTGAGCAGATGGAGCTCCTTATCCCCTAACTGGGCTTTGCCAGCAAACGGTAAATCCCACAAACCGGTTGCAAAACTGGAACTGAAATGCAGATGTTTCAGCCGTTTGTCTAAACACTAATACGGTAGGGAAGTATCAGGACAAAAGGAGTTAATCCTGAAAGAGCTGCATACAACAGAAATATCCTTTTCAAGGAAGTTTTTCCTCATTAATTTCTTAAGCAATGCAACATTTGTACAACGGTTGGCAGTATTTTCACTGTTAGGCAGCATTAAGAATTTTTATAGTGCAAAGATGTGAAGGATTATATCAAATTTATTGGGAGTATATTTTCCTTGAATGTATTTTAAATTAAATTTTAGTTTTCATACGAAGTACTTAGTAAAAATCAGTTAATCATTGTTATAAGAAGAAAGCTAAAGAGAGGGAAGAAATAGCAGTACTTGAATGAAGCGCTTTAAGTCATTAAAGTTAACCTCCAAAAGGGTATTGTTCATTATTAAAAATTCTGTATGAGGAAGGATAGTGTTTCTAGGAATAATGCTTTTTTTGTATGTTTAAAAAAAAAAAAGAAAGGAAGTGAGTTGATGTGCTAGACTTCTAGATACGGCATCATTCTGATTTGTTTTGTCTTAACCCACGAATTTCCAACTTTGGTGCCTGTTTGAAGTAGGAAATCTTTTGGAATCTCAGCCTTCTGTTAAACAAGAATGCCAAATGTGTTGGTGTAACAAAATATCTTAATAAAAGGCTGAATTTTAAGGAAGAATTTCCTGTTTCTGTTATGGGGGAGTGGAGACTTAAATGCATACGTTTTCTTAATTTGAAAACCACTTAAGGTCTTTCACAATGCTTTGATTTTAAATTTTAAAGAGCTCTGACTCTTAAAGTTCTTAGAAGTACTCAATCTTGAACAAGCTAGCTTGGTTTTTAAAAAAAAAATGAAACAATCATACTTGAGCACCTTTCTGTTGCATCCTCAGTTAAAACTGGGAGAAAGATTAATGATGGATAACCTTCTTGAGATTACTCATATACATTTGAGCTATAATAACAAACTATAGTTTGGAGCAGATTTTTTTTTTTAAATAAAGCAATATGCTGTTTTGTGACAAATGCTTTGGGAAGAGAAACTACAATTCTGTGTGTTCTTTCAGTTCAGTATAAATTTGTAGGTAAGTACGTGTTACAATTGTCTGTTTTTCTTTTTAGGGCTCATGTAATCAAAGGAGTTTCTTTGTTGTGTGTATCTTTTCAGAACACAACAGGAATTCAAAATGAATCAGGTGAGTATAAATATAAGACTTTATCAAAATACTCAGATGTTAGAACAGTTAATTATTAATAAGAAAAGTAAATCATCCACTGAAAAGAAATGTTCTTGAAAATCTTCAGTGTCATTAAATTTCATAATCCTCCTTTCTTCAATGTGTATGCTCCTGAGATATATTTTATTTCATGGATCTAAGGTTTTTTTGTGTGTGAATTCCCTTTAGCAGCATTTAAGTTATTACTGCTGGCACCTCTTATAAGAACACCTCTCCAGAAAATCTGTTTCCTCCTGAGGCTTTTAGAAATAATTTAGCTCCTTATAGACGTGGGTTGAAAATTGAAGGCTTCCATTTTTTTCTTTAACCTTTTTTAATCACTTTACCATTTCAAATGCGCAGTGAACAATCTGTCACAAATTCATTGATTGGGAAGTTTCACACTTTTCTGGAACTATAGGCATTTCCCCTAGAATTACTGGGAAAGCACATTTCTTTCATGATGCAGTACTCCACTGTATGGATGGAAGAGCATCTTGACTGGAGGATGTTGTTTTAATTAGTGCCAAGTGTACACAATTTTATTTTGCATTTGTCCCAGTAGGAATTATACATCTGTTTGTCTATCACGCACAATTGTGTTACTTAAAGGTACTTATAGGAAAAGTATGTGTTGTCTTACATTTTCTCATAAGTACTTATCCCTTTGGATGGTCTTACAAAGGCCTTTTGGCATGGGAATGTGAAAATAGGATATTATGCAGAAGAAATACCATTTTTAATTTGCTGAAAGGGTCGGCTATGAACAGAAGCTTTCTTAGCCAGAAACAACCACAGCACACAGTCAAGTAAAATGCTTTGTATACTCTTTCATTGATGCCTGTATCTAATAAGTGCTTTTATTGCCCTTTGTGCCCTTATTTGATCATCATCAGCATTGAATACAATGAGTACTTTGCTGGAGTATGTTCTCACTGAAGTTATAAAAGTATATATGTAATATAACTAATTACAATGTGAAATGGGATGGTGGGATGTTTCATGTTGCTTTTTTTTCTCTGATTTAAGGTAAAAAAAATCCATATGTGTATTTAAAAAGTAAAAAGCAAGATATAATTTCTATCAGAACCCTGAAATATGTTTTGTAAAAAACAAATATTTGTATTATAAATATATACAAATATAAATGCTTATATAAATATAATAAAAATAACATTTGCATTAGCAAGTGGTCTAGTTTGGGGTAGCTAAGTTAACTGTTGCTTCACAACTTACTTCTATTGAGACTTGAAGTTTTTCCACCTGTAAAGTCTGTTTTGAATACACTCAGTGGCACGAAACAAACAGCCTATTGTTCTGTCTGCTTGAATAATAATCCTACTTCTTTAGTCATTCTGATAACCTTTGGATTCTGCTAAAATTCTGAAATATGTAGATTGTAATCTTTTATTGTTTTATTTGGCTGTTTTCTTCCCATGTATGTGTTCGTGTCCCCTTCTTGTCCTGTCTGTTGTCATGTTCCCCCACCCTGGCCTGTTTCTAGAATTAAGTAAGATTTCTGTGCTGTATCAAAATAGTCTTCATCTTTCTTATTGGGACTACTAATAACGTTTATGCAGTGCTGTGATGTATGACATCTTACAATTAATGAGGTGACCCTGTCTCTGGGATCAGTTACAGCAGCTTAGAGTCTATCTTGGTGGTTCTGGCTTTCACATTTAGTATCTGAAGTGTGCAGAGCTCATACAGCTTTTTATTGTTCAATTACCATTCATATTAAGTGTGTTTTTAGCATCAACCCTGTGGTGTTTTTTTCTTGCAGTGCCCTTGTCATTTCATTCACTGTTGACAAGTTGTAGTGCCAGGTCTGTATAAGAAATGTTTTTGCCTGATGCCAAACGTGTGTTCTGCTCTCGTGTTCCTGTCATTCTGCTTCTCTCTGCTTTTGGTGTGACTTCAGTGACCCTGAAACTAATTGGGCTATTGTTAATTTGGTTTATATGAAAAGACTGCTGGTTTTGGTGTTTAACCCATAGAAATCTTGAAGTAGTGAAGGAAAAACCTTTTCATAAACACTTTAATAGGACCTTTTGTAGTAAGGAGAAGAAGAGTTGAAAAAAAAAAAGCAGCTGTTGTTGGAATTAATATTTTTGGATTTGTTAGAAGATTGCTGTCTCAGGATAGACAGTATGCATTCTCCATCTGTTTTAAAAAGAAATCTTCTTTTAATATGTAACTACATCAGAATATGCTGAATAGTTATGCTGAACCCAAGCAGACAGGGGGTTTTGATTAGTAGCATTTGCTGCATTTCAATCTGCATTAAGACAGAGTAGGAGGAAGGTTGGGGCTACCTGGAAAACTGCACGGGCTGTTATTCAAAAAATGGTGAGGTGTGTGTTAACAAATGACACCTGTACTTGTACTAAAATTCCCACCCCTCATTCCCTTGAATTTTTCAATTATTATTTAGAATATTTCTGATACATCTTTAATTTTCAAGCACAGATAAGGTTCACAGATAAGACATGCAGAGACCTTTCTGCTTCCAACTTACCTTGTGGTACCTGGCTGTTTTAGTGTCAGCAGCCTTCCTTGGTCATTTCATATCCTTTTCACAACTACCTCTTCTAACTTCTCTGCCCTGGCCCTCTCTCTTCAGTAGCATCCTTTCCTTTATCTTTTAATTTATCCTAATCCAAAACATGACATTAACTAAATGTTTGTCATTCATCGCATTGTTCAGGATGATTTTTTTCCTTTTTGCTCCAATCTGATCATCTGTAAACATCTTGTTGCAGATTCTTGTTCTACTCTGCTTAAATACTGCTTGTAACATTGTAGTATAATTTTTGGTTGGTCCATAGGTCCAATTACATTGAAAGTGGTGTGAAAAATTACTTAATAAGTATGTTGAAAGGTACTGTCAAAGTGATTGGACTCCAAATTTGATGGAAACAGGAAAAGACCCCTTCAGCTCTCAAATGATTTCTTGGTAATGTTCTTAAGTTACTTCGCCTTGGCTAATTTAAATGCTGGGAGTGTAATATTTCTGATGAACTTCAGAGTAAGAAGCTTAAAAGTGAAATAAGTTTCAAGTGCTTTTGTGCTCAAAATTGCAGTCTTGGAGTGAGTGAAAAGTACTGTATTAGGACTTCAGTTAAATGCAAAAGTTGGCTGTAGGATATGCACCAGTACACTATCCTTACCAAGAGGTGAATTTTTTTAAGCAGAAAAATAAATTTAAGTGCAGTTGCTAAGTGTTGGTGGAAAAGTGATTGAAATGAAACATTTCTTCTTTTGGTAGACAGACATTCCTTGGGGACAAGTTGTGATCTTGAAAATGTTTTCAGTAGCTACATTTAAATTGCAGATGAAATGAGATTGCACTGATTTGACTGAACTAAATTGTTGTTTATTTTACTGTTTAGTATTTGGTTACTTATTACCATTCGTTTGAGGTGTGAAATATATTGCTATGTACTAGGCCATATGCAGTTTTCTGACATTTGTGAAATGCTTTAATATGGCAGGTGTTGAATGAGTCTGAGTGCTGTGTTCTCTGACTCTAGCTGCTAGTCTTTGATTGAAGTAGGTAGATGCAAAATAAAGTTCTGATTGTGTATTACTCCAAACAAATAAACTTCTTAAATGCTAGACCAGTTTTGGGACATTTATGGCTAATAGGAGGTGTGAGTATAAAGGAACATGCGAGGCACATCAGATGTGACACAGTGCTGTACAATTCTGTCTAAATCAGTTGAGTCTGATTATTAAAATTTCAGTGAGTAAAATGTATTTGCAGACTTGAGATTTCTAACTGCCCATCTAGCTATGGCTGTAAAAAGAACTCAAAACAACAACCCCAATACCAATAACCCTTAAACAAACCAAACCCCAAACTGAAACCCAACCAAAACAACACCCCACTTTTGTTAGCTTGAAACTTGAAGTGCATCATTCTGATAGATGCTGTGTTGATTCTTTGTAGTCCCCCTCATCTATGCCTGTATATAATCTAGTGATTAGAAACCACTGGGAAAAATAGGCTTGGTTCTCCCCTAATGAAGTTGTGGGGTAATGTACTGGAAGGATACTTAGGTTTCTTTGTTTGATGTACTGAGTAGTGTAGGTTGTTTTTTTTTTGTCTGAGACACGGCTTCTTGTGTATCATTTCAAGGCTAACAGATGTCTGAAAATCAAACTTCTTTCATCACTATTTTATCTTTTGGATTATTGGGAGAGCAAAATAAAAGTGTGCTCTGCTTTGAATAGACTTCAGCTATTATAAGTGAAGAATAAGATTATTCCCCCCCCCCCCCGCCCCGGTCTCTTCACTCTCTTGGTTGGGAAGGGATTTCTGGCATTCTATTCCTTCCATGGTTTCCAATTTGGGGGTCTTTCTCCCCTACAAATAGCTGTCTAGGATGTGTCTGTGCAGCTGTTAGGGCTTACCAAGGCAGCAATAGAATAACCTTGCTATGACTCCAGTTTTATCATTTTTCTCGTTGTTGCTGTTAAAGCTGGCAGAAGAAATGTTCTTGTCACTTAACTCAGCAGAGTCACATTCATAAATGTAGAGAATAATTGCCATATGCAGCACCCTCACAAAGAGCAGGTGCTAAGTAGAAAAGCTTGAGAAGCTTCACCTGGTTTGCTTTAGAGGTAAAAACCTTAAATGTGATAGCAGATAGAGATGGATTTAAAAATCTATTTCCAGTAAACTTTCAGCATAACCTGTTTTATAAATGCTCTGAGGACTACTCAGTATATGAAAACTACTGTAATATCTCTGCTTTATGCTTATATGTAAAAGCAAGAATCATTTCCAGAAAGCCAGGGTTTACTTGGACAACTGTAGTGTTGCCCAAATTGTTATTTCTCAGTTTAACACTTCCTAAAGCTTGTTCAGAGCTTAAGTATAACATCTTTCATATTAGACTAATTACTGCCATCACCACCGGTATTTGTTTCTGCCCAGAATGATCAAAGTTCAGTGTCAGAGAGCATTGAACACACATTTTTAGGGCTGTTGCAAGTGGTTCAACATATGCCTACTTCTCAACAAGCACAGTTCTTTCAGAACGTGGACAGATTTTAAGGGAGCCTGTGCACACTTGCATCTTTAAAATTCTGGTAATTTTTATCAGGGAATAATGTTTTATTGATTGTCATAAAGAGCTAGTTGTTTAATGGCAAGTGTGAGCAGTGTTTACTGTCTTGTTATAGAAATAATAGTATGAATAATATTACAAGCAGCGTATTGAACCTTGCAAGCTCCTTAAAATGGAGGTAATCAATTACTAGACATTCATAAATCATTCATAAGCATTCTATTTCCTTTCAAACTTTAATATAAAATGACCTTAAATCCTTTTGTATTCTAGCCTGCTGGCTAAGGATTCTGACCTGTTGATTTATTGAAGAATTATGATTAACATTTAGGATACTGAAATAATAACTTTTATGAAATTATTTTACTTTTTATGGACAGATATTTAAGTCAAACAGAAAATGAAACGGATGGTTGATTAAAACAGAAATGTTTTTCGAGTCACGCTTTTCGCTAGCGCTGTCAATTCTGATAAAGATAAGCCACATGTCACGCATCTCAGGCTGGTCCAATCAAGTCTATATGATTTCATAAATATTTACCGAAATTTACTTGCTGAGGGTCATAATGCAGACACTGCTTTGCTGGCTTAAGCATGGGTTTATTTGATCCACGTTTGTTCTACCTTTTGAAACAGAATTTACAGAAGATTAATGTCTAGGTGTTAAGAAAAGGTAATGGAACACAGTTGCTGATGCTTTGGTGCAGAATAGATTTGCATTACACCTCTTTGCTGCTTTCACTGTTTCATTCTTTGTCGGTAACCTAGGATTTAAAAAAATCTAATAGGGTGGTTATGAAATAAAATGAAAAAAACTCATTCTTCCTGTGTTTTGGCTGATACTGTTTTAATCAGTTTATTTTAGCATGACAGTTCACTTGCCTCTCATTACTTTAATTGCCCATAACATGTTTCAGCAGTATAATTTGGACAACTGATGTGTATGTCCTAAAACACTTCTAACTCTTCTAACACTTCTTTCATTTTCTGACTGTCTGGTATTCAAAAAGTACGCAGCTAACAAAGATTTCTACTAATGGATCTAAATGATTTCCACTAAAAGCATCGTGTGTTTCTCTTCAATATAGTAGTCCTTCAGAATCAGTCAGAAACATTTTCTAGCAGAAGAGATCATGTTTAAGGTTGGATGTAGAGCTGAAACATAAAATAATGAAAATTTGTGGCTTATTTTCAGAAAAGATTTGGTCTGGATGTTAGATTAGGTCTGTTGTAGCTGTCTGTAATTTAAAAGGAAAATTAACCTACTTCTTTTCAAATTGAGCTAGACTTTCAAGGCAGGTTACTTAAGATCTAGTATGGTTTCATGCTACATGTTTTTTGGTTTTTTTTTAAATTTGAATTGTCTAGTTTAAAAATAGTCAAACATACTGTTTATACTTGTTTGGAGAAAGCCTCAGCATAATAGACCGGGCAGGTAGATCAACTCTACCGTGTTTGTTTGTTTGTTTTTTTTAACTGAAATTTGAAAGAACTTTAATCGGAAAAGGCACAGAGGAATCTTATCTCAACATAGTGCTGCTGTAACAGCGCTGTTACTGACCTAATTACTTGTTAGATGCAGTTTCTCATGGAGTAACTGATCAGTAAAAATAATACAACTGAAAACTGTTCCATGGATGTTTTTAGATTATGATATTAATGAGCAATTTCAAAGACTTAATGTTAAGCCTGGACTCATGATATATTTTGAAAAATATAGATATTTTCCATGGTATAAAACCACAGCACTTTTCTGTTCACACATCTTTAAGTATAATATAGTAGTGTTGTCAGGTAAGTCACATTCAGACAGGAAGAAGAAAATACATTTAGCTCTATTCTCTCAAGTAACTGAAGGGAGAATTTTGAAATTGTTTTTAAGGAGAAGCCAGGGAAAATGAATGAAATGGCAAATGGCCTCAGAGGTACATGAAAACCTGTTCAGTCAGATTTACTCTACACTGCTCATAATCAAAACATATCCATTAACTAAAGCAAAAGAATAATTACAGCAACTTTAGTTATCAGCATTTCATGTATATCTTTAATGTGGTCTCAGAACTCTGCATTCAAGCAGCAAGTGTAATGAAAATAATATTGAAAACTTTAATGTTCCACTAGCATGTTGATGGAGAGGCCCCTAGCTGACATGGCAATTCAGAAATTTTACTTTCATTTAAAGTCAGGAATTGTAGCTCATAAGGGTTGATCATCTGTTGTGCTGTTGTTTTAACCTGTTGATGGTCATGGCCATTGTGGCTTTTTGACTTGTAGAACACAACTGAATCTGCTGTCACTGTGGAGACCTTAGATGATGTACCTGAGCATGTGCTTAGGGGGCTTCCTGAGGACGTGAGGCTCTTCCCGTCTGCTGTTGACAAGACACGGCTTGGTGAGTGCTACAACTGTGAAAAGAGAATGAAGATTTTTACACCAGCTCACACCAATTACAGTTGCTGTGAAAGTTGGGTGCTCTCCTGCTGTGCTGGGTGGAGATGATGTCCTGTGCGTTTATCTGAACTAATTTCTGTTGGAAAGTGTAGACAACTTTTAAGTTTCTCCAGCATCCCAAGGTGATGTTCCTAGAACATCAGAACTGGGAACAAAGGTGGACCATGATGCAAATGGATTAGATTATGAAAATACTGATATGTCACTTCACTGATTGCACTTAGAGCATTTTACCATTTTTGTGTTTTCAAATCCTACTGTTCCCTCTTTAGAGTGCTGCATCGCACTGTCTAATCTATATAAGAAGTTTAATTTAGCAGAACAGATTCAGTGCAGATGTGAAAGCTGCTATGTGGAGCAAAGTGTTGTTTCTGTAATGTATGCAAAATGCTTGGCTTCTTATTTAACTGAGTTTAATGTGAGTGAACTTTGCTGGAAGTCAGAACTGCGGACCGGATACTTGATGGTGGAAGCTGGTAGTTTGAGGAATAAGCCTGCCAAGAGAACCATTACTGTTAGTAACAGGTTATAAGCTCCTTGGATCAAGGTTAATCTTTTCTAGTATGAACCCGATCTAGCATGGTCTGAATGATAATGTTATGTTTAATTGCCAATTATTTGTCAATCTGTTCTTAGTTTTCATGCTATAAAATGTGAAATGCACCTGTCGCTTGTCAGTAAATTTGTAAGCAGATGCACATATTTCAACTGACCCAAAATGTTTTTTCCTTCGAAACATACTATTAATTAGTTTCACAACTTTTGTGAGGGCTTCATTTGCCTGGCATTGTTTCACAGGAAGCAAATAGGATTTTTGTTTTAATAACATGTGTACTCAGCAAAACAGCTGAAATCTGGGACTTTACAATATAAAAGCTGTAATGCTCTTATGCTATTTTGAATATCACCTGAAGGACAAAAAAAAATCGAGGTTGTTTTTTGTCTTCAGAGCTACAGTAGCCCATGAACAAAGAATGAAACCGGGTAAATGCTTAAACCTTTCATGACTGAAGTGAGTTCTGGGGAGAGGATCGTTTGAATTCATTTTAGTAAATTTCAGTTTCCTTATTGTGATCTTAATATTGTAGAATGCTCCCAGTCTGAGACAAACATGCGTAATGACCTTAAGAAATATGAATTATGAGTAGAAAAGTTAGATTAGTTTTAACTAGTGATATGTTTCTCTTCAGGTGTCTGGGCAACAAAATCAATTTTAAAAGGCAAGAAGTTTGGACCGTTTGTTGGTGACAAGAAAAAGAGATCTCAAGTTAAAAGCAATGTATACATGTGGGAGGTAAGAAACAGCTTGTAAATGGAAAAATGTATCTGTTACTAGGCCAATATTTTGTACTTAGCCTTTATCTAAAATCTCTTTTCCAGAGATTTTAGAAATAGACATGATGTGAAATAATTGCCATCTATCTATGTCTACCATTACAAACAGTTCTTTAGACACTTGGATTCAGCAACTATTCTGAACTGCAAAGCTTTAAACTACTGGTATTGTTTGAAATTGCTGTATTAATTTTCTTCTATACTGTCTCTGGGTCACACCTCTCCTTCAGAGTCTACTGCTGATAAAACTTTGGTTTGTTGGCTTGACCCTGGAGTGCTATCCTTTCTGCAACTGAGTACTGCCAACTGCTTATGAAATTAGGGAAATTAGGAGGCTACAGAGTCTCTTAAGGAAGCCACCCCGCTCCTCCTCATTTAGTTCTTTGAAAACAAGCTTTGTTATGGGAATTGATTTGGCTTCTGGAGCTTTATATAGAAGTTCTCAACTGTTGCGGTTTCTTGTGCTGCTTGTGTTTGGGCTTGCCTTAAAGCAAATACTGTTTGGGCAGCTGAATGGCTCTTTAAGCTCCACTGAGAGTCATAAGACCTTGGATATTATGTAGATTTCAAAATGTAGGTGTCTTAATCTGGAGTTGAATTCTATCTATGGTGTCTTTAAGGCAGTTCATAGCTACTTCCAAAGCTACTTTTCAGCCTTTCTGAAGACACATACGGCAAATGGCTTTAGCAAAGGGAATGGTAAGGAGGGGAAGAGTGGAAGAACTGTGGCACAGCATGTTCTGGAACAGAATTTGCTAGTTTTCAGATTTTTAGGCTAAAGATGTTGATAGTCATCCTTCTGGCCCCAGCCTGCAAAAATTGAACTGCATGAAACGCTGGATACACGTGAAAAACTTAATGTTAACTCCTATCAGAGGAACTGATCTAGGACAATTTCCCATGCATGCAAATTCACATTCAGGAAAGCCATAAAGTGTTCAAGTATAATGTTTGTTGCATTGAGCTAGTATTCTCACAAACTCCACTGCATAATGTATCTCCTGTTCTGGTCTGGTACAAGAACACTTAGTGAGATGGAATCAGTCAAGTAAATTATTGACCTTGCAAGT
This sequence comes from Gallinago jamesoni, assembly GCA_025769975.1. Lineage (NCBI taxonomy): Eukaryota > Metazoa > Chordata > Aves > Charadriiformes > Scolopacidae > Gallinago > Gallinago jamesoni. The sequence goes on along the minus strand of JAOQGH010000008.1, from coordinate 2,988,283 downwards.
GTTTTTCTCAGTGCTGGATTTTGCATGTTCTCAGTGGATATGTCTTAATATTTTTAAAATTTGTGTTGAGAAATGATATTTGCAAACAAACTGTTATGAAGTTTCATAGTTTGCAAGGCAAGCAATAATGGGAACCCTTGCTAGATTTCAGAGTAATTGCGTGCTGCTTTAATACTGATTTTGGAATTTGAAAAAAGCAGCTAAAATAAGACCGCAACAGTTGGCCCCCTGTGCTGATATCTGAAACCACTGCAGAATCTTAACTGTTAGAAAATATTGTTTATATAAGGATGGTGGTGTGTGGGAGTAGTTAGGTATATGGACCTCCAATGAGGAGAGCAACCTTTTCCTCAAAAATCCCATTTTTTTTTTTAAGTGAAGTTAATCAGAGGGAAAAGTAAGGCTTCTAAAAGCTGGCATCTCCAGTCAATTTTAATAATTTTGAACTGTCATGCTTAGAGTATCATTCTCAAAAAGATGTTTTGTGTGTCAATGTGTGCTTGTCTGAGGAGAGAAACAGAAACTTGGACATATTTTCATTTTCTATCTGAAAAAAGCCACAGAAAGCAAAATGATGGCAAGTGACTGAAAACTGAGGGAAAAGCTGTCTGCTGATTTAGAATGACTGGCAGAACTGTGCTAGATGATCTTGATCATGGTTTACAGGAATCATTTAAAGTCACAATGCTATATAGAGCAATTGGAGCTACTTCCTTTCTCACAGTGCACAAGGCCTCTAAAAATAATTCAGTAATTTAGAAGCTTTAACTGCAAAGTAACATTTTTTCTGGTGCAAACCCCGTAATAAAATAATATAAAACCATAATAAAAGAATATATTTAAAAAGTAATAAAGTATTATGTTTTGTCTTATATTCCATATCTGCTAACTCTTCCACAACATTGTTCAATTATTTTCATCCATTTTAACCAAAATATTGCTTTTACAGTCTTGTTCTGTGAAGCTGTTTGTGCTTTCTTATTGCAAGGGCTGGGTGCACTGCTGAACATTCTTTCAAAAGTCAGCTGATGAAATCCATGCTGGAATAGTTTAAGGGAGATGTTTTCTCTTTGCTTGGAAAGAAACTAAGATTATTTTGGTATATTTATTGAAACTTTACCTTTATTAATGAAGATCAATTTTATTAAACTAACAGTATATCAACACAAAATAAATTTATTAAATAGTTTTAAAGTTAAATAATAGTGTTAAAGTTTTAAGCTGTTGTAGAAGTGTACTTGAGATTGAAAATGTAAAACAGCTTGAAAAGACTTAGAATTGCTTGTAAAGTAAGTATCAGAAATAATAAAAAGCTACAACGTTGTGGAACAGAATTGGAAATTTACAGTGGAATCAGAGTTTTAGTTGGTGCTAAGTGAATGTTGCAGGAGCTGGGGAGGCTGGGTTTTGAAAAGAGCTTTTCCAAGTGGAGGCGGATATTTATAGACTTGACCAAAAGGAAAAAAACAACAGATAGTAAGATACAACCAAATTGCACATATTTTTCCTTTTTTGTTTTTCTAAAAATCTGTGAACTGCCCTATAATTCCCAGACGTTGTGTTGGTGAGCCTGTTTTGTGAGACAAAAGAAGGAAGAGCAATAGTTTCAGTTGCCAAACAGTTCTCTGGTTTGGGGAGAAAAGATGTATAGCCTCTACTGGTAGGCTCTGCTTATAGGCATACAACTTGGATTGTAGTAAGAAGAGTGGGAGATGCATAAAATCTCGAAAGAGAAGCAGAGTTGCCTCTCATCAGCAAATACTGAAGATGTCAGTAACCTCGCTTTATTGCAAGCTCCCTTGAAATGCAAAACAGGAGTAGGTGTTAAAAATTTGTCTCCAAGAATGGAAGCTGAAGAATTTACACAGCGTCTGAAGTTTATTGACATGGTCAGTTTTTTAAAGTGACCACAAGATTTCTGAAGGGTTTAAGGTTTTCTTTAATACCCTCAAAAAATATTAAATATAAATTATTAAATATAAAATATAAATTATCTTTCCAAATAAAGCAAGTGCTTCTAACTTCTATAGAGTTATTTTTTCCAGTTCGTCAGACAGTAAAATTAAAGTTCTCTTGCCTTTATGTCTTAAAGTCAGCCATTTTACTAAATGCAAAATCTAGAGAATCGTTTCAGGCGTGCCAAACTGAAAGAAACCAAAATGTTTTAAGTGTTTTGGCTTTTGAGCCCAAAACCTTCAGAGAAGGCCTTGCAGGCCAAAAGGTATTTTTTCCCCAAATGTACCAGTTCTACTAAAAAGATTGCAGAAGACCAGCAACACTCCCCCCCAGTACAACTCCTACCCCTGCTCGTACCCTCGGTGTTACCTCTGTCCTGAGGTTATAGCTACTACTTTGTATAGCTTCAAAATATGCAGGATTTAGTGCATGTACATGTCAGTGTTAGCAGTTGTCCATGTGCTTAATGCCCCTTTTCTCTCCTAGGTGTATTACCCAAACCTGGGATGGATGTGTGTTGATGCAACGGATCCAAAGAAAGGGAACTGGCTGCGGTATATAAACTGGGCACGTTCAGGAAAGGAGCAAAATCTGTTTCCTCTGGAGATCAACAGGACCATATACTACAAAAGTTTAAAGGTATCAAAGTCTGAAGAACCAGTTACTGCTCTGTTACCTTTTATTACTAATACTTTTTAGTCCCCTTTATTCAAATCCTATTTTTTTACTTTTTGGATTAAACAGATTTTTCAAACATTTTGTGAAATGTAATTAAAATACTGCAAATGCTACATTGCATTGGTCTAAATTCTTCTGTGCCAACACAGTTGACATTAAGATCTACTGTTAAAATAGAGGATATATACCGGCACTGAGTCTGTCTTGTTGGTTAATGATTTGCTCTAGCTCCAAATTTGATACAAAGTAGAATGAAAAACTATAGCAGATTATGTAAAGCAAATGTTTTCCTATTTCTGTAGATGCTGAGACCCTTTCTGCTGAGGAATTTTTAAAGAAATCAGTTATTTTTATGGTCTTTGCATTGTATGACCAAGATTGGTTGTCAAGACACTTTCATGAGTAGCTTCGTGAAACAAACTTTTCTGGTTTTATACCATTCCAGGTTCATTCAGGGAGTGGGGGACAGGAAAAAGGGTGTCACTCCTGTGGCATTCTGTTTCTCAAGCCAAGAAATAAAACCGGCAAAGTAATGGTAGAATATGTCAGTGTTAGAATATTGTGGCTATAAAGTATTATTTGAATCTCTGATCAATATACCAGCAGTGGGTATATACAGCTTGGCTTTGTTTTTATTTAAAATGCTCTGTGGTTTTGGGGTACATGCAGCCTTGCTGTGACACGCTATTGCTGTTTCTCGCATTTCCTTGTAAGGCTGACAACATCTATAAGTAACCCATCTTCACTTAATGAAAGAATGAGTTGATACCATGCAGTTTTGAAGTTTATAGGGCAGTATAGCAATATGTAAAGATGTTTTATTTTAGGTCATTCAAACTAGATTGGGAAGAAAACCTACAACCTTCTAAGCATTTTCTGAACTTTCTAACAGCTTTGAGGTAGCATTTCAAGTAGGGGTTTGCTGCTGCCAGCCAGGCTATCGACTTCTCTTCGGTGTTCATTCCCTGAGGGCAGGCTCCCAAGCCAAATCTGTAGCCAGTTTAGTTTTCTCTGGACGCTTTCTCTTGGGTTGCCGCTTTCTTTGCCCATAGTCCACACTAGTTCATTAATCTAAGTGGCTTTTGGAGTCACTCTGACATTTTAAATGTCTCTCTCATTGAATCTTTTTTGCAAACATTTTAGTCCTCATAAATAGAAGCATTCACCTATTTCAGATTTTTTTTTCTGATGGGTCATATTGCACTTTGGAAAATAATTGTGCCACTAAAAGAGGCTGAGCACTGCTGACGGAATAACAAATCCCTTGCCTCAACACCTGAAATATCCTTTTGTTCCTCTGACTGTCTGCTCTTGCCACCTGATGAATTTTACCCAAGTAGGTCTTGCCAACAAGATCACGCTGCCGAGCAGCCCTTTCAGAAGTCTGTTAGAGCAGCCTTTAAGGATCTGTTTTATTGGTTTCAAAATCTGTCTGGGATTTGTTGCAGTGTGAGGTTTTGAGTTTGGGATGTGAAGGGGTTCTTCAAAGAGCCACCTTCAGCTGGCTTTATTTGCCCCTGCAGCAACCACTTTGCTATGTGTGCGCTGCAGGATTGTTCATTAGCTTTATTCTGCGTTGGCAATACCAGTCCCAGGAAAACTGTTGGAAATTCACATTGGTTCTGTGCTCTGTGTTACTCGGAGGGGGTGTTATATCTGAAATGGCAATACCCCTACACAAAGGCTTGTGCTGAACCTCTTAGAGACCAGACTGAAAGCAGCAGCTCTGAGTAATTTTGGGCTTGGGTCTTGAATGAAGAGGGGTGCTGGGACCTGAGCTGGTGTAGAACCAGCGAGATGTAGAGTTAGTTGCAGGAGCGCAGTGTGGACACGCTGGAACTAGTTCTGCACGAGCCAGGTTGGGCTGGTTTGGATTAGTAATCCCAGCTCCGTGCTGCTTGGAAGTAACCAAACAGTTTCCAGGCCAAGTTAGTCCAAGGAGTGCTGCAGCCATGGTTCAGCAGTGTGCTCCTGCCCTTCTCGATTGTCACTGCATCTGTGACATGGGTAACCTGGCACATAATTTCAGAGATGGTGGGAGAAATATCTGAGTGGCTGCACTATGCAAAAGTCAGTTACAATGTAAAGTTTAACTTTGCCTCGTGTCGGGGGAAAACCCCACACAAATCTGTTATAATCAATGTTTGTTAAAAGTGCATACTGATACTCCAGTTATTTTGTGAACCATCTATTTCAACATATTTTATTCTTTTCTGCTATCTTTTAGAGAAGTGATTTGTAAGGAAAATTCTATTCTTGTTAATCGGTGATGATTTATGAAGTGAAAGCTTGACATGAAATTGGACAGTTTTCACTACCATAAAACATTCAATCGTTAGTCAGCATACTGATAAATGAGGTCAAGATTTAGAAAGTCCCATTTTGTGATTTTAATTGCACAAGCGGACAATTCTTCTAGTTTAATAAGAATATTTTAAATCCAATATTCTGTTTAATTTCTTTTCCAAGAATATGAGAACCAAAGAAAGGCATTAAGAAAGCATGTTTCTCTACTTAATTTTCATTATTTCAAATGACAAATTTGTAGTTACCAGGCTTTTAAAATAAAGTTAGTGTGAAGAAACTGAAAGTTAAGCTGCAAGTGACTGACAGCGTGATATAACATAGAGGAGGAGATTTTGAATGTGTGGTCTCAAGGACGAGTCACTACATTAAAGTAGTTAAATTCTATTTTATCAGTTTTTACTATCCTATACCTTAGAAACTGCAGGGAAAATTAATACCTTGGAAAACAATTGTGCTGTTTTCTGCTTTCTTTACAAAATACAGCTGCTTATTACATCTGCCTTTCATTTAAAGGTTTGGTTTTATCTCACCTTCTGTATCAGAGATGGTTGGTGTTCTTACAAAGTCCCTATCAGACTTAGATTCACATCATGCCTTACAGACAACTGAGACAAAAGAAAACATGCAATAAGTAACATCTTAAATGTCCTTTTCTTCATATAATGTGTTACGGTGTATATACTGCCATTTCAAAACTCTTGTAAACTTACCAGCCCAGGTATGTACACGTAGTTCTTTCCTGATCTTTATCATGATTCATAAATTTAGGGGAATTCCATTTGGTGATAAATAAACAGCACAGTCTTTATTTACCCCCAAAAGAGAATGAGCGAGTGGCTTGTATGTCATTTTGTTCTGCTTTACCTCAAAGCGTTTAAAATGTTGTCACAGCTATTTATTTTTTTTTCCCAAGGTTTTCTTTGGCTTCTTGTAGGTTTCTAATTTGTAAGTTAAAAAGGCTGATTTCCAAGCTTTGCTGCTAAGATAAGCAAAGCCCAAATTTGCTTGGTGTAAACGAACCTCAAAACTGCACAGAGCTTTAACTTCCCTGTTCTTGGCTCTAAATGAATAGTAAGAGGATAGAATTTTTAAGCGAGCACAAGCAAATATTTTTCTCTTCCATCTTCTCTTCATCTTTATTGAAGGACTGAAGATATATTTGCAGGCTGCTTTGCATGTGCTTTCCCCAGGATGCATATATGAGAGTTGGGGTATTTCGTTGAAACAGCTTAAACTCATTATGGGGTTTCAGAAGTTCTTCCTGCCTCTCCTAATGAACCGAGGGAGTTGAATAGTCTTAATTCTACACATGGTACAGGACTTTGTGATTCTTGAAGAAGCTAAATTGCAGTGAAAAGTCAGTTTGAAAAAGTCTTGTGAATAAGCTTGGCTGTGAAACTGTCCTTGATTAAGGTGAAATTAATTTGTTTATGGAAGAATGTTTTGCCAAACAGGTTTATAATAACTCAGGAAGCTCCCTCTGACACAGGAATGTGGTGTGACATAGGGCATGTGGTGTGAAAAAATGCACACGAGTGCCGATGCTGCAGACTGTCCACTGTGGTTACACTGGGGGAGATGAGATCCAGGTGCCAAAGCAGAATATCATAGCAAAATGCAGTGTCTGTGGTGAAAAATATTCTAATAAGGTCAGACATGCAAAAGCTTATCTCAGTCTGTACAAGGCAGATTGCCGTGCTTGGGTGTGTACAGTGAATTGAATTTTAGACAATCTGTGCTAGAACTTCTTGGGATATCACGTGTTAGGATATTACTCTTGAAAATAACAAAATTTGAAATGAATTTAAACCTTTTGAAATGAAAATGCTCAGATTAAGGAATGCTAACTGAATGAATGTTTCAGTTAAAACATGAAATATCAAAAAGCATGAAGGAGTTATTAACTTAATGAGCCTTTCCAAAATTCATACCTTTTTTAACCGAGCTGTGCCAACCTGATGCTGTGACACAATAGTCTGTGGGTGATGGTTTGGAGGAGGTTGGTTTTAGAGCTGTTATTAGAGGATAATAACAGTCAGTGAGAGATTGCTGTGTGTTCTCCAGTGTGAAAGCGGTCAGTGCTATCCTTTTCTCGCTCGTATCGCTAACGAGGGAGCCGGGTTAATTGTCTGGGTTTCATGCCACATCTCACCTTAGAACTACAAGGTTAGAGAGCTTCGTTTAGATTCTCAAGCAGTCACACCAAAACTTAAATTCAGCCAGTTGAAAGTTAATTCCCAGCTGTTTGGCCCACAAATTGCACGCTCGTTATCGTCCTGTGATTTCATCGCCTACGGTTTTTGCAGGCTCTTTTCTCTGAGTGTGTGTATTTTTTAGATGGTAAACTATTTGCATCAGGCAACTCTTTGTCATTCCTAAACAGCAGGAAAATGGGACCATGCAAACAGGTTTCCCACTGTTTATCCTACCAGGCCTCCAGGACTGTTAAAGGGAGCCAACCCGTAGGCTTTGCTTATATTATAATTTAAACACTTAACATAGTTTCTGGGATCTTGCATCTCTTGTCGTTCCAGTGTCTGGGGATATAAAGATAACCATCACCTTCCTCAAGTGCTGGGAGACCCACTGAAAAAAAAGTGCTTTAGAGGAAACAAATATTACTATTGTTCTTGATAGAAAAATTCCCTTTGGCTTCAGACTTGAAATAATAGAGTAAGGACACCCTTTGCTGTAACGTAATGACTCTAAAAATAGTATCTTACCTCCATGAGCCCAATTGTTGTGAAGCCCTGGAAAAGGGGGGTTGTATTTAAGGGAAGAGAAGAGAATTGAGTTGATTTTTCTTGGTTTTGCATAGAACGTGTCAGAAAATGGAGAGAGAATGGTGAAGATTTAAAAAAAGAAAGATATAAATACATTTTTAGTCTGCAAACATGGGGACTTACTAGCTTGAGTCTGGTAATGTTGGTAATGTTTTAAGGATTCACGTGAAATAACCAGAGAAACCAGTATTGATCTGGTTAGTGGCAGTGCTGGCAATGGGAGTCGTTAATTGCAGTGATGCCAACTTGGCTAATTTGCTCTTTCCTGGGCATTTCTTAATTGGATAAAAAAAATAGAAATAATACATTTGGAAACACAACAAATCTTTTGTTATTGTGATGAAGTGGATCTGTTAATGTGTGGTAATTCCCGGTTTTCCTCGGCATTCCCTTCAACTCGCTCCCATGGGCTTTTCCCAAATTTTTAGATTTTGTTCCAAATTCCAGCATTAGGAGATGACTGAACAGTTTAACTCCTTATTTAATGCCGTGTGGAAGGTGGGTGTGCCGGGCTCCAGGAATGCTGAGGGGAAAGGATTAAAAGAATTAAAGTGTAAATAGCGATGGTAAAGAACACGGTAGGGGGGGGTGGAGGGGGAGGTGCCTGCGCGGATTTAACTGGATGTCACGATTTGAGGCCGATCTAACTTTGGGGTCTTCCCGCTTGGAACTTTCAAGTTGATTTCATAATTGTGAATTATCGTGTCATTAATTAGGAATAGTGGCGGGAAAGGCCGGTTTCCCGGTGGCTCCGGTCCTGGGGTCGGAGCGGGGAGCCCGGGGGCTACGCGCCCTCCGGCCGGCAGGGGGCGCTGCTGCCGGCGGCGCCCTCAGCGCGCGGGCCGCCGCGAGCCACCGCCGCCTTCGGCGCCGCCGCGGCCTCTCCCCCCCCTCCTCCCTTCTCTACCCCCCTCTCTCCCCCCCCCCCCTCCCGCGGCCCGCCGCCAACAAGCCGCCGCCTGATTGGCGCCGCGCCTCTCTCTTCTCTCCCGGCAGCCAATCGCGCCCGGCGAGGAGCTGTTGGTGTGGTACAATGGGGAGGACGACCCGGAGATAGCCGCCGCTATTGAGGAAGAGCGAGCCAGCGCCCGGAGCCGGCGGCACTCCCCGAAAGCCAAGAAAGGTAAGGACTCTGCCGCCCCTCGGGCCTCCTCGCCGGGCACGGGGGCGGGGGGGGGGGGGGGAGAGCGGGGCGACCCGCCAACTTCTGCCGGGTGGGCGGTGGCGGCCGCCGTGACCTTCTCCGGAGGGGGAGGGAAGGAAGGGAGGGCCGGGGGGCGGCGAGGCGAGACATGGAAGTTGTGGCGTCTCGCCGGGCCCGGCTGGAAAAAAGTTGGCCGGGGCGGCGTGAGAGGCGCCGGGCTGGTTCTCCGCAGCGGCGGGGAGGGGAAAAATAAAAAAATAATGTCTCGGCGGGTGCGGGAAGGGCCTCGGTGAGGGGCCGGGGCGGCCTCCCGCGAACCAGAAAGTTTGTGTGGGTGGGGTGGCGGCGGGGATCGTCTTCGGGCAGCGCTAACAAGTGAGGTGTCGCCGAGGAACGGGCTTCTCTTGGGCGCGAGGGTGGTTTGGGTGGTTTTTTGGGTTGTTTTTTTTTTTTTTGTTAACTTTAGCCGAGCGCTGGTGCAAATGGAAAATTAAAGCTTTTGTTGTTTCCTGCGGTTTTTAATTTCTCGTTATTTTTAGGGTGCTGGCGAATCTTGTTGCTTATGAAATGTTGCAGGCGGCGTGAGTGGCTACTTTTGGCTGACTTTGGCGGAGGAGGAAGGATGGGAGAAGAATTTCGGAGGGGGGGGGGGGGATGTACATACAGGCGTTAGTCTTTACGTAAATATGTATGTCAAACCAGACATCCATTATTTTTTCCATGATTAATTCAGTAGCAGTATTTTTTAGAGTGCATGTGTCTCCCCAGATGGCCTTATATAACTGACATTTTGACTACCGTTTTAGGCCAAAATCGCAATAGAAGCTATCACTTACAGGGAATAAATATAAAAAGGAAGTATTTGCAGCTGTAGCACGAGATTATAAATTCTTTTTGTCGGTGAATATGTAGATTTCAGAATTTTCTGAAGGTGACAAAGCAAATGAGGGAAGGAGATATTTTAAATGGCATCATTGTGAAATTTTTTTAACTTAAAATTTAGGGCCTGATCTTACTTGTAGTACAATTGATTGTGGAACTCGCGAGCTCAAATATTTGGGAGAACAGTTATTATATAAGTTTTGGTTGTTTTGTTGTTTTTATTTAAAAAATTTTACAAGAGTCTGGGAAAAAGCAGCAGTGCAGAACAATTGGTTATTCTTTGGAACAGTAATTTGTAGGTTAAGCTAATACAAACTGAAATTCAAGCGCTTATTTGTGTTTTGCTGCTTGTAATGAAAAACATATTTAGCACATATATAAGCAAAGCTTGGGAAATTAGAGGCTGTATTAGGCTTTTTCCTAAATGTGCATTATCTTAGCAAATAAAATTTGTGTGCCTGTGATTTACCTGAAAGGCTAGAAAAACAACTTGAAAGAATTTGATTATATTATAAATCAGAAAAGCCAGACAGAATAATTTCTAAGGTAATTTTTTTGTGGCATAGAAGTTTTATTTGCATTCATAAAGCTATAGATAAAAATATCAGTAAACTAATTTGGTGGTTAATGGGGATTGGTTTTCTGCTGTTTTGTAGGTTTAAAGTTTTAACTGTTACGGGTTTTACAGATTGTCATAATTAGGAACAATAGGTCTTTTATAAATATAAACTTCTAATCAAGGCTCACAAATTTTAAAAAGAAAAACCAAGAACCAACCCCAAATACAATATAGATGAAGCATTTGACAATACCCAAGAATAATTAATCTATGGAATTAAACTCTTGTCTTAAGAAGCAGAAGGACTAAATTCTAAGTATTTAGTTGCTTTGAATTGTTATGATTTAAAGTTTCAGCATATATGCTGTAAAAGATAAAGCAATTCATAGTATGTGCTTTATTCTCTTCTAATGCATGTATATTTTGAAATTGTATAGTTCTATTTTTAGTAGGTTCCATTGGAATTATTTTTACTCCTCTGCATTTACTCTCAGTTATTTTTGTATTTGTAGTAACATCTGCTAATATTTGCAATTAACAGCAATTTTCTTATGATAAACATTATATTTTTCTGCTGATCCAATAGCATTAGCTGCAGTCAGGATTCTGAAATGGTTTTTACTGATATCCCTTCTTTTTCAGATCCAGCTATATCTCTTGGATTTGGAAGTTTTAGCCCTGGGGTTGAGGTTTTATGTGAAAATAAAGGAAATTGTGTGATGAGCAGGGTTAAAAAAGTAATTAAAAGAAATTATAAAATTCTAACTATATGGTAAAAGGAGGTTGGGAGGAGAAGGATGTTGTGAGTTAAATTTATGCATGTGAAAAATTGGGAGTCAGTACAAGGTAATCTTTTAGATGAAATACCAGTTTAAGAAACTTGCTAGAGACTAGTTCCTCCAGAGGGTTCTGAAATTTGAATTTATTAGCTACCTAAACAGATCAATTAATTCTTTTTTTAATAAACTTTATTTTGGCCTGTGTTGCAGGTTGTTGTCTTAAACATTGAGGAGAAAATAGAACTAAGTATGAACTGCCAAGGTTTAAACAACTGTGAATGAGTGTGTCCTTTAGAAACAGATTTTCCAGAAAAAGAAACTGACAGTTTAATACCTTAGAAATGACTAGACAAGACCTTATTTGAGAAATGTATTATAATTTAGTTATTTAAAACATGAAGTTGATAAATAGCTCATAATTATTCGGTATTCAGTAAAACAACTATCCTTTTGAATTTTTAATGCATCTTAGGCCTTGTCCTTGGACAATTAAGATATGTATCATTTGACAAACACTCCTGTTTCTGCAATTTATTTAATGAACTGTAATTATATCAGAGAAGGTGACCGTTTCACAAGTATGAAAAGTATGATGTGTTTTGCCCAATCAGTCAAGGCTTTCGTTATTGTAAAACTTTTCATATTGCAGTAGGAATACTCTTTATTTCTGAATAAATCCTCACAGGCTGTCAGTTCAGACTGTGTTACCATAAGAGGTAGGCTGTACTAAATTTGTAAAGTTGAGATGACATTTAAGAATCAGCAGCTGACCAAACCTAGGGCAGATGCAAAATAGAGACTGAACTGTTTTCCTTGACCTTGATCTGACCTCTCTTTGCAAGCGATTACTGACACAAGGTTCGTAATCTCCTTTAGAGCATATTTAGGATGGCACCTGGCATTCTCCGCCATGTACCCGTCTTCTCCCATGTGTTTGCAGAAGGTGGGATCTGGGTTATGCCTCAGTCCTGGTTCTCAAAACTCGCCTGCTCTTTACTTGCGCAACTTCTGCAGCACTTCCATGTCTTGCACGTTTTCGTTCTTGCAGTCTGCATTCAAAATGCTTTACATCTCCCAGATGTTCATGTTCAGTGGTTACTGCCCGGCTTGGTTGTAGGTTTTCAGGGCTGGAATAAATCTTTTACATCTTTCTTCTACCGTGCACAAGTGGCTCAGGAGTCCTTGAGGAAAAAGAGGCAGTTCCTACTAATTTATTTTTATGCATTGAAACATTGCATGTTGTTGCTAAGGTGATGAGCGCGTTTGAGATTTAGCAAGAAATTTAGCAGAATAAAAGGTTATGGGGAGGTGGGGAATACAACTCCCCAAAAAAGAAAACAACTTGGGGAACTTGAGTAGCATCAAAGATTTTTATCAGAGCCAAGTCCTGTTATCTTTGCCATGATTTTTATGTGGCTAAGAGCCAGCAGTTGCCAGCACATGGTCAACAACTAGCAGAAAAATGATCTAATAGTTTCTTTGTTGCTTTTGTGTTTTCTGGAATTTCATTTATTTAAATATTTATCATCTGCTTCTCCCAGGTTGTAGTTAAGGTGCTTCTGTTCTTCCTGTCAGGCTTGTAGGAAAATTTGTTCAAATCAAATGCATTAGCACAAGATTTTTCGTTAATTCCCTTTCTAAGGAAAAGATAGGAGCTTGGCTTTTGTTTTACAGTTAAATTCACGTGTCCATTAGAGGGGTGGTGTGGACATCTGTTGCTCTCATCAGGGCATTTCTTCCTTTACATTTGACAGCAGTAATATGCGGCAGTAGTAAGCAGTAATATCGAAGGTGTTTCCTTCAAGAAGATCACTTTCGGTGACTCTGGCTTCAGACGTGGTCTTCTTTTCTAAAGTAACTTTTTGCTTACTAAATAAAAGTATTTAAGAAAAAAAAAAAGTGGTCACACATAAAAACGTGCAGTGGTTTTGTCAGGCTGTAATCTACTTTAAGGTGCTAAGTAGGCTCCAAAGTGTAATAAAAGATTACTAAAATAATCCAGGCAGTTTCTGTCATTGATTATGTGACAGATCAAAAGTTTGTTCTCCGAGGAAGAAAGATACTGATGTTACACAGTTTGCTCTGCTTTTGAATAATACCTTTTAAAAAACACTTTTTTTTTGGAGGGGGAGAAAAGGGCAATGTTTTACTTCTCCTGTGCTTATTTATATCTCTATGGTAGTGGTTCCATGCTGTGCTGTTCAGCTGTATTTGTGTCTTAGCCGTGTTCCACTTAGCGCTTTATCTGGGCAACAAACCCCAGTGGCATAATTCGTACTATTGTCTGGAATGAATGCTGCATGTGCCTCTTTCATATCCTCTCTCTCTACAAAGTCAGGCTGTCAAGAGGGGTGGAAAAAGAGTCTGTAATTTCATTTTACCAAAAGCACATGCTGTGTAAGGCAACTTGAGTTGTCTGTCATGAAACCAAATGACCTCTTAAAAAAACTTGTGTCACCTCTTAAAATAGAGTCCTCTATTGTAGTGGAGACAAAACACCTGAATCAAGTTCATCTATGTCTTGGACAGCCCCTGGTGATTTTTTTTTTTATTGTAGTACAGTTTTAAAGTCTCAAACCATTGCTAATAAATCTTTTAAAACTTTACTACCTTAAATGGTTCTCCTGCTATCGTGATGTTACTAGTTCCCATCGTTCTTATCAGATTTCAGGGAGAGCATAAACTATGGGGTAACTCTTAGTAAATAATACTGTCCCAGAGATAGTGTGAGATTAACGTGAGTGAATTATGACTCAATTACCATCTATTATAAATAATTATTATGCCTTATTTTATATTAGTCTGAATGCAAAGTGCAACTTCAGGCTTCTGCTTCACGGATTCTAGCTAAATGCTGTCATCATAAAAGTTGCACTGGATTTTCTTTTGTCTATAAGCGTGACTATTCCTGAAACAGTGTCAAATTGCTGCTGGAGAAAAGGGAAACGTTAAGATGAAATAAGCAGGTTAAATTGTATGGTGGTAGAAATCCTTGTAGTTTTCTGTTAATACTTTCATAGACATTTTTTCTTGGTTCCAAATAATTAGCTGTACTTGAGAGTCACATAAATATCCATCCTGTTTACAAAAGGTGGGCCTTGGATTGCCATCTGGATGTCATCACGAATGGAAATCATGGCCAAATGGTGCCCTGGTGTTTTGTTTTTCAGGTTACGCGAATTTCCTAGTTGGACTTGTGCTTCGAATAAGTTTAAAAGCTGATTTCCAAACAGAAAAGAGCTTGTGAGAAGAAAGATTGTGTATTAATTGCAGTGTAGTTTATATAGGCGGATATTAAAATTGTACATTTGTAGCAAGGACGGGGTGAAATGATATTCTTATCTAAGCTCTATTTCCAGTAGGTTTGATGAAAAACTTAGGAACTCAAGGCTTCAAAAGTTCCTAGCTAATGACTGGGAAAAGATAAGGAAGGAAGGAGAAGGTCAACACGTTTGTCTAGAACAAAACCTTAAAACGAAATTTACTTTGGTTTCCCAAAATAACAGTGATTTATGGGAAGAATTATATCATTCCAGTTAAAAAGCTGCATCTGGGATATCAAGGGAGCTGTACCTCTTATGGCTGCTTCTGTCTGGTGAATATCTAATATATTTAAAGTCTTCTAACCAGAGGAAGTTTTCTTTTATCCCTCATAAACGGGCCCCTTTGGATAGGAGACTAGTGTTACTTTAAATTCCCATCTTCGCTTCTAGAGCAACGCCCCCAGTTCCTGTGATAGCTGCTGCTCTGAGCTTTCCTGAACAGCACAGTGAAAATGGTATGATTCACTCCAGCCTTGCTCCTGCCTACGGGTTTAAGAGTAGGAGAAGATAAGCCTTCATTTCAGAGGTAAAAAAATAAATTATCTATACTTCAAAAAAAAAAAATTCAGCTTTGAGTTGAGTGCATTGACTCCTTAAAGTCCAAATTTCTAAGTATAAACCTTTGGAAATATGAGGCTTTAGCACCTTCAGGTATTTCCTAAGTTCTTAAATATCAGTGTTTCTGCTTTAGTCGGATTGTATCATGTTTATGTGAACACTGTGAAACTTGTTTTCTTCTGTGCTCTAATTACAAGGTTAGGGAAGGCTGTAAGGTTTGTTTTCTTCTTCAGAAGGCTCAGATGTACTATTGTGTATACACTCCTTTTAAAAGTTTCTGTGTGCGCAGTTGGGAATGGCAGTCCCCAGGCAGTAGCAGCACAGGACTGGCTGTTACTGGGGTATCAGGGTATGGACTGGTACAAGCAGTGGGACCAGACATTCTCCTGTTTGTGGCGAGGCAGTCTCAAGATTGTCTGGGCCAGCATCTGACTGGTGATGCCACTAAGAAATCAATACTTTCTCTAAGAAGACTTTAGCAAAGGGCCTGAAAGGGATGAGGAATGCAGTGTAAGAACTCAGTGCTGATTATCAGATCTTTACGAGCACCTTGCATACTTTCTGTTACTTGTATCTCTGTTTTTCTGTCCTTAACGTAAAATAATGATATGGCCTTTATGATGGTAACAAGTTGGCATATTTCTAGCTATTAACTTACTTCTTGTTACAGCAAATGTATGTATTTATCTAACACAAAAATAGTATTCTTGGATTATTTGGTTATTCAAATTCTCAAGCTTTCCATATTTTCCTTTATGTTTTTCTAGCCACACTTCTATACTATTTTTTCCAAGTTAAAAAAAAATCTAGACTACAGTTGCAGCATTTCAAAACAAATTTGCTAATCCTGTCTGCACTTACATAACCTACAGTGGAAAGTGAAATAAGGCACCAAACAGCTTTCCAGTTTTAATAATTATTTTTTTTTTCTATTGATCACGGCTAGCTTTAATGAGTGACCTGGAAGAAAAGAAACTTGGTATTCCATTCTTAATGTTTTTTAATTAAGATAATCTGTTTTGAAATTATTCTCCTCCTTTCTTAGGAAAATACTTTTTTATTTTTTTCTGAAAAGAAATTTAAAAGTTACTAAGGTGCTACTTTCCTTGCAGAAATATTTTATTGCATTGGGATTTTCTTAGAATGTTCTCTTCTGAATTGCAGAACTGTTTAAATGCTCCTGCTTCAAAGATGCAGAGAAAATTTGATGATTGCCTTTTTAGGGAAGCGCTTTGAGATAAATAGATTTGGAGATTATGTTCAAAAATAGGAAGCAGATGAATTCCTACAGACTAAGAGAATAGATGTTCTTTTCCAGAATGAAACAAGTGCTTTTCTTTTTTTATTCCCTTAAGTGACCTGTTTTGTGACTTAGAACCATCCTGTTGGTTATGGC
The DNA here is from genome assembly GCA_025769975.1 of Gallinago jamesoni. Taxonomy (NCBI): domain Eukaryota; kingdom Metazoa; phylum Chordata; class Aves; order Charadriiformes; family Scolopacidae; genus Gallinago; species Gallinago jamesoni. The sequence continues at coordinate 2,971,918 of JAOQGH010000008.1, read as the reverse complement.
ATATAAGCAGCAACTCAATGAGTTACCATCTGCCTTACCTGTAATAAAGTGTGTGGGTTTGCTGCCTTACTTAAATATGGTTGACTTTTATTCATGTGAATAATCCTTTCTTAAATTCTTTTTGCATTGTCTCAGGTTAAGTTCAGGATTTACCACACACTGTTGCTCTTCCTATGGTTTCCTTACCCTCCCGTGCAATCTCTTCTCTAGCCTGAATTGTTTCTTAATTTAGTGAAGACTCTTAAGTTGTTCTTGTAATGAGACTCTTCCATATCTTAATCACTTTACTGCCTTTCTCTGAATGTTTTCTGTTTGTCCTTCATCCTTTCAAACCCATTTGAACAATGTTATTCATATTGATTCTGTATCATTAATGGTACTAAACTTTATTAGTGCTTGTTTTTATTACAATTTACCATAATTTTACATCGACCACTTACTTAAATTGTTTACAGAAAATGTCTTGCACTAAGGGCCTGTCTACAGATGCCCCGGGTAATTTATTATGCAGTGATAAACAAGCACGTTTAATTTAAGTATGGGCATACAGAGTTTTGATAGCTGCTTTTTGATGGGAAGAGATGCAGAGTCCTTCTTTGTGGCTGTGAGCTGTTTTCTTTAATTGTGAGATCTCCTTATTTTGTAAGACAGTTTGTATTTGTAAAGTCTCCGTGAAGATGCTTGTGTCACAGGATTATGAAACTTCAAAATATTGGAGTAATTTTATATTCCACTTATTAACTATCTTGTACATTTTCCAAATGAACAAAAAAGAAAACCCATTGTCAGACCAGAGTGTATTTAATTTTCTTAATCTGTCAAACCTTCAAATTTGTTTTGTTTTTTCCTGCCAAGAGCCTTACACAGATTGACAGGAATGACTTTGTTCTGAAGAATTCTCACTGGCCTACGCTCGCTGTGTCAGGTTCCTCACGGAAATGTTACAGCAGTGTAAGTTTTTCCTTGGGTTTAACGGTTAGTGAAATAAGACTCACTGCTATTTCAGCATTTGTAACTAAGAAATTAGATAATGTCCGACTGTCAGATATCCACTAGCAAATATTTACTTAGCTTTTATAAACTTTTTCCCCTGGACTAAGCAAGCACAGTATTTATTTGGATCACCAGTGCATGTAAGTTACTTGGGATGAAATCTTCAGGAAAGCTTATGAGCTTTCCAGGGTTGCTCTTAAGAGTTAATTTTGTTGTCACACTTCGTTTCTGCAAGAGCGTTTGATAGACTATGATTAATGCTTTAGAACCTCAAAGAGGCAGTGTTATTAATACGATGATTGACGTGAAGTTACTCTAGTGAGAGTATTATAATAGCTGAATATCTATCATCTTGATTGTTGTTATTTTGCAGCAGCAAATGCCATGGAAATGGGTAGTCAGCTATACAGATATTCCAACTTGCGTTGAGGGCCGGATGCCTCACTTGAGCCTAGTCAAATATATGAATATTGTTTTATTTGGCAATTTATAAGATACAAGTTGATTGTTGAATGGGAAAGACCTAGTGGTTCTGAAAGTGACTTGATTCAAATAAATCTTGGTAAATTTCCTTTTGCATCACTGCTGTTCAGAGCCAAGTCCTCAGCAAACTTCCTTACCTTGTGGCCAGTAAAGTTGGAAACTGTCTAAGTAGTGAGCTCTGGTGTGAAGCAGCTCAGCTGCAAGGGTGGCTGATCTCTCTTTAGTACTAAGTTTGCATCGGGACGTTAAAATACGCACCTTTACCACAGAGTCATACTCTTGAAAGGAAAGGTGTGTGATTCTGCTGCCAAGTATTGGAGTTGTCTTGGGCTTTTACCAAGGAGTTAGGTCATACTAAGTTTCAGTGAGTTGAGTGAAAAATTGGCTTCCTGCAGTGTTCCATTTCAAGGTGCAGGTGAAGAGCAAAGAGGCCAGTGTTGCAGATCTTGTGGACCCTTGTCAGGGCTTGCAGAAGCCAAGTGGACTTTGGTTAGAAACTTTGCTCACAGCTACCAAATCCTTAACTGTTAAGTGTCAGCCTCCAGTGTCTCTGCTCTCCTGTACCAGAGCTGTTTTTTTCTGGTTGCTTGCCTGCAAATGGAAATATCCAAGTTACTTTTCAGTGACATTTTATTTTTGTATTCTGTTTTAGTTGACATTTTATGCTATGAAAAGATGTGTGCAAAAAACTTGTGCAACTTTAAGTCAAATTTGATCTAAACAGGTTAATCTTGAATGCAGGGGTTAACTGAGCAGAAGACAAATACATTTGTGCTCAACTGGGATTTGTTATCACTTTGTTTGAAAAATGGAGGAAGTTGCCATTCGCTATAGTGACTTTATGAGCCTATTGACCTTTCTTGATTTCAGAAATTAGGCAGATACCAGTTTGCCATTGTCTGGTTTGGGCTAGACTATAAATTTAGTAACTTTAGTTGTTGGTTCTCTTAACGTGAGCACCAGCTGTTACTGTTGTTGTGTTGTACTCCCCTCTGCAGCTTGGGAAATGCACTGGCCAGGCAACTGGAGCATTACAGTTAAGAGTTCCTTTGGAAATGTAATTCAGTATATCTCCTTTTATCAGAGAAGACTGAAAAGCATTCCTCTGAGAAAATATCAATGGGCTACAGCTGAAATGAATGAAGCTCTTGGTTTTAGAGAGAAAGCTAAGCAAATCTTTCGCAATTTCTCAGCAGATAAAAATGACTTGGGGACTATATTGTACGTTAAAATCATGAGTTGACACAATGTTTACTTTCCTCCTTTATCTACTTTTATACATACGAAGGGCCCTGCAGTGATATTCTGCCATATGACCTTGGATTGTCACTCTGAAGTTGGAAGGAGACGAGTCTTTCCAAATTTAACAGATGCAGAGAAGCAAAGTTTTCATGCCTGCAAATGTGTTGTGACAGTAGCTGCTTATTAACAATTAAAGATGTTCCTTGTTAGGTTGGAGACTCGGTTCATAAAATACTACATTATTTTTAATGAGGACTAAGGGAAACACTATGTATTTACTATACTAGGTAATTGGTAGTTCCATTTTTGTCATCTCTTGTTGTTAATGGTGGTATTTTCCTTACCTTGTACAAATACGAGTGCATGTCACTTGACATATAGTCTTTTCATTTCTATTCTTAGTGTCTGAGCAAAAAGCTCGGGGAAATTAATAATGCTATGCTTGCAGTAAATAACAGCCTTTTAAACTCTACAGGAAAAAAGAAAAACTGTTTAAGGCAAGCTTGCATTGCGTGCCAAAACTGATACCTTGGCACTTTTGAGTGTGCTGGTGAAAGGAGGGCAATAAGGGAGCGTGCGCTCTGGGAAATAGAACTGCATGTGTTTTCCAAAGTAATTTTCCCTTTTTGAAATGCAAGATATGAATCTATTACTAATCTATTGGATCAGTGCTCGTAACACTAAAAAAAAAAAAAAGGTGTTCTTCAATAAAATTGTCTGCCATATGTGTTTTTCCCCCTCTTGAATCCCCTAAAGTAAAGGATTACCCTTGCAAGTTGTAGTGAAGAAAAATGAGAGAATAAGATGGTTAAAGGAAGAAAACTGGAAATGTGTGCCAGAGAGGAAAATGAAATACATTGTAAAGCAGAAGGGGGTGATTTTGCTGAGAATACTGTTTTGTTGGAGAAAAGTTTCTCATAAATGACATGTTACAGGTATGGTAAACAAAAAGATTTAGTTGGGTGGAAATGAACAACAGAGGACAAATTTGAGTGAATGTAAATAAAAAGTACTGTGCTTGACCTTGTAGCAAGGATTTAATTTTATACATGAGGGATTTAATCTGGTGGTAGCAGCACTGTCCGGATCCTGCATCTGCGAGAGGCTTTGCTCCTGTGTCCTCAGCCTTGGAGACTGCTGTTGCAGTGATCCCAGTGCCCGCTGAGACACAAAGGCAGCCCTGTGTCCTGGGAATCGTAGCCCTTCTACAGCTGCATTCACCAAGTAAAGCCGTAGCCCGTGTCTGGACAAACGTTTGGATAAACTGCATTTTTGGTCCTTGATGCAACTGCAGCTTTTCACTGACCTTTTGAGAGTCTGGTGGGGCAAAAGCGCTCTCGAGAGCAGAACTTACCAGTGGTGTATGAAGGGCTTTAGCTTTTGGGTCTGTATGTGGACTCAGAAGTTTGGGTTTGGTTTTTTTTTTTATTTATTTCCTTTTTTTTTAATTGTCACTTATTAGCGTGACCACTACTGGATTTAAACATATCCATTTTGTCAAACAGCAGAATAAAATGGCATGTAAAGTCTTAAGTAGTTACTTTTAAAGGTAACTTAGCTAAAAAAACCTGCAGATATTTTTGATCTAACCCTCTCAAATGTTTATTGATCCAAATCGGGCAATGAGAAATATTTGGGTTAGTTATTACAGACAAAGGCTGATCTAATAGTGATCATCTTAAACTCTGCAGTAGAAGTAGGCATCTGAAGCCTTTCATTTGCATTATCTTGCAAATGATGCAAAATGCATGTTATTTCTTAATTATCTGAGTATAGTTTCATTTTGGGGAGGGCTTTAGTGAATGTAGAAGTAATATTTTCTAGATTCAAGTAAAATCTTGTATTTGTTAAAGTGGGTTAAAGTGGAGATTTAAGTTTTGACTAATTCTCTCTATTTAAATACAAAATTTGGATGCTCTATTTTTAACTGAATTGCACATAAAAACTGGGTAAATATAGAGAACACCAGTTATTTCTTGAAAATTCTGTGTGCCAGCTGGCATTTCTTTTGCTGCTTCTTTTGTTTTAATACTTTGCAAAATAAAAGCTGGAATATAAAATATTCCATAATATATATCCATAATCCATAAAATATGATATAAAATGGAATAAAACTATAGAGAAAAATGTTTATCTTATGTTCTGTAATGGCGTGGCTGTGGTTGGTATCAAGTAACGTGCTAGGAATTCGCAGTGAATGGTGGGAGGTTGTGTTATTAGGGAGGGTAGGAGGTAGAAATAAAAATTATGTTGAGTGATTGAGAAACTAGAGCAAGTCTGATCACATATTTGTGTACTCTGTATCTGCTACTTTAGTTTTAGAAATATTGGCATAGAGGCAAAAGTAACATTTTTAAGTGTTGCTAAGATAGAAGCTCTATGTTTAATTATTTACACTTAATTGTTTCATCATAGCTCTTGTGTGGGTTAAAATTGCATAGAATTAAACCCTGTGGATGTTTGTTTGCCGTACATTGTAATTGTGAGATGAGATTCTGTACTACTTAAGTCATTATGGATGAGTAAGTCTTACAGTCTATAAACTGAAGACTTCCTGTGATTTACACTCAGGTTAGTCAGAAGGCGTAACATGTTAAGGATTTGAGTAAGATGCTGTAGATGGGGATGGCATAGTATTGCTACCAGATACGCTGCTTTTTGCCCCCCTTTTTGTTACAGAGGGTGATGGTACAACACTTAATTTATAAAATGTGAAGGAGGCAACTCGTATTTCAATTTTATGGAGTGGTGTAATGCCACACCTAATTTGCTGGAGGGAAGGAATGCCATCCAGAAGGACCTGGACAGGTTTGAGAGGTGAGCCTGTGCAAACCTCATGAAGTTCAACCAAGCCAAGTGCAGGGTCCTGCACCTGGGACATGGTAATCCCAGGCACAAATACAGGTTGGGCAGAGAATGCTGGAGAGCAGCCCTGAGGAGAAGGACTTGGGGAGTGCTTGTGGATGAGAAGCTCAACATGAGCTGGCAGTGGGCACTGGCAGCCCAGCACGCCAACCACATCCTGGGCTGCATCAAAAGAAGAAGTGTGGCCAGCAGGTCAAGAGAGGTGATTCTACCCCTCTATTTTGCTCTCCTGAGGTCCCGCCTGGAGTACTGTGTCCAGCTTTGGAGTCCTCAACACAGGAAGAATACAGAACTGTTGGAACGGGTCCAGCGGAGGGCCATGAAAATGGTGAGAGGGCTGGAGCACCTCTGCTGTGAGGACAGGCTGAGAGAGCTGGGGTTGTTCAGCCTGGAGAAGAGAAGGCTCTGGGGAGACCTTATAGTGGCCTTTCATTACCTGAAGGAGGCTACAGGATTGATGGGGAGGGACTCTTTGTCAGGAAGTGTAGTGATAGGACCCAAGGGGTAATGATTTTAAATCTTAGGAGGGAAAATTCAGATTAGATACTAGAAAGAAATTCTTTGCTGTGAGGGTGGTGAGACACTGGCCTGGCTTGCTCAGAGAAGCTGTGGCTGCCCCATCCCTGGAGGGGTTCAAGGCCAGGTTGGAGGGGGCTCGGAGGGACCTCCTGGTGTGGTGGGAGGTGTCCCTGCCCAGGGCAGGGGATTGGAACTTAATGGTCTTTAAAGTCTCTTCCAACCCAAACCATTCTATGATTCTGAGATAGGCTTCCTGCTCTTAAGACTTTTCAGCCTAATTATCTTATTTATTTCTCTGAATTCTGTGAATACCTTTAGCGAAGCTTTTCTGGGGTCATGAAAAACGCCATCTTTTGCTTGGTGTAGTGTATCCTGTGATACCATGCTAACATTTCTTGTTCTGATTATTATATAATTCAAGAAGTTTGTGGTGGGATATAGTAACGTGATCTTCAGTGCTGTCATTAAAGTGGAGACTTTGCCAAACATTTGCAGAAATTGGTGTTTTAAATAGCTCAGCTCAGAATTTTCTTACACTTTCCATGGCAACAAGTTCATCTGTTATGCAAATGTCATCTTAACAGTCTGTGTAAATGCATTGCTCTGTTTCTTTTCTGTAAAATGGATATTTAGTGCTTGGTGGAAGTATATTCTAATCCAGATATACTGCTAGGTATACGTGCCTATGTATTCAGGTATATTGAAATACCGTCCCAAGGCGAGGCTTTATTGCAAAATTTATAATCCGATCGGAAAATGCAGTGATTAAAATGCTACTGTTTGTATGTGAAATGATGGTTAATGTGTAGGAATATATTTATACAACGGGCAGTTTGATATTAATAGAATTACTGTGAAGTTTGTCTTCTGTGCTTATTCTGTTCCTCCTCTTCTGCTTCCATTGCGTAAGTTTGAAAGTGCCTTTTTAAGGAAGAGAGATGCAAGTTCTGCTGGAAAAAAGCATGGAAGGACCTTTGCTCGCTGCACTTGCTTTTATTCTTGATGTCAAGCAGCCTTTTATCTCTATTGCTGCTGCTTGTGGTCTTCAAACAACAGCAGTACTGGTCATTGAGTTTTATAGGATTGAGATTTATAGAATATTTGAGGATTATAGCGAGGGAAAATGTAAGCATATAGCTATATGTATTATGACTCTCCACCTTTAAGACTATTTGATATATTAGGTTTGGGTGGCTTTGATGAGACAAAATCAAGATTTTCTGTAGCTCTAAATTATTCTCATGGTTCTCAGGAGTCAGAAGTTAAAAGTACGTTGTGATAGTTTTGTACGCTGTGAAAAAGCTCATGTCAATTTTAGTGTTTCATCTGCTTAACAGTACCTAAAATTGTGCCAACAGAAACTGGTCGTATCTGATAACTTAATAATTGTATTGAAAGAAAAAATGCCCCACCAATTATTTATAATAATGACCAATTGAGGAAAACATGGTAATAAAGCCATTTAAATGTCTTTTTTCTGCATGTTTTCATACATACTTGACAGCATTATTGAAATAGGCCTCTTAATGATACTGTATATATAGCCATTCAGATTTAATTGATATCCCCTTTAATTAGGTGTTTGTTTCAAAAATTGAGCTGTGCCTTCTATGTCTTGAATTTCACCTGTAGAATTGCTGGAATATGGATAAAAATGTGCTGCTTTACCATCCTTTTTACATCCCTTTTTAGTGTTCAGTTTTAGAAAGATTTGGACTCAAAAATGGAAAAGCTGGTTAATACTTAGTCTGTGTTTTTGAGCCTATTTAGGGGAAGAATTTTGTCAGAGGGAGTTAGAAGGGGTTTTGTGTGTGTGCACACCAACAAGCGGGATGCATCTCTGGAGCCAAACTTGAAAATGCTCCTAGTATAGCATATCTTAAACTAACAATAAAATAAAAAGAAAAGCTTTTCTTGGCTTGACTCATAGCAATTCAGTCTATGAAAAAAAAATCTACTGTGAAAGCTGTTCTGTGGCAGCACTTGAATATCTGAGCCCTGGGATTTGAGGAGACATCCTGGGGATTCTCTAGGCATTTTTCTTGCCAGGACAAGAGTGTTTTCCCCCAAAGCGGTTGGTGGGCAGCAGTTTCATGTTTTACTTTGTTTTAAGTTGGAAGCCTTTGAGTTCAAAAGATGTTCCCTCCCCAGGTAATAATGTACGTGTGTGTTCAGAAGCGCACTTCGGAGTTTTTCAGCTGGGGCTTGCTCTAATCACATTTCAAATATTTAAATGCAAGTAGTTGAAAGGAATTTTGGTTTATTGTTGTATTAACAGTAGTATTATTTAAGAAATATTGGAAGTTGATGTCATAATATTTAAGTAATGTTGTTTTAATACAGCAGAATTGTTGAGGTGTTTTCTTTCAAGGTTGTCATCTTTTCCATTCCTAGCCTAATATTTGCTAGCTTTGTGACTTGTCCCTACTATATTTACTCCCTCTTTCTCCAGTAATTTGCGGTGTGACATTTTGAACAAAGTAGTGGGGTAACTTCACCTGGATCACTTAAAACTTCAGACAGCAATTTAAAACTGGTTTAATTATCATAGGCTGTGAGTCAAATATCCTTTGACACGGTGAGATGATGAAGGTGTAAGCCTGCAGTGCTTCACTTGCAGCCCCTACTCAAAAATGAATGAATAACAACACAGTGAACCTGCAGTGTATACTTTGAAATGTGGCTGTTGGCTTAGATCTTTAAATAAAATATTTGCAGAACCTTGTGGGTTTGAGGTCACATTTTCAGCAAAGTTTTGTAATCCCCATGATTATATAAATAATCCTCATATACATATATTTATATATATGAGACATGTCATACCTACCAGCTTTCCCTAAATGTCAAGAGTTCTTAGTGGCTGACAGTGATTATGAGCAGCTCTTAACACCGCAGGTATGGTGCCGTTTATTTACCCAAGTGGTTTATGATTTGGCTTTGCTGCCTAAGCAGGTGCTGATAGATAATAATAAAAGGTTTTGTAAACAAGATTTCACTATATATTGAAAGGTGGCTAATGGTAGAAAAAAGAAAAATAAATCAAAAAGCAAAGTGAAGACACTTAAACGCTAACTGAAGAAAATAAGTTAAAAAAACGTTCTTAGTATTCAGATCATCATCATGGACATTTTGAATTCAGTACCTTTTTTTTTGTGCTTAGTTATTTACGGTTTAATCCCCTTATTAAATATGTAAGGTCTTTAACAGTTATATGTTGCTACATTCACAGCTGGACAAGATTCTGAGACGTCAGTGCAACATGTTTCTGCATTTTTTTCATGCTCCTCCAGCTAACACCACTTGGATTTAATTTTTTGGAGCCATTTATGCTGTTATTTTGGACATGGCTTTTTTTGCCTGTAAAAGGCATTTATTTTTTCTAGCCTGTCTTCCAGAACAAACAACTAATCAGATTTTTACAGATGCTTGAAGGTTTAAGGAATTTACTTTGAAAAGCATGACATCTGCCAGTATTCTACATAGAGGAACAGAGGATTCTGGTGCACAGCAAATTGATTCTCGAATTGAAAATCAAGTTGCATCAGTATTTTAAAATTTATTAATCACAATAATGTGGAAATCATCATGAAGTTGTCTTCTGCTGAATTTTCCATAAAGGTTTTTTTTTTTTAGCCTGTAGATACACTTAATCTTTATTTCATTCTCCACACTCCCTTTAGCCATACCTTTTCAAGGTGGCTATGCTTGTCTGTGCCCTAAGAATACTTTGCAGGCATCTCTGAGGTAGCTTCCCCATTGTTTTTTTTCCCATGACACTTGAGATTCGGACAGGTATCTGTGGTACTTCTAAGTAACAGCATGGACAGAGTATAGGGTAGAAAAGTTACTTGGCTGTAGGTAGCTGTTGACTACGAATTTCAAAGGAATACTGGAAACTCATACCAGTAATTCTTTTCCCTTATTAACCCAAGATTTTTAGGGAGGCAAATGTATCTGTCATATTTCTTCGAAGTGATTAAAACAGTGTTTGAGATCAGATGTGAGTGTCCTTCTTACCTTATGATCTTAACTGTGAATGTTCGGTGCTGTGCTTAAAGATTATTAAAGATAATAGCATCTTGTACAATTTAGCAATATTTAATTATAGAATTCAGCTCCAGATGTATGTGTTTAACTTCTTCCCCCCTGGCATCTGAGTATACTCATCCTATCCTACCAGAAATAACTCAGTGGTTTACAATTCCATTAGTATTTTGATTAACGGCAAAAATATGAGCATAGGTAACTGTAGGTAAGCTGATTGTTTTGAGATGTCTTGGTTTGATCAATAAAATGAAGTATGGGCAAATAAAGATTATTTGTCTCCTTTAAATTCTCACTTTTGTCATCTGAAATCCCAAAATACGTGAGACTGCAGCATAAGTATCAGCGAATTATCTGGACATTGGCAGTAGCATGAGATCTGTGCCTATTGCAGTGCTTTTGCTAAATGAATCTGCTAAAAGGCAGATAATGTTTGTGCTTGACCTATCTACAACGTAAGTGAAGGACAGGAGAAAAAGGAACTGTATTTTACAACGTAGTTGCAAGACAAATTGATACATTCCTCTTTTGGTCTTTGTCACTGTAGACGAGTAGCTGCTTTCCATCTTTTTCCTTCTTTCATTTTCCTTTGCATCTTTCTTTTGCAGTCCTTTTAATGCACATACACATATATTAAGTTCTGCCCTTCATTTATTCTTTTGTCATTGTTTCCATTTCACTTTCCCTGTGTTTCATTCCTGTATCTTTCTTGTTTAGACCAAGTGGAGGATCCAGCTGGCAGTAGCAGCCATGTAGGACCCTTCAGGAACCTGATGGTAAGTGCACGTGTGTACTTATACTCAGGCTTCCACCAGGTTCTGTATTCTGAGGCGATTTCCCCCCCTCCTACAGACCTCTGTTAGTTCTTGACACCTTAAACTGTAAGAAAATTAAGGGTCAGACCTGGGGCTGCACATTGATATCCTGTATATTGGAGCAGTAAGTTGCGTTTTTCAGTGACAATCTGCAGGAGGAAGGTGATGCAAATCTTTCAGGTTTATGTGGATTTATAAAGCACTTTTGAGAGCTCGTGGAAGAAAGTCAAAAAGCTATTAAATATCTTCAAAAGTTCCTGAAATCTAGATACATGAAAACTGGGGGAGGATACCAGTGAAGTTTTACTGTTACTCTATTCTTAAATTCTTTTCCTGGGAATCTATTGAACATTGAGGGCCATGAAATGGATGCATCGGGGACAGTCATTGCTGGGCTTGAGTATAGTGGTTTCTTTTAACCTTTACCAAGAAAGCTGCAACCTAGAAAATGAACAAACTAAAGCTGGTAAAAGGAAAATATCAAAAATCGGTTGGTCTCTCTAGTTGATATGTGTCAGAAATTAATCTGGCACATCTAAAATTATGTATATATGCATGCAAGCAACTTTGCTCGCTATTCTGAGTAAGGGCAAGTAGGTGCTAGATCAATCTTCTCTTCAAATGCATTTATGCTTAAAGGCCAAGGAGTTGAACCATTTCCAGCTGTATCAGTGAGCAGGTTGCATCCAGAGCAGGTTGCATCCTTTTTTTTTTTTTTAAGGAGTGCAGCAGGAGAACTTGCAAGTGATGATCTTTTCATTGATAGCATATTGAAGTATGTGACTTCAGTAACTCAAATTTGGGTACAAATTCTGCTATTCTAGTGATTTCTCAGATTGTAATTGTATTAAATTTTATATTCTATAAATGGATGACACTTTGAAAAACCATTGCATGCTTTAGCACATAGGAGTGATTTTTGTTGTTCCTTTACGTACTTTACCTTGCACCTTAAATAGCACAATATATTTCTAGTCTTGTTATAAGAAAGAATTAATTGGGTCTTGGTTTAAAGGCTTTTACAGTAATGCATTACTGTGCTGTGAAATTCAGTGCTGCTGTAGAATTAGATGTAGAATTTTTCCGTGACTTCATCTGCAATATTATCATGTGCTGTACCATCTGGTAAAATATCTTCTCTAACCATGGCCAAGTTTGAGGTAGATGAGAAGGACCCGGGGACAAATCTTCTCCTGGTTTCCAGTGTCACCTGTAGATGTGAGAGATGAATCTAGAATTTTATGACTCAAGTCAAGATACTGATGTTGGTCTTCAGATGATGAGCAGCCTGCAAAAAAGTTGCTCTCTCTTGAAGTGTCCTAGCTTAAAAACTTAAATATGTTTTGTTACGTCGCTCCAAAGGTGGATTGTGATGTCTCTAGGAATGTATTGAAATTTTACATTGAGGCCTTTTCCTCCAAATGGAACTGTTTGTTGGTTGTGTCACTGTACCTTTCAAGAGGGATTTCAGGTGGCTTAGCAGGTATTTCTGCAAACTGATTTGAAATCCTTCATACTCAGGTCTTGCTGCTCCTGGTTGTAATTACAAACATTAGAAGTGTTGATATTATAAAATTATGTTCAAGTTGGACATTTGCTTGTCAGGTAAAGATACGCTTAAGCTCCTTATGCCTGTGTGAACACTAAAATACACGCTAAATCTTCTGATGATTTGCAGGTGTTTGGTATAAAATACAATTGAATATTGTATTATCAAATAAATCAGTGTTGGTTCATTATGGCAGATTTAGACACAGGGATTGTTAGAATATTTGAGGATACTGTGAGATAATTGTTAGTTCACTTCAGGAAGGGTGAGTGTGTATTTTTCAGAGGTGACAAAAAAATAATTATGAGTGACTATTGCCAATTTCTGAGACTAAAAACTGTTAAAACTTGGAATAAGAAAATAAAAGAAGGGATAATTGCGTACATGAAACTGAAACAAACCAGAATTTGGGGAGAGCCTGTGAAGTCTGAGTTCCTTGAGACGAAATATAGATAATTATTTAGAACAGAATAGAATGCTCAAATCGTAACAGGCATTTCCTCTTAAAGCTGACCTGTCTCTGATGTGTTCTGCTGGGGGGGGGTGCATACTGAAAAATTCTCAGTTTATATAGAGGAACATTTTTAAGAGGCATTTCAGTTTCTTGGCTCAAGATGTGAAAAATATTTTCAAGGAAATAAAGGAGGAACTTGTTGACAGGGTTGTGAGTTGGAAGAATGTGCCTCTAAGAAATGGATTTAGGGCTATGATGCACGCATCTGATTAGAGGGAGGGGTCAGTGCGTTAAAATGTAGTATTTTGTGTCTTGGTGGAAGCAAAAGAGGAATTTGGATTGCTGCTCCTGGACAATTCTCGTTCCTAAGAGGTGGCGTGTAGAAGTGTGACATTTCAGAGGTGACTGGTGTCTCAGCCACAGTGTTGTCTGTAAAATAACCATTCGAATGAAGAATATAGTGTTAGCAATGAATTGAATTGGAAGGCCTTAGTGTTTAATTTGTTATTACACAGTCCTTAACTCAATTTCTGTATATTATAGGACTGAATCTTTAAGGTTAATGGAAAAATATAGCAGTATAACTTTGTAGTGTGTTGGTAAATGAAGTTTTCAGTGTCTTTACATCTTGCGCCACTGATTAGGTCTTTGCATAATGCCATTTTGCCTTAATCTTCATTTGTTCATCATCCTCTACAAGTATAGTACAAGTAATACATGCTGCTTAATTTTGCTAACAGAAAGCATTAGCAAACTTGTTTGTGCCAGTGGACACGATGTTTTACTTTGTTTTACTGTTACCCAGTTCCATCTAATTTGGTTTTACTGTCTTTGCTTTGTTGGTCAAGATCATGCTGCTTCTAGTCTTCTTACAGTGTTACTACTTCATTGCTTTTATTATAACTCTATTCATAAAGTCATTATTCAGAGTGTTCGTACAAGTAGAAAAGCCTCTATGGGTTTCTACTTCATGAGGTCTTCCAGTTAACATCAAGGATTAATAGCACATGAAGAAATTTCATATTCTTCATATACTTGTATAAGAGATAGTAATTTAATAGCCATATGACATTATTGGGTAACTATGATGTGAGCTGGTTACGTCTGGACAACACGTTTCTGTTAGTCTACTCTTGATTTGAAAGTGACTAAAATATTCAGGAGTCTCGGATTTTTAGACAATCATTATCTTTACTTTTAATTTCTTATGGACTCTAGACCTTACTGCATCGTCTGAATGCTATCTTTCTTACTGTTCTGTCATTTGTATTTCTTGGGAAAATTGGTGTGTTATACTCCAAAGATGGGCGTATTGATTCTGCCACTCAAATATGAAAAATAAAAATTGTTGAATAGGAATAATAAACATTGGGGTTTTTTTCTCCCCAGGAAAGAAAAAAACTCAGGAAGGTAAAAACAAGGGAAAGAAGGCAGCAGATACAAAGCAGAAAAAGGCTGATTTGGATTCTACTTCTGCAGATATGAGGGATTCTAAAGAGGGTAAGTTCTCAAGTATCATATTGTTTTCTTTCTAACTACCTTTTTGAATCAAAGACACTTTTGGTCATTCTTAGTGTGTTTGCGTGTTACGCAAAGTGAACATGTTTATATTGTTTGCCCAAACTTTTTTATTAGTCAGAAACTTGGATATCAGAAGTACGTCATTAAACATGCAATTCTGACAACAGGAAAAACTAATGTACTTCAAGATTTAGACATATACCCAAACTCCTTAGAACAGAAGAGCAGATGAAAGTCCTTATTCTAAAATAATGTTTTAGGAGCTAGTTATATAGTCATGATTTCTTGCTATTTAACAGAAGTCATTGTCAAGGGGAAAAATCCCCACCGTCTTACTTCACTGTCTTGCTAAGCGTGCTCTTTGTCCTAAAGATGGAGAGGAACTTTTGGCTCTATATGTGTAACCATTTCTGCAACATTCTGTGAATTGGCAGCAAAGCTATTTTCTTCAGCAGTGGATATATCTGACAGCAGATAGGTAAAACTAGTATGTAGAGGTGTGAATTAAAAATCCATTCACACTAGTAAATGAGATGCACGCAGGCTCTGATTCAGAAGTGTAGGAAGTAGCCATTCAGGCAATGGCTAATAAAAAAATCTGATACAAAGAATAGAAATTGTATGCCAGGTACAAGGTACACCTTATTATGTGTTACAGTACAAATCCAAATTGTTTTATTGTTAGCAATTTGGGGAAAATGGTCAAAATCCAAAATTTTATCTACATGTATTGCAGGACTTCCCTGATGCTTATTTGCTGTACAAAAAGTCAGTGAAAGCTTTTTGGAGATTTCTTGAAATGTTCTGAAGTCTACCTTGAAACTTTCTGGTATTCTTCCGACAGTTTCAGGTTTCTTGGCCACAATGTTCAATCTGAAGGATCTCTGTTAAGTATAGGCAGTTGCCTACATTTTGCTAAAGTTCCAGGAAGGAAACTTCTGAATACAGTTTTACACTCAGTGCTGAATCACAAGAGTGAGAAGTATCATGTTGGGTCATAAATGTTGAATATGTTGTGTTAGAGGAAAAGGTAGAAGAAAGCTGTAGTGTGCTTTCAAGTGTTTGGTAAAAATGCCTCATGCTTTTCTTTTCATACTTTGTCAGGTCATAAAGAAGAAGATGAAACGCCTTCTGTTTCTGCTGTGCTGTCCCTGGAACAAACAGCTGTGATTCAGGAAATGGTAAACCAAGATGTACTTCCAAAGCTGATGATCCCCAGTCCTACCAGTGAACTACAAATAGTGACTGAAGACAAACAAGAAGAAGCAATAAACTGTGCATCAGATGATTTAGATGATGACGAAGAGGAGGATGATGACGAAGAGGAAGATGAAGAGGAGATAGAAGATACCAATATGCCTAAAGAAAATGCTGAAATGCCTTTGATATGCGAAGAAAAGTTAGACTCTATGGAAGAGCAAAAGAGTACATCAGAAGAATCTCCAGAAAGCTCTCCAAAGAAAAAACTGATTGTGAAAATTCCAAAAGCGAGAGGTGAATCAAATGGTGATGTTCAGGAAACTTTCATGTTTCCCTGTCAGCATTGTGAGAGGAAGTTTACAACAAAGCAAGGACTTGAACGTCACATGCACATCCATATCTCTACTATTAACCATGCTTTCAAGTGTCGATACTGTGGGAAAGCCTTTGGTACTCAAATTAACAGGCGAAGACATGAGAGACGCCATGAGGCAGGGCCAAAAAGGAAACCGTTCTTAACACTAACGTCATCACAACACTTGGAGAACGTTGCTGATAACCAAGTAATTGTGGAGGATGGTCTTAAAGATGACCTGAACGTTTCCGGTCTTGTGCAAGACTCTGTTGTCTTGGATTCTGAGAAAGTTTCCCAAGAAATGTCAAACTCTGCTTTTGCTGAAGAAAATAAGGAACCCAAAGAATTGCACCCCTGCAAATACTGCAAAAAGGTTTTTGGAACTCATACCAACATGCGGAGGCATCAGCGTAGGGTTCATGAGCGTCATCTTATTCCCAAAGGTGTCAGAAGAAAAGGATACTTTACTGAAGAGCCACCGCTTCAGACAGAGCAGGCCCCACCAGTGCAGAGTGTCTATATCGCAAGTACAGAAATAGAAGAGGAAGGTGAAGTAGATGATGTCTACATTATGGATATTTCCAGCAATATCTCTGAAAATTTAAATTATTATATTGATGGCAAAATTCAGTCCAACAGCAGCACTAGCAATTGTGATGTGATTCAGATGGAGTCCAACTCTGCAGACTTGTATGGACTAAATTGTATAATCAGTCCAGTCACAGTGGAAATCTCCTCAAATTTAAAGGTTACACAAACACATGTGAATGAACCTCCCAAGGAACCCTCAAGCAGTGGAAGCAACGAATCCAAAAAGAGGAGAACTGCCAGCCCTCCTCTTGTACCAAAAATAAAAACTGAAATAGACCCAGAACCCATAACTCCTGCTAGTTCTTTGAATGTCCCTCTTAGCATTTCAACAGAAAGCTTACCTTTTCATAAAGAAAAAGGTGTCTATTTGTCATCAAAATTAAAACAGCTTCTTCAGACACAGGACAGCACGAAGATAACTCCACCAAGCGAAATCCCTAAACTAGGACCTTCTGTTACAGCATCACCCATTTTGCCTCCAGTATCCAGTAGATTTAAAAGAAGGACCAGTTCTCCTCCCAGTTCTCCACAGCACAGCCCAGTACTTCGAGACTTTGTCAAATCAGGTGAGGGAAAAACTGTGTGGAATGATAACATTCGGAGTTCAAAAATGCCAAAGTTGGAAAGCCACAGTAACTCACCTGCTTGGAGCCTGCCTGGAAGGGAGGAAAAAGAGACTTTAAGCCCTCTTTGCTTCGAAGACTATAAAATATCAAAAGACTGGACAGCAGCTCCGACTTTCGGCAGCGTGTGCAACCAGCAGCCTCTGGATTTATCTAGTGGTGTGAAACAAAGGTCCGATGTCAAAAATAAGAATCAGGTTCCCTGGGAATCTGTTTTAGATTTAAGTGTGCATAAGAAGCCTTGCAGTGATGCTGAAATTAGGGAATATAAAGAAAATTCCATACAGCCAACCTGCAGTGGTGTTAAAAAGAAGAAACCGACCACTTGCATGTTACAGAAGGTTCTGCTGAACGAGTACAACGGCACGGATGCAGCCGCAGACAGCACGCTCGCTGTAAACAAGAGTGCAAGCCCAAGCAAATCCCTGGAGCCTCAGGCAGAACCCGACGTAGATCCCAGTCTATCTGCATCGGCTTCTGTTGACACTCAGCCCCTTAGTTCCTCTGTTTCCCTGGTGCCACAGGCATCTGCTGCACCCTCCGTGTGCCAGCTGCCTCCTTTGTTAACACCAACCCATCCTCCGTCCCCACCGCCCTGCCCGCCTGTCTTAACAGTTGCTACATCACCTCCTCCCCTTCTTCCAACGATGCCGTTGTCAATTCCCCATGTCTCTGCCAGTGCCACTAACACTTCTTCTTGCCCATCGCCGCTTTCTAACACTACTACCCAGTCCCCTCTACCAGTTCTTTCACCGACTGTCTCTCCTTCTCCATCTCCTGTTCCTTCTGTTGAACCTCTTATTTCTGCTGCGTCACCTGGTCCTCCCACGCTCTCTTCTTCATCTTCTTCCTCCTCTTCTTCCTCTTTCTCCTCCTCTTCATCTTCATCATCTCCGTCTCCACCACCTCTTTCTGTAGTTTCTTCTGTTGTTTCCTCTGCTGATAATCTTGAAAATACTCTCCCAATAATAAAGCAGGAAGAAGCTGAACATGAACAACAGAAAGCGAGAGAAGATCCTCAGACTTCAAGTGAATCAGGAGTAGTGCAGGAAACATTCAATAAAAGCTTTGTGTGCAATGTCTGTGAATCACCTTTTCTTTCTATTAAAGACCTAACGAAGCATTTATCCATTCATGCTGAAGAATGGCCCTTCAAATGTGAATTCTGTGTACAGCTTTTTAGGGATAAAACAGACTTGTCAGAACATCGCTTTCTGCTTCATGGCGTAGGAAATATCTTTGTTTGCTCGGTCTGTAAAAAGGAATTTGCTTTTTTGTGCAATTTGCAACAGCATCAGCGGGATCTCCATCCAGACAAAGAGTGCACACATCATGAGTTTGAAAGTGGGACTTTGAGACCCCAGAATTTTACTGACCCCAGTAAGGCCAATGTAGAGCACATGCAGGGCCTGCCAGAAGATTCTTTGGAACCTTCTAAAGAGGAGGAGGATGAAGATCTAAATGATTCCTCTGAAGAGCTTTATACTACTATAAAAATAATGGCTTCTGGAGTAAAATCTAAAGATCCAGATGTTCGTATGGGCCTCAATCAGCACTACCCGAGCTTTAAACCACCTCCATTTCAGTATCACCATCGTAATCCTATGGGTATTGGAGTTACTGCAACGAACTTCACTACCCACAATATTCCACAGACTTTTACTACTGCCATTCGATGCACAAAATGTGGGAAAAGTGTTGATAACATGCCCGAGTTACACAAACACATCTTGGCCTGTGCGTCTGCCAGTGATAAAAAGAGATACACACCTAAAAAAAACCCAGTACCGCTGAAACAGACAGTGCAGCCTAAGAACGGCATGGTTGTCATAGCTGGCCCTGGAAAGAACGCCTTCAGACGAATGGGTCAGCCTAAAAGACTTAATTTCAATGTTGAGATTAGCAAAATGTCCTCAAATAAACTAAAAATAAGTGCATTGAAAAAGAAAAACCAGCTTGTCCAGAAAGCTATCTTGCAAAAAAAGAAATCTGCCCAGCAGAAGGCAGAATTGAAAAGTAATTCATCCGAGTCAGACCCTCACATCTGCCCCTACTGTAACAGAGAGTTTACTTATATCGGAAGTTTGAATAAGCACGCGTCATACAGCTGTCCCAAAAAACCCATCTCTCCCTCCTCTAAAAAGAATTCTTCAAAAAAAAGTGCAAGTTCTTCTTCACCTGCGAGCAGTGAAAAAGGCAACAGCCAGCGCAGGCGAACGGCAGATGCAGAAATCAAAATGCAGGGCATGCAGCCGCACCTGGGCAAGACGAGAGCGCGAACCTCAGGACCCGCACAAATCCAGCTTCCCTCTGCATCCTTCAAATCAAAACAAAACATTAAATTTGTACCTTCCATGCGGTCTAAAAAGCCAAATTCGTCTTCGTCATTGAGGAACTCTAGTCCCGTAAGAGTGTCCAAAATGTCCCATGTTGATGGGAAAAAAACTAAGGTCGCTAAGAACGGTTCCTCCGGAATCTCAAACAAAGCGTCCCGGAAATTGCACGTCAGAATACAAAGGAATAATAAAGCTGGGTTGCCGAGTAAGGCTGCTGTGGCAAGTAAGAAAAAGGCAGACAGATTCGCTGTAAAATCTAGAGAGAGGATTGGAGGACCTATTACCCGAAGCCTACAGCAGGCGGCAAATGCAGAGGCAGCCGAAAACAAAAGAGATGAAAGCAGTACAAAGCAAGAACTAAAAGATTTCAGGTAAGCATTTCATTTGAAGTTGAAACAACACAGGAACACGTTGCTTGCTGTTTTGCCAATTTTCGTGGTCTTTTTTTGAGTTTCTCATACTCAAATAAAACAAAAAAGGTTGCATTTCCAAAAACGTGGTTAAGTAGCTCAGTCGTGCTGAGGTATGATGTACATACTTGATGCATTTTGTCATACTGTCATGAAATAATACATAGTTTGTATAGAGAATGTCTTTAATTATAAGCTGAATTGAAAAGCCTGGAAAAAAAATATGTCAATACCTGAGTGCAAATAAACTGAACATCATTAAACTTCATGTTATTGGAGACAATGACCTTGTATTTGGTATTTTAACGTATATGGTGGCCCCAAGTCATTCTAGATTAAGTTTGTGGCGGTTCACTGAGCTAAAAATCACAACTGCATTTTTTTTGCTCCCTAAAATAACTTGCATTGTTGGTTTTTAATAAAAAACATTCTCTGCATATCATATAATAAAAACCCATGACCAAATACTTCAAAAATATATGTGCATACTAATTGAGTTAGATCATTAAATATTTAATATAAGGGAAATAGACATGTAAGAAAAGTTACATGAACATGTAAATTTGTTAGAAGTATTATGCTTTTATGTTTCAGTATAAACAAAATTTATAATTAAAGTTCTATTTCTTTTTTGAGAAGAAGCATTTTAATCGCCAGAAAGGGTAATACTTCAATAAATAAATAAAATCTTGCTCTACGTGCCTGAGTCCCGATTTACGTCTTCATGTAGTCTCTCGAATCAGTAGGGTATTTTGCAAACGGTTTAGAACTCTTATTAGCACGTTCCTGCCCTGTTATTCTTGGAAATAGGTATCTGATTTACTGAGTTACTTTCACAAAGCTCCCTGATAATTAAGAGTTCTTTTGGTTTTGCTAATTGCAGTGCGTGGCTGTGATTAACACCAGATTTATGGCTGAGGGTAGTATTTTTTTATCAAAGAAATTGATATAGGGGAGGAGGGGGAGGCACTGGCAGCCTCCGTTAGAACAAGTGCCCTCCAGTAGAATTTGTCACCAAGTGTCCAAATCCAGACTGTTCGCAGCTTGTGTGTCCTACGGTGAGGACCTCCAAGGTGAAAATGGTGAGGAAATACTTCGTAAAGGTTCAGTATAACTGAATTATTTCCAGTGCTAGAGAGGAATTTGACTTAAAAATAGTCAATACCCAAATTAGGACTGCTGAAGGAGGAATATGTTACTGGAATTTGGAGACTAATGGTGTAAAAATGCCTTTAAGGAATAAGAAATGTCTACCAGGCCTGTTCTCTTGAGACATACACATCTTCATGTTACTTAATTCTCATCAACTGCTCTCTTAATGTTACGTGTGAAACTGTATTTTACATGGTGCCAGAATAGATCAGTAGAATTTGAAGCCAGAATGACACATCTTTCCATCTAAATTAATCATTTGACCTTAAGGAAAATAACCAAGTAGGTGGAAATCTGTGCATATGGAAATTGTTTAATAGCATTTGGGGTAAATAACAATTTACCTGGGGGCAAGATTTCCTTGACTGTCTCAAATACTGTTAGTTTACTTTGGCAGCTTGCAGGCCTTACTGGTTTAATGAGTAGTTACGTTAGAAGAATTCTTGCTTTTCGTTTCTGAAATCGTGTTCATAAATCTAGATTCCTCAACTTTTTTTTTTATATCAAGAATATAGCATGAAGAGTATTTTGCCTTCATACAGGCTAATTGCAGTTCTGCTCTGTAGGCACTGCGGGGTTGCGGGGTTCTTTCCCCCCCCAGGGAATCTTAATTTTTTTTTTTCGATACTTGCTTTATGTAATATTTGTCTCCAGATTTGTTTCTCACCTTTCAGTTTTTCTGTGTAAACATACTCCGTTCACAAATGGTTTGTTTTGTCATTTATCTCCAGTTTTTGTTTCTTATTTTCTAGGACTCTCCTGTAAAAACAAAACAAACAAACAAAAAAAATCCCTTAATGACATGGTAGAGCTGGTGCATGCTCAACTTAGGATAAGCACTACGCCAATGGATGTGAAATCCACCAAGCTTGCGAAACCAGCTGAAGCTGACTCACAGTCATAAAATTGCCTGCAGGCTTCTTGCTAATATTCAGTGTCAGGCATAGATTTATTTTCTTTTTATTATTATTATTATTTCGTGCCTGACACACATGCTGGGCAACAGGATGATTCGGATAAGAGAAGGGTACTATTAAAAACAGAACAAAACCCACGTGAAACCATCAAAAGAAACGGTGGGATTAACCAAACCAAATCTTTTGCTCTCGTGTTTGCTTCAATCCTGGTTTTGTCTGTACCTTTGTGAATGGCATAGTGACAGTTCAGTTGTGTACTTGGCAAAGCAGGTTCCTTAATCTTGTTAATAATTCAGTGTAGATTCAGGGACAACAAATGTTGCTGCACTCAAAAGTATTTTTGTCATGTATTAAGTCTCTTAAAGCTTTTGTCTAAATGAATCTGTAGAGGCCAACTTAACGTGGCAGAGTTTCCTTTTCTTCCCACCTTCTCCTCACCTTCTGAGTCTTTTAGATGTCCAGCATACAGTGGGAAACAGCCTGATTTGGATGTTTTATGGATTTTTCCAAATTCCTATTTATACATGCAAATGAAACTTTATATAGCAATGAAATACCGGTATCAGTTTCTAAATACTATATATATAATGAATTCAGTGTATCTTTTTATCGATGAGAAGGCTAGACCAGGACTACATACCTGTATATTTTGAAAATTAAATATATAATTACTCTAAAAGGTCGTACACCTCTATCTAATAACTTAAGACAACAAATTGGTCTGTTGTTCAAAACAGCTTTTTATGGAAATGCCGTTTGTCATGTGTTCAGAGAGCTTTCAAGGTTAATGACAGAATTGATGGAAAGTGACTAGTTTCTTTATACAGCCACCCCTTTTATTTTTTGTTCTTGACTTAAAAAGTAATCTACCTCTTAAAATTTGTAGTTTAATACTTGTTTGGTGAATTTGTGCCACTTTAACTTTCACTTTCACTATCATTCCCATTTTGTTACATTTCTGTTATGGGGACTTTATGTTGAAATATTGTATAAAGCATTTGTAGCAAGTTTAAAAAAATAAAATATTTAAAATTATTTAAATTGTTTTGGACACTTCAATTGTACTATATGTGATTTACATTTTACATTAATTTCATTTTGTTTTCATTTTGGGTTGTTAATCTTGGAGCATGTTCCTGTATTAAAAGTTTGCTGTTAGTTATATTGTTTCTTCTATTGGAGAGTGATATAAAGACTATTCTAATGCAAACATTAAAAATTACAATTTGACATAAAAGTGGGGTTGTCATTGCTTTTAAACATTGTAGCCTTGCTGAAGATACTGTACATGCAGGTAAGCCATTGAAGAGGGATTTTTCTCCTTCATCATGGAAGTTGCAGATGTATTAAAGAGTCTCTGTGGTGTTGCAAGCACTTAATGACCAACTAGATGGAACTATCCTGACACATTTTATATAACTGTAACCAATAAAGTAAACTTTTAAAAAACTTGTTGGAAACTTGCCTTTTGTATGGAAACCAGATGTACCCTGAAAAATGAAACAATGTACATCTAGAAGGAATTAAGTGTGCTTGCAGCCTTTAGTTGCCTACACCCAGCTCCCTGGAACAAATTTAGATCAATGTGACACTTCTGAGTTAGTCTTAGGTTTTATTTTTTTTTAATTGTGGACACAGTTAATAAATTTAAACTATTTTACTTAAAATTGTGCACACTGTTTCAACTTTTTCTGGTACTGTGATATTCTAGTTTTATATCCTTTAAACTTGTGAAATAGTTTAATTTTTAAAAAATCATGGAAAGATGTTTGGCTCTGAGAATTTTGGAATCACACAGAAATCATAGAAGGATAGGGGTTGGAAGGGACCTCTAGATGATCTATCTAGTCCAGCCCCAAGTGGTGTGCTCCACCACCAAGACACACATTCTGCCTCCTACAGTGGGGCTGGAAGCATCTGTGTCCATATTAGTGTAGCAGTTGGATGGAGTAATTACAATATTACAGTAGCCCATTTCTTAATATGTTCATTACTCATCCAGTAGTAAGTTAATATTTTATGTAGCTGTCTATTCATATTAATCCTTCTGCTTGAATAAGATTCTTTGGCAAGAACTCCCTGTTTGTTTTCTCATGTGATATGTCCTTCCTTGAATGTGTAATCCTCTCCGTAACTAAGTTTTTCCTGAATTTTTAACTAATAGGGAAAATGTGGCACAATGGTGCACACGTTCTAACACTGAGTGTTTTTGCAGGCACATGTGCACTGTGATAATAAACGCTGCGGTTTGATGGTTGCACCACGATTAAAGAGGTGAATTCTTAGTCTGCCTTACAGCAGCAATTATATCAATTAGGTTGCAGGGCAGCCACAGTGAAGTTTTTAGTATTTATTAGGTTTTTATTATATTTACCTAAGTCAGAACATTTTGTTTTGGATACCCATAGTTGTATTTGGATATTTAATAACAATTAGGAAACATGGAAAAAAGGTGAAAACCCTCCTGTTGTTCTGAAGCTACCGAGGGTGGGATGGAAACTTCTCCTTCACTACTCATTTCACATCTTCCTTCTCTTACTGAGAGCTGAAAAACCCGTTGTGTTTGGTCTTACTGCAGCTTCGTTATTTTGATCCCCTTGTAATGATTTATTAGAGAGCTCTAGCAGTGAACTCATCATAAATAGACCAGCTCCCTGAACCCTTCCTTATTATCATGGCAGAAATCCCATTGCCGTTGTCTTTTCTGTTTCTCTGCCGTGGTATTGAATCCTGTTGTGTCCCAGCCATGTTGCCACCTTGAGAAGGTTCACACAAGTTTGTACACACCAGTTCTCAAGTGAAGGGCTGGGTGATGGAGATCTGTATCCCAAAATGAGCTCATTGTAAAAGAAGAAGTTTCATTCCTAAATAGACTTCTCATCACAGATAGGAAACCGACAACTTTTATAGTTACTATTACATCTCATCTGCATAATTGCATTTCTACGGCTTTTATAGCTGCCTCTTTATGGTCTGAATGCAATGATAAAGCTGTAAGGATGCCCACGAAGTGCTGACATTTCTTGAAATGCATCCAAACAGGTGATGAAAACAATTAAACTTGTCCTGTTTGCAGAGACCGACTGCGGTGCCAGTCAGTTTAATACAAACAGTGCTGATGCTGAAGTGTGGATGGAGATGGGAGATCTAACACGTTGTGTTTACCTTCCTCCCCCTGTCCCCCCCCATTATCCACTTTGTTAGAAGGAGTTAAAACCAGCTTGCATCAGGGGATGGCTGAAGCGTGTTGAAGCCTGGGAGTTAGGAGAGAGTCCAGGTGACACAGCCAGGTCCCTGCACAGTGTCCTGCCCTGCCCTGTGAGCGCTGCCAGTGGTTGATTGAGGCTGGTTTATCTCTGGCACTGTGTTTTGTTGGCATTTTGTATCATAAGCCTTTTATTTAGGGTGTCCTAGTTTAGGTCCTGATGATTTTCGTTAGGGAGATGTCAGAGAAGATGAGATCCTGGCAATTCGATGCGTAAATTTTCATGTCACGTGTAGAAATAAATAGCAATCCCTTCACTTCCTGAGGTTTGTGACTTTGGTTCTAAAATTATGGGCTTTTACTGGAGTCAAGTTCAGTTAAGAAGCTCAGTTGCAAGTGATAACCTGTGACAGACAAATAGCTTGTGAAGGACCTTAAAAAGAGAACTTGGAGGACCTTACATACTAATTCTAGTGTTTATTTACTGAATGTGAGATCTGTGTAAGCCACATGATGTTCTGCTGTTCATGATGAAAGTGAGCTAAAGGATAGATTCTGAACAAGAAGTGCGTGCTGTTTTGGATCTGAGCTTTTGTGGTAAGTGACTTATGAAAAAGAGGTGAACTTCCACATCTTCTAGTGAATTAAATAAACTGGTAAAGAATTAGAAAAGAAACTTTTGGGACTAGCGTGAAATTTCATAGTAAACTTGAAGATACTTTGATACCAACATAGAGCAAAGCTGATTTTAGGTCACCCCTAAACAATATTTTTTATATTAATACTTACAGAATTGATACTGGGTCATGTTTGGTGTTTTTAAGCTGTAGCTGGAGTTTTGAAAAGCACTCAACAGTTGGATGCACAATTTATATGGAAATGGGAACTCTGTAAAGCTTCACCTACACAGCCACAATAATCTGAATTAATTTTTAAAGTGGATTTTTTCATACAAACTTTGTGGATGGATGGTTCTTCGGTATCCAGTGAACTGGGAGCTAAAGCTACTCAGAAGAGATGCTTTAGAAAACACTTGGGAATAAAGGACAAATTCAAATGCTCAAGAGATACAAAGCTGGTATGCAGATTGAAGTAAAAACCCCATAGTTTGTTTCCCATTTATCTATGTTATGTGCTGCATTTTAATTATCTAGCCACATACTGTATTTTTTTTGGTAGAACGCATGTAACTTAATTCATAAGGTGGAGCTCCTCTAAAAGTGAACAGCAGCCCCTGAATGGAAGAGGGTTTGGGTAGGACCTGCCAGTATTTTTTGGAGGAGTGGGGAGGTGAGGGAAGTAATTCTATTTCAGAAGAAGATGCAAATAAAAATGTAAGGAAGGTGTGGTATATCAAATGTACTGCTAATGGTCCATTTTACACACCAAATAAGATAATGAGAAGTTAATGGCCAAGGAACAAGCGATAGGGCAAGAGGAAATGTCCTCGGGTTGCGCCAGGGAGGTTCAGATTGGATACTAGGTTATTAAGCCTTGGAATGGGCTGCCCAGGGAAGTGGTTGAGGCACCATCCCTGGAGGTATTTAAAAGATGGATTGACATAGTGCTTAGAGACATAGTTTAGTGATGGTTTTTTTATCAGTTAGGTTGATGGTTGGACTAGATGATCTTCAAGGTCCCTTCCAACCCAGACAGTATTATGATTCTATGGAAAACATTAATGTTATTTAAGATAGGTCTTTATTCTGTACGTGTGAGTGACTTGATTGTATTTCCTAAGCTTTCTTTGGGATCTTGTCTTTGCAATGTAAGAGAGCTCTTACAGGTATTTTGAGTGAAATGAATCCCAGGGTATCACTCGAGCTGGAGCTGAAGCCGGTGCTGCCGGTGCTCGTCCCTTACAGTGGGGCAGGGTCCCCACCCGCCTGTTTCCAACCCAAATGGAGCATTAGACCAGGAGCAGGAAGAAAGTGGTTGGTGTAAAGCATCCAGTGTCTGAAGCAAGGTCCCTACCGGAGGGTTTAGGGTCCCAGTCTGTCTCTGGACCACAGAGGAAGCCTTGCTGCTGTTGAGCCACCTCTGGCTGCTGCTTCCCGTGCAGACTTCCATCGCTTTTCTTTCTCAGTTTGCCGATCCTCCATGTTTACTTCTCTTAGTAAGTCTCTAACAATGCTTTTGGTCGGGTGTATTTGAAAAAGAGCATTGAAATACTGCTTTTCCCTCCCTCCTTATTCTTTTTTCCCCTCCCAGATACAAGGCAGTAAACCACTGAAACTCAAAGGGAAGCTCAAGCAGGCATCGAGTTGGAGGGAGGCTTTTTCTTAAGAGAGGGAGTGCTGCTTCATTTTCCTAATTTAGTCAAAGCTCAAGTGGTTTGTGGAATAGTAATCAGCAGCGTGGGCTTTGTTTGTATGGATCTCTGCTTATTTTTCGTAAGACTTTCATGTTGTACAAGCCACGCAGGGTCTCTTGAGGCATGGTTTGGAGCATGGTTCGGGCTGTCCGGTGCGAGGCGGCGTTACGCTGGAGGTGTGCTGCCTTTCACAGCCACAGCGAGATTCAGACTCGCGCTCGGAAAGCCCCGGGTCGGTCAAAAAAGTTGTAATAATCTTGCTGTGGGAGGGACTGGGCTTTGGCAGCGCCGGGCAGACGGAGCGAAGTCTTGGGCAGATGGAATGCGAGGAGCAGGTAGTCGTGGTTCCTGCTGTGGCTTGATGGCAGAATTTCTTTAGCGTTTCATTTAGGTGCTGTGTTTTCTGCTAAGCCATCGCAGGGTGGAAGGAGGTAGGAAGATGGGACATAAAAGGAATTCTCCCATCCTTATCTGCTTTGAATCTGCACGCACGCTCAGGCTCTGCTGTGCTGGAGTCTGACCAAAGTTGTGTTCCCCGTTCATGATGGCAAATGCTTTCACTCTTCTGTATTTTTAAATTAAAAGCCTGTTTTTTTCTGTGGTTTCTCGCAGAGATGTGCAGGGCTGAGGGGTCGTATTAGTTCTGCTGCCCATCAGTAACCATTTTGAACTCATTTGGAGTAACTGTTTCTGTATAAAGCTAAATTAAAATCAGCTACAGTCTCCCCTGTGTGTGATAAAGTTTTCTCATTCTTTTTCTGTTCTGAATGTGATTTAGTAGATACAAACTTTTTATCAAATTATCAGATTAGATTACTAGACAGTGTAGAGCACGCGTTTGAGTAGTGCTATTTTTAGTCCAACGTTCTTCACCTTTTGGCTCGCACAATGCTCTGTGCTTCTTTAAAAGGGCAGGAAGATAAATTGCTGATGTGATACCGTTCATCTAAATTTGTAGCCCTAGACCAAGATTTCTTAAAGTGCCTAATAATTTCTTTGAGCTCAATTTGAAGTACCATCAAGGAGACTGATCTTCCAAAAGCTCAGTAGCCACCCTCAGTGCTGAATCCCTTTGAGGTGGCTACTTTAAATCACTGCCTGCCTTTGAAAAATCTAGCTATGTTTAAGTAAAATGGTATTGATAGGTTAATTTTAGATAGTTCCCCAGGTGAGTTGTAGGCATGGGGTGAGATCTGTTTTCCAACGGTTCTCCATGTTGGTTTGGTGTCCATCGCTGAAATTAATAGTCTGAAGCAGGATTTCACTGGGAGTGGAACTAAGTCAACAAATGAAGAAACTTGGAAGTGT
Organism: Gallinago jamesoni; assembly: GCA_025769975.1. NCBI lineage: Eukaryota > Metazoa > Chordata > Aves > Charadriiformes > Scolopacidae > Gallinago > Gallinago jamesoni. The sequence continues at coordinate 2,943,022 of JAOQGH010000008.1, read as the reverse complement.
AGAGCACCTGCGTGAAACAGAGCAATTTTGGAGTTATTGTGGTAAATTAATGCTACTGTAAAGGTTCGAAGTTCTTTGAAGGGCTGTGGTTAGAGAGCACTGTGGGGTATGTTCTGCAGAGTTGAGAATGCGGGGATCTCTGTAACAGGTTTTTCCAGTTTACGTTCATGAAAGGCCTGACCATAAAATCATAATATTCATGTCGTGTCCTTTAGCGTCACGTGATGGCCAGATAAAAGCCGGACGCGATCCAGCTTTTTGACGGCTTTCATAAATAAACACACGTAAGTCTCAAAATAGCTGCAGTGGAGCATGTTAAAGATACTTTCTGCTTTCTGCTGCTCCCCCACTTTTTATGTCACGGAGGCAGGATCCTGCAGAAAAGAGAGACATCCTCCTTAAGAAAATTCTCTCCACAAACTTTTTTGTCTGCTAAATATTTTATTTCACTCAAAAAAAATTGTTCATGTAATTAGTGCTTGATGTTTTTCCAAGTCCTTGTTTTGTGTATTTACTTTCCCATTAAGCAATACGCCAGTGCAAGAGAGCACACGCCGGTTGGGTCAGCGTGTTTTAATTCTCCCTGGGAGCAGAAACCCCAGAAATCTCATTTATCCACCCCCTGCGCCCCCCTTGTTTGCCCTCCGGCCTGTAAAATTACCTGGCCTAATTCTGTAAAGCCAGGAATTAAGGCTTAATCATCCACACCTCTCTTATTTTTATTTTTTTTCCTAGGCAGCCAATGAAATAAGTCAGTGTGTGTCACCTTAGACGTTGTTTTATTTAAGAGGAGTAAAGGCTCTTGATAGGACATGTCCCTGACGCGTCTGTTGTTGGGAGATACGTTGGAGAGCGTGTGTCTGAAATTTTGAACCGTATGCATGGTTGGGTTTGGTTTTTTGTTTTTTTTGGTTTAGATTAGGAGTGTAGAAGTGTAAGTGCAGCAAGAAAAACACACTTAAATTGTGAAGGTAAAAATGTGACCCTAAATTCTGGGAGGACTTTGTTCGCTGGATGTCCCTGGTGTGACCAGCAGCCGCACCAGCTCGCTCCAGCCTTCCTTCCCACGAGCACCGTGGCTTATTTTTCTGGGACATTTCTAGTGAACTAAACTGGCAACATGGAAGAATGTTAATTGCACAAGTGTGGTAGAAGACAAGGTAATTTGCATTAAAAATACCAAATGTATTTCGAGAATGTCTGAGGGAAGGGTGTGTGCCAGGAGCCGGCATTTTTCTAGCCTTCTCGTTGGCGTGTGCTGCTCATTTCGAGGGTCAGCGGCCTGGGAGGGTTTATGGAAATGGGAATTTGGTTTAGAAAAATAAGGTGAAACTTCATAAGTATTCAGGAGACAAGTTAACTGGGGGAACCTTTGCCTTTGGTCCTGCCTCCGCTTTAAGACTGTGGATTTTCTGGGCGACTTGGGTAAATCCCTCTCCTCCTGACTCAGTTCTGCATCTGAAAAACGGGGATTATGGTACTGACTCACACCACAAAAGACTTTCAGATCCCAGGCAGGAGGAGTGTAAGACCTGAGATTTAGGATTTAATGTATTTTTATTGTAACCAGTCTCACCAAATTCAGTCATTTGTCTCTCTCCTTAGTTAAGGTGTGTGAGAAAGGTTTAGGCCCTGTCTACACTTAAAAAAAACCCAAACAACCAAAAAAACCCTGCCATCCTTTAACTTTTGGTTCAGCTTTATAACTTCCACCTTTACCAAAACAGTTTGTCCTGATGGAAAAGTCCTAGCTGACAGAGAAAACGTAGCGTAGCGAGTCCCTCCTGCTGCCTGACTGGTTTCCATGCCTTTTTTCTTGCAAGCATGGTATGTTTTATGATGTTATTCCCTCTTTTTCCCACCCTTTTTTTTTTTTTTTTTTTTTTAATTTCCCCCCTCTTTTTCAGGCTAGGACTGTTCCTAAAGGGGAGGTTGGAGGGGGCTGGATGCTGTGTTGTCCACTCAGTGGTGGTGGGTCTGGGCTGCAGTGCCAGGGGGCTGGGGCACAGCCGAGAAAAGTCCTTATTGCTGGGCTCCATCGGCACGGGGCCTTCAGGAATCCCTTTTCTTTTGCCTGTCTCCAGTTTCCCCAGCACGGGTGATGGCAAAAGCAGGTGCAACGTGACAGGGCTCAAAATAGCCACCTCCATAACTCTTCCTCCAGGCGACAGGGGTATTCCAGCTCCCTGCCCCGTCGGAGATGAGCTTGCCTTGCAGACCCAGGGAGTTAACTCCAAAAACATCCAGACATCCCTGCCTTTCTTGACACAGACTCTTTAAAAATAGAGTTATCGAGCCGCTTCGGTTTGATATCGGTACAGAGGAGGGCAGTGATTCCCTAAGGGCTTTCCCAGAGCGAGGATCACTGGTGCTTTGCCGGGTGGGAGAAACTGGGAAATCCCAGTTTCTATCTAGAAAAACAATCCTTTTAAATCTTTTTTCCTCCAATCCTCAACTTCCATAGGATCTCTTAGCTTTAAAGCTGGTTGAAATTAGGGGGTGAAAGATTCCATTACCATATTGTTTCTGGGGAGGGGGGAATGGGTGGTGTGTGTTTGAAAACGCAGGTCAGATTTTCTCAGATGCTTTTGTCTCTTTGGATTTGAGGCTTTTTTTTTTTTTTTTTCAATTTTATAACAGGATCTAGGCCTTGGTTCATTGCATGGAATAACACACAGATGTTATTGATTACAGAAAAACTTTTACAAGTCATAATTAATTCTTTGACATTAAGCATTGCTTAAATGGAAACATTCTAAATAAAAAGAAACTAAAATTTCTCTCCTTTAGCTATAGTGAACAACTGAAGGCAAACAAACTAAACTTTTTTTTTGATATTCTGCTGTTTCCCTTGGTAACAGTCCTTATATAGGACAACAAAATCTGGCTTTTGTTGACTTCCTCGTTACCACTTTCTGATTCTTACACACCAGACAAATGCTTCAGTATTAAATTCACAAAGGCTGGAGGGTATGATTTACATACAACAATAACAAAACGTTGGCAGACTCTTCTAACCACAAATTTTAATTTGGAAATAATTGAATTGCTTACTTTTCAAAATTTCTGTGGCTGTGTTTTTGTGTTGTAATGGAAAATTTTGCACTTTATGCCTAACATGCTGTTACGCTGCACTACAGAGTCCCTGGGCGAGGGCAAACAATAACTGAAATGTCCTTTAAAGGGTGCGTATTGAACTCTAAAAATAACCTGGAGAAAAAAACCTAACTTTTAACTTTTCTTAAGTGTGTTGTTGCGTAATAGAATTACACGCAAGTAGGTGGTTTTGGTTAGACTTTTGAAGAATTTGCATACAGAAGGTAGGTATGGAATTACCGCACGTAAGGGGGGCGCGCAGGTGCGAGGGGGAGCAGGCGTGCTACAAGGAGCTACAAGTACGTGCAAGATAGCAAAAGATGCTGAATTTAAAAACAAATAGGGGACTTTTTTATCTTTTAGTGCAAGGACATTTACCTCGGGTATACGTTTGAACTGAGATTGCATGTCCAGAATATGGCATAAGCCTTTCTGCCTCCCTTGCTTTGACTTGTGTTCTCTGACTTCTGGAAATCACAGTCGACAGAGATGCAATACTGTCAGTTAAAATCTGTGATTTTTCACTTGCCCTTTGGGATTCTTGGAGGTAATTTAACATTTGAAATGAAAGAATGCATGGTCTGCAGTAAAGGCACTGTAGCAGTGCTCCCTGTAGCAACCCGTACGTGTCACTGTCAGGTTCTGCCAGTGGTGCTAGGTGGCACTTTGCTGTGGTGGCTAAAGTACTGCAGACTTTGGCCTTGAAAAAAAAGACCAGATGTGATATTATGCTTATGTAAAGTAAAATTCCTTCTCTATAAATATGCATTTTAGAACCTAGTATGGACTATAGGGGCAACGGTTTTAAATTGGAAGAGGGGAGGTTTAGATTAAACACCAAAAAGAAATTCTTTGTTGTGAGGGTGGTGAGAGCCTGGCCCAGGTTGCCCAGAGAAGCTGTGGCTGCCCCATCCCTGGAGGGGTTCAAGGCCAGGTTGGAGGGGGCTTTGAGCAACCTGGTGTGGTGGGAGATGTCCCTGCCCAGGGCAGGGGCGTTGGAACTGGATGATCCTTAAGGTCCCTTCCAACTCAAATGATTCTATGATTCTATGATTCTATCCTGAGCAAACAGGCTGTGACTCTTTTAGTTGTTCTTTCTGTAGCTCTGGATTTGTTTGTCTGTCCCAGTTGGAGGGTCTGTAGCTGGGCCATCGGGTGGGAGGCTGGACACTGCTCCCAGTTGACATTGTTTCTTACTCAAATAAACGAACAGGGTAAGTTCAGAACAAGGCAAAAAAACCCGGTACTTGCAGTGTGGGTGGATGGAGTGTAGGGTTTTTTCTCATCACTTACTGAGGCCTCTGTAGGGCCACAAAGCCTATCTCTGTTTTTTCCCCCCATACCTAATGCACGTGTATGAGTTTCTTCTGCCTCTTTGTAGTTACAGGCTCCGCATGGCCTCTAGATGTCCCTCCTCCTCTTCGCATAACACCAGCACCAGGCACGGCAAGAAATCCAACTGCACCGCATCCCACTTCTTCAAGGAATAGACCCTTCTGCATGTCCAGCCACACCAGGTACGGCAACGCGGCCCCGGGAGGGTGCTCAGAGCTCACCCGCCCTGTGTTTCTGGGGACAAAGTGCTTTACAGATGTTGTTCCAGCCTCAGGAAACCCATAGTGGTGTTGCTCTTGTAACTGGTCAGTGATAAAAAAGCAGGTGTGAAGCAGGAGACCAAGGAGACCTATGGTGACAAGGGACAAGGTCTTCTCTAGTCATCTATGCTTATATCCTATGGATAAAAAAGAGCTGTTAAGGCTTTTTAACCTCGTGGAAGATGGAAGGAGAGTTTTCTTTCACTTACGAGCTTTTAACAGCTGAGATGTTGCTCCTTTGGATCCTGTGGGGAGCTTGAAGACGGTGGTAATTTTTGTAAGGATGGGGTTTGTCCCCATCTCTCTATCTGAGAGTAGTGGGCAAAGTCCTTAGAGATCTTTTAGCCTAAATGGGTAAACCCTGAGCAAATATTAACTCTGACCAAAAAAAACCCCAAACCCTAAGATTGCCTGGGAATGTGTCTTATGGCTGGTTGCTTTGGTTGAACGCCAGAAGCTCAAAGGTCAGTATTACTGTATTCCAGTATTACTGGAAATTGCAGTGCCAGGGTAAAAACCAGGCAGGTTAACTGGGCTTGTGGCGAGATAAACTGGTGTAATGAAGCTGTATGGGCTCGGACAAATTAATGACCTGGTCTGGTGTTGTTGGTGAAGCTGAATTGGTTTCCTGTTGGTTGACTTCAAACAAGACACTGTCTTCTGCTGCTTCATTTCCCCACCTGAGACATGCCCGTAATCGCCTCCTTTATACTGATGTAGCAGCTAAGGAACGTTACACTTACACGGGTAAAGGTGAGGATGAGTGCCAGCAAAATCAAGACGCTGCAGCCTGATGTTTATTCTTTGTTAAGCGTGCTCAAAAAATAACATTTGGGGGAAAATGCTGAAGTTTGCTACTTCTCAAATAACAGTAGTGGTTGCTGATGAGATGTTAACATCCCTAACTGTGGCAGGGACCGTTTAGTTGTGGGAAACCCAAGCAGAAGTTAAATCATGGGGATCTCTCCTGCACAGCACTCGCTGAATGACTTGCCAGGGCAGTTACTGTGACTACTCAATCTTCAAGCTGACTCTGATTTAAACAAAACTCTCTGTGTATTTGCAGGCACTAGGAACTTTTGACTGGAAAAGGTGAGGTGAAGCGATCCTCGAGCATTATCCTCTCCTGCTTTTTCTCAGATGAGGTGAGACCGGTTCCTCCGGAGGGAACAAGGACAGCGGTTTCTTCTGCTGGAAGCAAGGGAGTGCTTCTGTCACCTTGTCCTCCCTGCCAGAGGGAGAGAGCACAGAGCAGGGCTCCTGCCTTCTCCAGAGAGTGATGAACTGTGGGTGCTGGTGAGAGGAGAGGGTGATCTCTGGGTGCCCTGCTGTGTAGAGTCCACACGCCAACAGCCGGTGGAGCAGCATGGAGAAACGTTCAGACATTTGCAGGCAGATTAACCGTGCTCAGAGGGTTGACGGGTCTGGGTGGGTCTCCTCTTACTGGTAGAACACAGAGGGGTTTAACATACTATGCAATTAAATTCTGAAAAGACTGTTACATCCTTTTAGTTTCTACTTTACATCCTAACGGGTAAAGAACTGGGCATCCCACAAAAAACCACTGAAGGGAGTGGTAGGTTTTGCTGGGGTTTCCACATCTGAAGGCTGTGGGTACCCCAGTCCCCACCGTGTACCATTAGCTTTAACGGGCACAATGCCATTGCTTCCGAAGTGCGTCAGGACCCACATTGGTTTGGTTTGGTTTGGTGTTTTTTTTTTTGGAAAACCACCTGTGAAGTGATCTCTGTGAAATGCACTGATAGCCCAGTGCCATAAAGGGACAAACATCCATTTCTTAAAAGCTGCCATTGCCTTTGTTGCCAGTCTGGGATTCCTGGCAGAGCCAGGATTTCTCTCTTTAGTGAGAGTATCAAACATTCCGTGCAGTATCCAACAATATTTTCCTTGAAATATACAGCTTGTGTTTGTGACCCTCAATACAAGTGTGTTTAGTTTCAGTGGTCCTGCAGAGAGGGCATCTATGAAGGCATCTGACAGCCAGTAATGACAAGTTGCAGAAATCAGGTCAGTCGCTAAAAAGCAGTGCAAAAAGGTCTCTTACCTCCTGCTCCAAAATGGTGACAATCACACACGGGTGCATCATCTGGCAGGGCTCTTCTCCAGCCCCTGCACGTTTCACCTCCGAGGTGAAGGGTTCCTTCTGCCAAGACAAGTTTTTTCAGGATCCCTGCTAAGGTAGAGTCTGGGTTTGGGATTTTTCAAGGAGACCAAGGGGGTCCATTGCCCTTGTTTCAATCAATTCATTCCTCTCCTTGTCTTTGCACTCCACACAGATGAGCACGTCTGTGTATGCACACCTTAGTTAAGAAAAACCCGGTTGATACTCCTCCCCACCACCCTGAAAAAGTCAAAAAATAGGATCAATTTTATATATATCTACATATATATATATATGAGACCCATATATATGAATATATATATGTATGAAATTGCTGAAAACAGTTAATATTTTATAGTTTTGATGAAAATCAAATTGTTCAAAATGAATACAAAAGCTTTAAATGAGAAACATTGGTTTTGTTCACCGTAAAAATGTTTTAGCTACGTGTTCTTTGAGTTGGAAAGAAAAGGTCTTCAGGATCTTGTATTATCTAGCTACAGATTTTTGGGATAAACCCCTGCTGGAGTCCTTCTAAGTGCAATTGTGATTTGGGGGAAGGCTGAGATGCTGAGAACTCGATGAGCCATAAAAAGCTACATCCCCTCCCGTGTTGGAAGTGATGCTTCCAGTTGAAGACTGTGAGAGCGTTGAGATGCAGGCTTCGTGGGGGGAGCTTGTGCCATTGCTGGCTCCTCTGTCTCTTTACGAGAGCGGAGAGTCTCTAGGATTTGTCCGTTCTTGAGCTTTTTTTTTGCTAGCAATAATTTCCCCTTGAAATATGTGATGTAAAAAGTCCAAACAAAGGCTGAAATTTTTCACAGCAGCCTCAGAAGACTGAGGTTCTCATTATTCCTTAAAACTAGTCAGAAGCGAGTATCCAAACCTGCTAGGCAGCTTGGTCAATCTTGGTCAAATAGCACAGAAATAAAGTTTCCTGGCCTTATATATCTCTCGAAGAAGCTGGTGTGCACATACAGCTCTCTAATCACTTTGGCTCACGTTAGTTTTGCACGTTATCATTCTTATTTTCTCTCCACATTTTCTCCTTCTCATCATCTAGTATTAGTATGGTAAACCCTGTTCTTTCAAACAGGAATTATCTTCCCGTGTGTCTGGACAGCATCAAGATCATTGGAAAGATGAATTATACAGTGCTAATAAAAACCAGCTCCAATATACTCTGTCTTAAAGAACCAGTATGATCTGCCCTTGCTTTTCCCGGCGCGGCTTTGTTGGGCGTTTTGTCGAAGATCACACTTACTGTGTAAATTCTCACTGGTCACATGAGGATGGTTGCTGAGGAAGAACTTTCCTGCAGCCCAAATCCTGCTGGAAACGATCCCTTCTTCCGAGACCCACTCGACTTCCAGCAACAGTAAGTTAAATTAAGTACAGAGTTTCTGGCACGGATGCTGCTGAGTTTAGTGCCTTTAAGGCATACCAATGAGGTTATTAGAGGTCACTTTTTGTGCAATTTATTTTTGCTGCTTTTTTTTAGAGTGGCATTAACTGTAATAACTGATGAACTCAAGGAGAGAAGTGTGTAAATTGTGATATACGAACATTTTCCCCAGAGAAATTCTGGTTTATCACACAAGCCTGTAAATATGTATTTACAATTTTAAAAGCACGTCTTTATGTCCCTGGTTGTAAATGCTCCGTTTTTAAAGTTTTATAACGTGTGTTACTCAACCAAGAGACCACAGCACACAGCTTTATATTGTTTTGGTCTATTTGAAGGATCCATTACGCTCTAAGCTGTGGCAGAAAATTATCCACACCACTGACAAGAAATAACTCATGGTTACACCAGAGTTTTCATCATTTTCCCTCAGATAACAAATGGAGTTTTTTGGGGAGGGCGGGGGAGTTGATTTTTCTTGCAGAAAAAAAGAATCGGTTCAAAATGGTGTCATTTCTCTAGGATGATGATATTTTATTCACAGTAAATTCAGGAAAATATGCCATTTTTTTTTTCCCAAGGCAGAATTTCACAGTTTTGCAGCAAATTTTTAACCTCCCCCGTGCCTGCTGATGAAACGTGAAATTTTGCCCTTGACTAATACCACAAGGTCTTGTGAAAATTCAAGGAGAGGGTGGGGAAAAAGCTCAGGTTTTGCATGTAGGAATTTTGCGAGGCTGACGCCGGTAGGTCTGCGGTGCTGATACCGAGAAGTTTATTCAAAATAAACTGTGTGGAGATGTGGTATTACCTGGTTGGTGCTGGGGTTCTGAACATTGCTCTGGAAGACTGAAAGCTCTGCTGTCTGCCCGCCGTGTAAAGAGAAAGAACAACAATAAATTAATGTGACAAACCGCATCATGGTAATATCTATTATTATTTATGCAAGGGAAGTTTTCAAAAAATGGAGATCTGATGTATTCTGGCTCTGAAATGGCTGAATCAAGGGAACTGCTGAGGCTGGGTGGCAGCCATTCATCACTGGAGCCGTAGCCACGCTCTTTATCCAGCAGATAAACAAGTTTGGGAACAGTTCATAGAATCATAGAATGGTTAGAGTTGGAAGGGACCTTAAAGACCGTCCAGTTCCAACCCCCCTGCCCTGGGCAGGGACATCTCCCACCACACCAGGTTGCTCCAAGCCCCCTCCAACCTGGCCTTGAACCCCTC
>JAOQGH010000008.1:2897709-2910530 GCA_025769975.1 Gallinago jamesoni | reverse complement strand
AAAAATGTTAAACAGTCCCGGTCCCAGCACGGACCCTTGAGGGACACCACTTGTCACTGCTCTCCATCTGGACTTAAGGCCATTGAGTACAACCCTCTGGATACGACCATCTACCCAATTCCTTATCCACTGAACAGTCCACCCATCAAATCCATATCTCTCCCATTTGGCAAGCAGGATGTCATGGAGATGTCCCAAGTGGGTCTGGCAGATCCTAGGCTGAAATCTCACTCCAGGAGGTGATAGCTGTTTCAGGCAAACTAACCTGTACAGATTGAGGTTCATTTCAGGAAATTAGGTTAATTTAATGTAACTTGATGACCACAAGCAGCAGCATTTGGTTTATCAGATAGGTCTCATTTGGTATAATCAAATGTGTCCTGAAAATTAAAACTCAAGAAATGTTCAGCTGTACCAATCATGTGGCAGTAATCTCACCTGCAGTAAAAAGAAAAAAAAAAATAGCTTTTGGTCTATTGCATTTTCTATTGTGAGAATTTACTTAGTTTCATGTATCAAAGCCTCCTAAACTGAATAGAAAAATCCAAAGAGAAAAATTAGTCTCCTTTTAGCAATAGATCAGCTATCTGCCATTTTACTGTTTAAGAAACCTAAAAAAGCAGAGAGATGTTTCTAGGAAATAAAAAATATTTGGGGAAACTGTACCTCTTATAAAAGAGTCACATCAAGAGCCTCTCATACTTCTGGGGATCAGCCCAAATTCATTGATGAGGTTTTTATGTAATCGTGTCCTGTGTAGAAGCTGTATTTGAGGTCCCAGGCGACCTTGAAAATTCTTCAGAAGTTCCTCGATTTGATTTAGCTCCGCTAAATTATTAGAGTAGATGATCCAGATTGGCCTGGACCGCAGGCACCGTCCTTGTCACGGGGTTTTGCCTGGTGCATATTTTGGATCGATGCTGGGACAGTGCCACCAAGGAAATGGCAAAAGTCTCTGTGTCACGGGTAAAGGCAAAGAAAATGAAATTACTACTTGGTCTTGCTTGCAGTACCCCAAGGAAGCATGGAGTTACCCAGGTCAGAAATAACTCACCCTAAAATAATGATGTGATTGAAGCTCGGGGCAAGCTGTACGTAGAATTTCTTGCCAGGGAAGAGGTTTTAGCTAAATAAAGTTCTGGTGAACAATTACTCTCGTAATTCAGTGGTTAATCCTGTTGGGGAATTGCTCTCGGTAACTCTTATATTATTAATTAGCTCAACTAACATGAAGGATTAATAAAATTGCAACACTCCTGATGAAATGTGGTTTGTTTATTGCCATTTTACACATGGCATACCTGAGAAATGAAGTGTTTTCCTCATTTTTTGGTAGGTATTGAGGTACTTTGCTTTTTTTTTCTCCTATTTGAGACACAGCTGCCAGCTCTCAGCCTGAGGGTTTTTCACACCGGTGGCTCTTCTGGAAACTTCTTTCACCCCTCCTTTCCCTCACTTGCCAGCACAGAGTGTGGCATCTCTTGCAGGTGCTCATCCAATGTTGTACTCTGTCCATCTATACAGGAGGTCCTCAGGCACTTAGTCAAGGTTTAATCACAGCTAGTTATTTTTGGGGGGGAGACGGGGGAAGAGAATTTGAGAAAATGTGAATCTTGTGTGTGAGGAGGTCTTGGTGCCTTCTGGGTCTGGACTAGCGAGGAGTGGCATTGAACGCCTCTGAAGAAAGGACTCTTCTAAGAAGCTGGTTATTCCTTAAAATCACAGCAGCCCAACTCCAGCCCTGAGCCTGGGGGACTCTTGCAGGCTCTCATGTGGCACGTGCTGGGGCTGTGGGACCTCCTGGGTGACAGCGTGAGGGATCATGGTGGGATCAGGCTGAGCACAAAGCAAGCTGATCAGCTGGTGCTTCTTTGACCTCCTACTGATATTTTTTTTTTTTTTCTTTGTCAGCAAATGCACCTGAGGCTGGGTTAGCCTTTCTCCATAAACAGCCTGAGAATTACTTATGACATTTCTTGTTAGGAAATAAACTCCATCTGCCATTTTTCTGCCTACATTACCAAGGTTTTCCCCCCAACCCTTTACAAGTCTAAACCATTAGCACTCTAATGCATCATCTAGATGATAGTTGGGGTTTTTTTTCTTTTTGTGGCTTGATGGTCTACTCAGCCTTCTCTAGTCTTATCAGCGAGATGTGACAGCATTTTTTTATGGCTCTCTTGCTAAAAACAGCTAATCAGTGCCGAGCAATTAAAAGGTCGGTGTGATAAGGAGCAGCTTGGAGCCCACGTTCCCCTTGGGTACCCACCTTCCCCCATCAAACCCTGCTGGGGGAGGGAATGTGGCACGGTAGGAACCTGACCTGGTGACAGACTACAGCTGAACTGAGGAATGATAGGTGTTTATTGGAAGTCACTCTTGTTAAAACCTCAAACCCATAATCTCCTGGACCTTCCTGGGTGCTGGAGGGGGTTGTTGGGCTGGGGAAGGGCTCACTTTCATTTGATTTACTACCTGGAAAGAAAGGTGTTGCTATAAGATACTTCCCTTCAGGGTATAGTTTTCCATGTGTTGTGAAATATTTTTTTCAAGTGTCTGCTGTGGTGCCATTTTTCCTTTAATAAACAGAAATAAGCATAAAGTGAGAGAGAAGGTGTTAGGGTCGTTGTGTTATAGTAGGGGGTGATGTCTGACAAAGAGCACTTGCTGGCTTTTCTAGGGCTGGTGTGGGTAATTAATGGATGAACAATGAATTAAATTTACACACAACTAACTGCAGTCTGCCCAATTTGGTCATACACCCACAGACTTTTTGTCAAGGCGTGTCTATAAACCTCTGAAAGAAAATCTCAAAGCTTTATGGAAGAGCAGAACACTCTGAGGAAGTATTTATTAACTGTTTTCCTTGCTGAATTTCCAATTAACTCCACTAGGTTTTCTTTTGTTGTATTTATTTTGCAAATATCCCTTATTGTTTTACTACTCGTGTCTCACCCATACAGCTCATCGTGTATTATGTGATTTACATTTTTTCCTTCAATGTGTTAGTGTACACTGTATTATTCCACGTAGTTTTACAACTCTCTACATCATTTTCTACTTGTTGGAATTAAATATGTAAAGCTCACCATGATTCAGGGGAAAAAACTATGAAACTTGATTATTTTTTTTTTAGCCAGAATTATTTTTTTTTCTCCAGCTTTGCACCTAAATTTTTAATTTGGCTTTTATAAGTGATGTTTTCATTTGTATATAAAGAAAAAACCCTCTTAAATGGCTATTGGATGAATATAAGAGTTCTTGCAGTTGTATTTTGCTCTCTGAGAGACCGAGTTATTGGGTAAGGATCCCATCCTTGATGATCCTGCAAATATTTTGGCAGATCTGGTTCCCCTTTGCTGCTGGGGTTGTAAATGAGCAGCGAGAGGAGCGAGTGTCGTCTCCTCTGTTGTTATGGGAACCTGAACGGTGGGGTGCCAGGGAATTTGTTGAAGGATGTGTAAAATCAGAGCCCTGGAAGGAAGGGCTCTTTCCTCCTTAGAGAAATTTACACTCTTGCTTTTGCAGCGACGTTGTGAGAACGAGCTGCCTGGAAACCGGAGCGGGGGTTTGGAGATGCTGGTAGGAAACATCCTTTCTTGTTTTCCTGCAGGATTGCTGTGGAGCCATCTGCACCCTGCTGCCCGTGGATGTGCATCTCCATCCCTTTCTGCATTATTACAGTAACTTACAGCCGCTCGAAACGTGGGGAATCCACATTCTCATGTCTCTCTCTCTTTTTTGTTTTCTTTATTTTTTGCGGCGTGTTGAATTATCGCGGGCTTCGGGTCCTGAGGTTCAAAACAGGGTCTGCGGTGCTGGGCTGCACCAATTCCCCGCTGTACTAAGAGGCTGGACAAGTGTTTAAGAGAAACCAACTTGCCTTTCGAGCAGCAAGTCCTCTTTGAAGCACGAATAAAAAAGGATGGCGTGAGGTCCTGGGGGATGTTTCGGGGGGAGACAGCGCAGACAAAGCGGCTCCAGCGCAGCTGCTCTTCGCAGCCGTGAATATTGAGAACCCAGCGAGCAGAAACCCTCACCCAGGGGTGGAGGGATGCTCCCTTCTGGCTCTGCAGCAACCACGGCTCTTCCCTCTTTACCCAAGAATTTGAGCTGCTGGTCCTTTCCCGTGGCCGTGCCCCTCCATCCACAGGGTGCGTGGGAAATATATATGGGGAAAAAATATATGTGGTCGTAAAGCTTTCTGGCAGTGACCATGCAGCTCTGGGGCTTGTAACTTGGGGAGGCTACCTCGGTATAAACCCATTTTAGGCTATTTTGGGTGGAGGGTATGCAAGCTGGATAGTTCAAGAGTGGATTTAAAATGCTTTTTCCTACTTTGAGACAAGGCAAAGCCTTTTACGTTTTGGAGCCCGGTCAAGCATGAAGTTCTGAGCTGCAGCAAAGTATTTCATTTCATTACTTTTCACTCCATCCTTCTTCCTAAAAATGTCTAAACCACACATAACATTAGAAATGCTCGAATGCCTAACAGTAAAACTGCAGAAACTTTGGCGCTGTATCTGATTGGAAATTCAAATTCAGTCTGCTACTGTGAATCTAAATCCATTTTTTTGGTGTAGTACACAGGAAAAAAAAGGTGGGGATGATGTTACTAGGAGTTAGTATTTATGTAATAATTTGCATACATGATTTGCATCACGGAGGTTTTTAAACAGCATTAAACCTCATGTTTTAAAGAACAGAAGCAGGAAAATTGAAGATTTTTTTATTTTTTTTTTTTCCTGTTTTGAAAAAGGTGGGTTGCGTCTAGTTACTGTGTTTTATTCTCAGAAGTGCTAAGAATCCTAAATTTTCCCTAATGCTTCTGGAAATTACTTGCTGTGCCTGTAGGCACCCCAGTTGTGGTGCCTGGATCTCACTGGTCCATTAAGTCCATGGGAAGGTTCACACGCAAAAGGTGTGTGTGATTTCTCAAGGCACATGTTTTGCCTTCCAGGGTCGTCGTTGCTTAATTCACAAGATTATTTCACTTAACTACAAGAAAAATCAATAAAGCAACTAGCCCTCTAATTTTTTTTTTTTCTAAAATATAATTGTTTCGTAGGTGCTATTTTCTGCTTTTTAAACTTTTTTTTTTACTCTCCTCTTCCTGCTCTTGCCTACCCTGGGGTTAGATGCTGCTCATCTTGAATCTGGTAATACCATGGGGTCTGGAGGATGTTTGGGAAGGACCCATGAATGAAGGAGAAAATCCAACCCCATGTTTTCAGTCTTTTTAGTCATTCCAGGAGGAAAGTAGAAACTGAAGTGTTGCAGGCAAGATATGCAAATGTGCATTTTGCCAGCTGATAAACTATATAAAATTTTGATAATTTTGAATTTTTGTCTTGTTTGGGTCAGGTAGGGAAAAAAACACAACCTGGACTTCCATATTCTTTTTTTCTTATTTTTCAGTTTTATGTATTGCCAAAAGAAACATATTGCCCACATTGACAGTAGTAGCCTTGTAACAGACATTCATAATTAAAGGGAATAAGAAAGGTCTGGAATAGTTATCTGTGACTTACTTTCCAATCCCAAATGAATGCTTTTCAGTCTAACCTTCTACTCCTCCTGGAGACGTTTTACAAACGTGCTCATGTTTTTAGAAAGAAACAAGGGAGAAAACAATTAATAAAAATCAGAAATGTAGCATTTTAAATAGCTGGGTTTCAAAGGTCCCTTCCAACCGTGAACATTCTGTGATTCTCCTTGGCTGCCAAAAATGCAAATGCGCAAAAGCTGATCAGGAGAAATCCCCTTCGTGCCAAGGAGAAGTTACTCTGTAGGGTGACATAAACCAAGAAAGAGAAGCTTTCTTCTCTTGATTATCCCTTCCAGGTATCCCAGTAAAAGAATCATTATATATTAAAAAAACCAAACAACTAACCTCCCCGTGCATCCCTTCCCCTCCTTTGTTTCCACGGCTGGCCTGGGAACCGCGGTGTTCCGTGTTGTCGTCCCGGAGCTGAGCTGTAAATCCCAAAACAGACACGTAAAAAAAGGCAGCTCCTTCTTCCAAAGCATTTTTTTTTTTTTTTCAATCTGTAAGCTTTGGCAGGGATGGGGTCAGCTTGGTTTTACCCACCAAAGCTGTGCCACGGGCGGTGCAGCTGTGGGTGAGCGAGCTGGGACTCCCCTCGAGTTCGCCCATCGCTTCACTTAAAAATACCCAAACCAGCCTCCTCTGAGGAGTTTTGAGTGTTAAGAGCTTTCCTTCTCATTTGGAAGTCGGAAGAAGGTATTTCTTGCACCAGTTATTTTAGCTTAGCGAGTTTTATCTGAAGGTTGGGGAGAATATATGCAAAACCCGCCGTCATAATTCTGGTTGTATTTCCAAATTTATCTGTAGCAGATAAGTTTGGAAATACAGTAGTATTGCTACTGATGTAGAAGTATCTATACTGCCAGAGGTGCTTCTATCTGCTATCAAATCCCTCTATCTAATCCAAGCTAATAGGTTAGCTGCAAAAGGAAAAAATATTTCAGAGGGAGATAAAGGGAGTTTTTCTAATATTAATCCTTGAAAAATAACCATATTTCTTTCTGCATTTACCAGGTAATCCTTTAGATCTGACGCCTGTGTAGGAGGCATTTATGGATTTTACACAATGCTTTGAGATCAGTGGAAATGAAAAGCAGTATAATTACCCTCTGGCCTTTTATCTTTCTGTGGTATCATCTCTAGAGAACCCAAGGATGGGGTAGAGGAGGCTCCGCACAGCGGATAATCATAGCTATTAGAGGAAACAATGCTAACTTAAAACCCACTGCATTTTTCTCAGGAAAACATTGGTATTGGCCTCTTTCTTGATTTATTACTGAAATCATCCAGCCAGGAAACAGCCACGCTCAGGGAAAGTGCCCGCACGTAAAACTAATTGCTGAATATTCTAGTAAATTCGTAAAACATTCAAGGGTTTGATATTATAAAACGAGGGGGATGACAACACAGGAAGAATATGAGCCTCTGCTTTAAGTGCAAGACACAAGTCAGCCTTAATTACAAATTTGCGATCGATGCTGCTGTATTTTGAACGTGTTGGTAAATAATTAATGAGCGAGCGCAGCACAGGGATGAAAATTTCCTTTTAAAACTGTATCTTGAGCGAGTGCTAACGCCGGTGCTTTTTAAAAGAGGGGGAGGAAAGGGGCAGATTTATAATGCAGCTGGGATTAAAAAAGTGAAGTAGTGGTTTTATCTGTTAGTTAAATGCACGTGAAGTGTTTCACCCGCTCGGGTTTGTCATTATCCCTGATCCAGGGAGCAGCAGCTGAGTGAGCGGGGTCTGTAATTGCGTGGGGAATATTTGCCTGTCAATAAGATCTTGACTGAATGTCACATCCACTTACTGGTGCTTAAAGGGGAGAGGAAATCACTCTGTCTCGCCCCCCTGAGAAAGGGCAGAGCATCAATTTATCTCTGTTTGTCTGAAACCAATTGAAAGTACATTGCAAGTTTGTCACTTAAGGATTTTATTTTTATTTTATTTTACTTTAAAATGGGATTGTTAGGGGACAAAATGCTTGCTAGCTCTGAATTCTTGCTCTATGGCTTTATTTTCCAAAAGCCTGCAGGATTTGGTTGGACTAGATGATCTTAAGAGCTCCCTTCCAACCTAGGGGATTCTGTGATTAATACCCAGATACGGGGATGCTTTCTCTCTTGGTCATAAAGTTGTGGGCAAAGCAGAGGGAACTCTTCTCTCCAGACAAGTTATGTGTCCTTGTATGAAGACAGATTTCGTCAGCCCTACGGTGCCATCCAGGACGACCAGTCAGTTTTCTTAGTGCGGTTTATTGGCAGAAATGCGGAGAAATTTGCAGTGATGCCCGAGGTCGCTTGTGGTGGTGCCCTGGAAATCAGTTGACACTCAATGTGTCTTCTGAAAATGCTGGTCCTGATACTCTCAGACAAGCGAGCTGTTTTTCCAAATATTTCAGAAAATAATCATGATGTATCCCACTCTTCCGTCGGCAAAGTAAGGATGATTACATTGTCCCATTTTGCAGAAGACTGGTGAAAAAGTTAATGTTTTTAGTTTATTTATTTAACCTTATGTATAACTTCAAGCTGTATAAAGGGACAGAACAACATGGCAGTTGCACTACGCTTCTGATAGCTATGAAATCTTTTTGTTGCATAAATGTTTTCACTATTACACCTTCCTCCCCAGTGTGGGAACCCAGAAAAAATTTGCATTTATATTCTACTCTTTGGGGCAGGTGTGCCTGGAAGGCAGCAGCCAGCGTGCCCAGATGCCGCTGTGAAGAGCATAGTAGGAACGTAAACTGTTTGCATGATTCTGCAGTGGGAGGGGAGGAAATTTTGGGTGTAAATACGTGGGGAATGTTCTCTGGGTTGCTTTGGCACAACAGAGCGTGGGACTGATCTCAGGATCACTCCAAAAGGCATCCTTAAACCTCCGTAGTTTGATCACTTGTCTTAATTTTCATCATTCCTAAAGTGCATCCTAATAAACTCCACATAAATCAAGCTGGTACCATCTGGAGGATCCACAGTCAAGCAGAAGTGAAACTTTTTAAAAAGAAAACAAACCCACCTGTATTTTTCCAGATTTGCTTTTGGACTGATACAGGAAAGTGCCAAGACAATTGGATTTTATGTGCTGTGAGATGAAATGGCCTGAAGATCTAGGAATAAGTGGGTGAGTGTCTAAATGATAAACGATACCAGGAAAAACATGATAGGAGAGGTTTTAAAACATATGTTAACATTATAGAATGAGTTACACGTGAGATGCATCATCAAGAGATGCAGATATTATCAAATTTGTAAAAGACTCAAGGTGGTGAAGTGCTCCTTTGGTGAGAGCAGCATTGCTACATCAACACAGATATTGTAGCAATTTACCAAGTGATAAAATGAAAGCATTTTATTATAATTTTACAATTTTTTTTAAATACGGAATGAAAGGCTTGATTGCCTCTAGTCCATTTCACTCTTAATAATATTGATTTTACTGTATATTTTTCTTACATTTTTAGAGCCATTTTCTGAACTTAGCATAAGATTTAAATTTTAACGCGGTTGACAACATAAAAGCCAAGTTTTAAAAAATCTTATTATGGTAATTACATTTCCCTGCTGGAAGCTAATGTGTATATTACATGGAAAAATACTTTCTGTAGCTGGGGAGCCAGTATAAAGGGGCAGTCAGGAAAAAAAAAAGTTATGAGCATGCTTCAAGGCTTTGGTGTAAGGTAATTTCAGAATGTTTGACAGACTTGAGACTCGTACGTGTCTTCCAGTGCTTTTCTGTATTTGCTCCCACTCTGAGCCATGAGAAGTTTCTCCTAAAGGTGCTTAATAGAAGCCTAACTTTTCTCAAAATAGTAGTTGAGCTATTGTAATTCCTAATCCTGGTGCATACTTTATATATAAGTGTAAAAAAAATTAGACTAGGCAGAGCAAGTGCAGTGGCTGATAAAACCTGCGGACTGTGAAATTTGGATGTGGTAGCAAGAATCACCCAAATTCCCATTTTTTGGAAACAATTTCCTAAGCATCTCCCTAGGGGTGGCAGAGCTCAGGAGAAATAAATTCACCAACCAACTTTTTTCTGCTTTATCTGTGCAAAGCATTTAAAATAAGGTGAGCTGGGGGAAGTCCTGGAGAGGTCCCAGAATAGTTCCAGCCACTGACTGAGGATGAAAGGTAGATTGGGGTCAGCTCTCTAAAATGGGTGAAAACAGGTTATAAAAAGACAGAGAGTGATGGAAGAGGGGCTTTTTTGGTAGTCCCGGGGGGAGAAATGGGGATGGTTGAAGCAGATTTGCACACTTGAATGTAGACAGGAGAAAAGAGAAAAATAGATTAGGGTAAGTTATTGTCTGTCTCCCTTTTACCTGGCATGTGAGAGGCAAGGGCGGAATGAGGAGATAATGATGCATGAATAATTGCAATGACAAAACACCTGCCCGCCAGCGAGGAGGAGAGAATGAATTCCTTCTTCATAGTTTAAAAGCCCATGTATCTAGTTAAAGCACAGCTGAGTTTTGGGGAACAGAAGTCAAGAAGATGAACGGTTGGACCTTACTGGAATTAAGAAGGGAGAGGAATAAAACAGTGTATGAACACGGTATGAAAAAACTACGTTTTGTTTCACAGATGATGTGAAAATAAGTGGTGTTGAGGTGAGTGGGACAACACACTGCCCATTCCTTACCCTCGGTGGCAGAGTGTGGATGTGATTAGAGGCTGGTCCTTCGGGGAGGAAGAAGAAACTTCTTTCCCCATCTTAACTGGAGACTCATCTAAGTTCCAATCGTGGCTGCAGTAAATATAAATTATTTATCCAGAGCGGAGGAATGGCTGAGAACAGCACTCCTGGGCTGGCTGGTAGCCCACTGGCTGAGGGACCTGCAGGGCATGAGAGAAAAAAAAAGAAAAAATCTGCACTTTATCTGTTTTGGATCAGCAAACTACATTTCCCTATGCTTGGGACTCTCTTTAGAAAGACAAAAGGCTCCTGTTACTACTTGGATAAAATTAATGCATCAACAGCAATGCAGGAAGGCAAGAGATTTTTGGTTGCAGCCCAAACATGGCAAGGTAGAAGTCCCTGGGGAAAGCAGTTTGGCCACATTTAGGCTCACCTCTTGTCCTTTATATTAATGGAAAGGGAAAATCTAAGGAGGGGACTGAGTTTAGTCACTCACCGGCGATTTGTTGCTAAGTAAGAGTAAGAACTTTGCCTGTTATGTCCACCTCCCAGTAAGGAGAAATTTGCCACCAGCAGCTCAGGGGGTCCTCTCAGGAGAAAAGCCTCAGCCCTGAGGGATGTGGATGTGTGCCCTGCCGAGGGCTTGGAAATAAAACATCCAAAGGATGCATTGTGACTTCTCCTCGGGAAAAGGTAAAGGAATGAATTGCAACGAGGCATTAAGTTTAAGTAAATACTTTTTGGATCCAGAGGTTAAATCCTGCCCATTTGCCTGCTATTATCTGGAGGCTATTGAGGGGAGACCTTGCAAGGACAACTTGGCAAGTGCAACCCAGGTGTTTAAAGACTCAAAGGTGCTTCCCATCACTCTGGTGCCAAAATTTCTTTGCCTTTCTTGACCATCATTATGAGTAACTTGTTTGGTTTCTGACCCCAGTGCTGTTTCAGAAGCCCAAATGGGTGTAATGGGTTGATAAACGCCCAACATTGAACCCTTCAAGTCAGCAGAAGTGGAAGGTCTACTCAATTCTTGTCTATTGCTGTATTTTAGGATTCCTTTGTCCCAGTTCTGACTTGAACTGGTTTGAAAGCTCATGTCAGGGAGAGGAACAAGCTGTGTGAGGTTGGCAGTGACTCAGGTACATCACGGGGCTGCTGGATCTACGTGAGCATCCCCCCTTGAGCTGTCACCAACTGTTTCACTTGGACAAACATTTTAAGCTGTCCTGTGGTCACTGCCCAACCTATAACATGACATACAAAGGAAACAACATCCACATGCAGCCTGCTTTGAAAAATAATATATGAGCTCATGGTGTACCAGGACTCCTCATCTTTTTGCAACAGCATTAGACACAGGTCACTGAAATCCAGAAACAGTTGCAGCAATGACTGACACGGTTTTGGTGCCTTTTTTTCTGTCTTGTTAACGAAGTCATTTTAAGGAGGACCTTTGAACCTCACCACAAGACGTCAGCTGGCCCTGGAGCAGCCAGGAAGGCAATCACCTCTGTCTGCAGGGGTGGGATGCTAAAACCTGCTAGGGCTGAGCTGTAGAGAGCCCACATGTGGGCTATGACACAGATACCAGAACTGATGCAATGCAGTTGTTTTTGCAATTACCCACGTTAGCACCTGCGCTTCCAGATTCAGTTCAGATTTCGCTGCAATGCCCTCCCAGCTCAGGGGAAGTAAATAGATCTTCCTATCTCTTCTAAATTTCTTTAATTTGATCTCGGTATTTTGAATCCTGTTGGTGCAGTTGTCATCACTCTGGTGGATTAAAAGCAAAACCACATCATCCTAAGTCTGTTTGCCTTGTTTCTAACAAATATGTTGCTATGGGAACTTGATGTTGCTCTAGCTGTTGCGCCAGATGCACCAGCTATCTGTCCCCAGACCGGCTTTTTTTTTTCTAATAAATTAATTGCATTTAAATTAAACATATGAAGTTATTTCATGTCAATTAATTTGAACGTTAAGCTGGGTATTTGCAGAGTTTCTCTCTTCCTACTTGCCCCACAACATTAATTAACTCCTCCGGATAGGGTAGTCCATCACATAAAGCTGCGGTCTTCCCCAGCTATCTGCCATTACGATGCTCACTGCCTGCATGGGAAGTAATCAGTGTCCAAAATAATTGCTTTTCACAAGCCCGTAGCCAGCTGCCTTGTCAGATATTTAAGCTGTAATGAAACTGCTTCAGTTTCCAGGAAAAAAAATATTCAGCCGAAATGTACTGTAATTGCAGGTGGAAAGCGAAGCTGATAATAGAACTGTTTTTGTTTAGCACATCATGTTTTCATTTGTCGGGCCTCTTTAGAAGCATCTCCTCCAGAGCCGGCCCCATCACGGTCTCCTTTTCGTGTTTCTGCTGTGGGAGGAGGAGGAGGTTTGCCTTCCTCCCAGTGTCGCTGTTTGCATTAAGGCAATAAAAGGGGGAGAAGAATTCCTGCGTGGTGAAGAACTTCCTTTGGCAGAGAGGCAGGCAAACCGTAGAGTCATAGAATGGTTTGGGTTGGAAGGGACCTTAAAGACCACCAAGTTCCAACCCCCTGTCCTGGGCAGGGACACCTCCCACCACACCAGGTTGCTCCAAGCCCCCTCCAACCTGGCCTTGAACCCCTCCAG
>JAOQGH010000008.1:2885143-2897704 GCA_025769975.1 Gallinago jamesoni | reverse complement strand
AGGCTGAACAACCCCAGCTCTCTCAGCCTGTCCTCACAGCAGAGGTGCTCCATCCCTCTGATCATCCTCATGGCCCTTCGCTGGACCCGTTCCAACAGGTCCATGTCCTTCCTGTGCTGAGGACTCCAAAGCTGGACACAGAGCTCCAGATGAATCAGGACCGCTCTGTACTTTGCTCAAGTACATTCAGTCAGCAGTGGGGACTTGTGAAATTACTTAAATTCGATTTAAAAAGTCTATAAATGAGATTATCTTAAGACTTGTTTCCAAATCCAAACTTCTGGAGAGCTCAGCAGCAAATGACTCCATTGCTTAGATTTGCACCACTCCGTAGTAGGCTTCCTCCTAAAACTCAGAATCCTCGGAGCAGAAGATTCGCTGCAGGTCCACGTGCCCAGCATCAGCCTAAAGAAAGACAAAGGGGAAAAAAGGTGGTGAATGCACGTGGCAGGTTTAAACCTTTTATACACAGCTCTCCCATCCGTGGTCGTAAGCTGTAGAGAAACAGGCTGATAAATGGGTAGCCCACAGGGAAATCTTATTTACAAGGAAGGCAACAGAAACATTAATGTATCTTTATCAGCCTTATTTAGACCATATGCTTTCCGCACGGTGGGAAGCTCCCCGCAGTAAAGCAGCGGTGGGTACGTGTGTGCTGAGTTACAAACTCTCTAATTTGCACGCCTGCTTAGACCTCTTCAGCTGCTGCAACTTTCTGCTGCCCTGAGAAGCAGGCTGAGAATCAGAAAAAGAGGGAAAGCAGGATTTTCTTTGTCTCCTCCAGGACTTCACTGGGTAACGAAGCTATGGAGCGTAGAGCGGGAGAGAATCCCGGTTTTACAGAGAAGGGAGGGACACAAACTGGAGTTGGTAAACTTCTGTGAGAAGAATGTAGGGAGATGTTTCGATTTTATCCCACAAAGGGATGATTTTCATAGAATCATATCAGGTTGGAAGGGACCTCTGGAGATCATCTAGTCCAACCCCCCTGCCGGAGCGGGTCGATCTAGAAAGGTACCAAAGTAGACCAAAGGGTCTACTTTGGGCCTCCTTGTCCCCGGAGTAACAAGAGCTGTGGTTCAACCTGCCCCATCTCATATTTTTGTCGCCAAACTTCCCTCAGCACCTTTGAAGCATTATTTGTTTATTTACTTTATTTTTTAAAGGAATGAAAGTCTGTACACCCGTGGTGATTTCTTGCTCTCCTGTTGAATCTGAATTTTTAACTGAAACTTAAGCAATATTTTAATTCCAGTTAACCTTCTTGCTGGCTGATCATGGCCGGGGAATGATGATGTTCCCATTTCGTTCCTCGCCACCATGAAATAAATGAATTGGGAGAAATGGGTGGGGGGAATTTTGGGACCTGTATTAATGCCGAACACAAAGACGCTCCTGCTCAGATTGTACTTCTTTGATTACTCAACTGCGTTATCAGATACATGAAGAACGCCCATTTAAATGTAAATCCATTCTCCTTCTGTAATAGATAAATGTGCTTTGCCTTGAATTTGTAAGCAGAATACATCACTTTGATATACTGACTGGAACTGAATAAAGGTAGCCAGTAGACCCAGGGAAGGATATGGATGGCTTTAAAGCAAATTCAACAGAGGAGTCCAGCAGTTAGTTAATTAACTTCAATTTCTGTTTTAATGAACTTCCTCTGGTGCTTGTTGAAGCATCTCTGGTGCTTGTTGAAATATCTAGATGCTTTCAAATTTTTTTTTTCCCATCCACAGGCTTTTGCTGGCACGTAATAAATTATAAATGGGGGCCTACTTTCTATGTCCCAGAAATACTCCTAGTATTTGCACTGGGGCAGCATCGATGTGCTGGTAGTCCAGCGCTGTGCTGGGTGTGATGGAAGTGTGTTGGCAGTTTTGGGACCAGTGGCAGAAGGAGTTCAAAATATCAAAGAGGGGAAAAAAAAAAATCAGTGATTTGGTGTCCTGGCATTTTTCTTGTGACTCTTCTAGAGGGCAGGTGGCCAGAGCTGGATGTTCACTAAAGATCTGGTGAAGTTCATCTTTCCAGGCTTTTCCTGAAGAAGGGGCACTTGGGCTAAATCAGGTTTCTGCTCCAAAATGCTCTCTGGATGACTCCTTTGGCTCTCAAGAAAGAGATGTTGAGAGGACCTTGTCCTACTAGACCCAAGTTGTCCACAGTATGGGAAGGTCACCCTTCTCGCGGAGGTTATCCTTCCCAAATCCTCAATTATCCTTCAGGAACCGGCTGAACTTACTTAATGCCGAGGAAATCCCCTTGGCTGTTTGTTACAGGAAACTCTGGAGGAAATTTTAATCTCAAAGTGACAGCAAGGCAATTTTTCAAGCGGGACTTTGCTTCCAGAGCAGGGTTGGACAAACGCTTGGGTGATGGGCACCGCCTGGGGAGGGCTGCCAGAGGAATATGACAAATGACGGTCCCGGCGCCGAGTATCTGGCCTTGGGGGGTGTTTCGGAAGCAGGTCGTGCAGCAGGAGAGGAGATAAGCAGGTTCACAGCACCTCGGAATTAAGGCAGCGATGCTGGAATTAAGCACAACCGCAGCTAAAAGGGCGGCACGGTCGGATTTCGGTCCGAGCGCGGTATAAAGGGGAATTGTGCGGCGGATGAAGAGCTGGGGTGGGAGAGCTGCCTGCAGGGATGGACTTCCACCCCTCCCACCCTCCCCAAACCCAAGGCAGATGTTTCCCTCTCTCTGGCTTTCCCTAACTCATCCTGCCAAGGGCTCCCTGGGTGCTGTTGAGCAAATCGCTTGTTCCCTCTGGCATCCGAATTCCTTTCCGCGGTTCAGCTCCCGGCGTCGTGGCTTTTGTTTTCTTGCAATAGAAGCACTCTGGAAGAGGAAACATTTTCTGTGTTTTACGCTGCAAAAACAGGGCCACGTTCTCACAAACGACTACAAAAGCACAGAGAAACAAAAGGCAGAGCTTCACCTTGGTAGGACGTCAGAAGTTTTCTATTTTCTTTATCCTGGACTGCTTGTATTGTAACCGTAGATGTAACTGCCCGTGTGAAAGGAGGAATTTCAATATTCCCACCCTATTTGATGCTATTAATTGGATGCTTCATTCTTTCAAACATCACGGTCGTCTGCGGAATGAAACAGGTGTAAAATCTAATAGTAACAGCTGAATAAATGCATCTGCCACCCATAGAGCTTCTCACCTGTTGCTCACCCGTAATTAGCCACTTAAAGCCATCAGACATCTCTGTGTTAAGAGATCAGCTCTGTCCTGCTGCTTTCGTTAGCTCTGAGAAGTGGGAGGGTTAATGAAGCAGTCCTCATTTTGGGAGCATATTTTCAGTAATCGTGGTGACCAGATTTTGGAGCGAGGGCTGCATTAAAAATGCACTGAAAAAAAAAAAAGAATACACTAGAGATGGATGTATTGCTGTTAGTTTAGGTCTTGGGAAGAGCCTCTGGTTGTGTGAGGATTCCTGTTCGGTCTCCACTTTAAAGGTTTGTTGTGATGGGCTTTTTTTGCCATAATGCTTTAAAACACTCGTTGCAGTTGTTTGGGTTGGTGGGGTGGTTTTTTTTTATTTTGTTTTGGCTGTTTCACACTAACCCCAGCACCTGAGAGCCCTTATGAAAACCAGAAGCTGGGAGCAGACAGGCAGAGCCCCGTTTGCAAATAAATTACAGGAGGGAGGTGTCTGTCACACATCCCAGAAACATCCTTGCAAAACCTGACAATTGGTTTTGGGAACTGCCCAGTGCCACTTTTATTACTTATAAATACCGAGAAAGAAATTAAATTGCTTTTCATACTGTATCCCTTCAATCTGGGGAAGTTTCTGTTGGAGTCTCTGGAGGAGAGAGCTTTGCTTAATCCTCTTAAAATTGGTGCGAGCACTCCAGGTCGTTCTGTCGTTAGAGCCCTGTTTGTCCTTGGGTCTTCTCTTGCTACTCTATAGATGGAGGAGATGGTTGAATTTTTTATCTTTTTACTGGTTTATTGCATTATTCTGAATGGCTTTGGTGTTGGTTGTAACCAACTCTGGCCACATAGGGTTCCCCATGTCAACCCCAGCGCTTGGTGGACGTGTTTCTTGGCCCGAAGGGGATGGGGCAGCTCTCTGATGCTTTTTGGGCTACTGGGAGAAGAAAGGCTTACGGACAAATTTCTCCACACAAATTCTACTGCCCAGGCTACAAAATCATCCCTTTTCCAGTTATCTTACAACAGAACACCTGCTGTGACATCCGAGATGTAGCTGCGTTGGGTTTTGATTGGGTTTTGTTGTTGTAAGCCCATTTCTGAGTTGTGCTGGAGACTTGAGCTTGGCTCTGTGAATTACCTGCTCTTGAACCCGTTTCCATACGTTTCTGATTACTTGTTTGACAGAAGGGATAATTAAAAATTATGAGTCTGGAGATACAGTAGGGACAGGGGGATGGAGGAAGCTATTTTCTTTGCTGAGGTTGTGCTATAAACCAAGCCTTCTACACTTTGGGCAAAACTGTGTCTGGCAGAAAGAAAATAGGACAGTTAACCTGATGAGGATTTATGTCTGTTGGGTTTCTTTGTCTTTATATACTGTCTACCACGGAATCTGAGTTACTAAAGCTAGATGACTGATGTACCCATACAGCCCAAGGAATGACCCTGAACCTCTGCTAAGCTTTGAAAACCTTAAGTTCATTTATTTAGATTTTCTTTCTCTGTCTCTCAAACCAGAATGGAAAAAAAAAGGAGTTTAGGGCTCACCTGAGAAGGTCAGTGAAGAGCAGGAGCCCTTGGAGGTGATAGGGTTGTTGTGAACATGACATTTCTACAAGAAAGACTTAACTAGCGGGTTGCGTTTTCTGAAAATCTGCTAGAATTAGAGACTGATTTTTATATGTTAAAACGTATTTTGGGTGCTTATCTGACTGCTCCACACCTTGAGTTCTGGTAATTGCTTCTCAATATTTCATCTTAAATTAATGTTGTGTAAGCTAAATATTTTCTGAGTATGAACTGTTGCTGCAAGAGACCCTTTAAATCTTGGAGGCACCGTGTTAACGAGCTGTGCATTCCCTGCATCAGTGCTGCCTTTCCCAGTGCTGAGAGCCTGGGGAGATGAGACTTTGAATGGCGATGGACTCGCTTCCTGATGTTCTGTAAGCTCTCAGATTTGCTAGAGATTTCGGGTTTGAATAAGGGAGAATAGACCTTCTACAACCACCCGTTTTAGTCTTCAGCCAGTAAAAAAACCTGACTTAATTGGCTTTGTTCAGGGATGCCACGTGCTAGTTTTGCAGCATCCCAGGTCTCAGAGCAGTTCTTCTGTTTCCTTTGTTAACTATTCCTCCCTCCTATCTCAGGGCACAGCCCCCCAAAACATTTTTCTATGCTTTTAAGCTGGCAGCATTCAAGTGGGCACAAAGTCATGGAAGACACGGGCTAATTTATCCCTTGTTTGCAATTAGGTTTGCAGACGAAGTAGAATGTGCTTTGACTTAGTTCTGCACCGAGGATGGCACTCTGCTGGGCCAGTGATTGCCGGTTAAGTAGCCCCAAGACACCCTCTAAGGCTAATAACAGCCTCTAAGGAATAGCACGGATCGGTCTGCCAGGTCAAAAGCTATTTATTGTCAGAAACCGTGGCGTTACAGCGTGTCCCATGTGTCACCTCTCTGCGCTGTCTTCTAGACACAGCAAAGTGTGAGCCTACTCAAACTAATATTCACATTTAATTTTTAATTAAACTGACCCATGTAAAACCTCAGAGGTCAAGCGTAGCTTGGGCTTGTATCAGTTAATTCTCTTTTTCAGTAGGACTGACCAAATGGTGAGAAAATGTCTTTGTGTCAGGATTGTGCTATTCCCTTTAGTCTCTTGTGTATTTAAGCTTCTACTCAATATGTTAAATACCACCCTGGTTCCCCAAATTTTCCAAGGGATAGAAAGCTTATTTAAGTTTTTAAACAGATACCGTAATATGCAAACATGTAATTAAGATCCTAATCAAGTACATAATATTATTTTATTGTAAAAGCTTGGAGTTTTAATAGAATTAAAAATGCAATTGAATTCAAGTCCAAGGTAACATAATCCCCCTCTGTGGTTCTGCTCATTGGAATTTTAAATTCCATGCAAGAATACGTGAATATAAGTCTCTTTTGCAAAAGCACTGTGGTGCCAAAACGTGCCATCGGTAATGAGACGCTCATCAGATTTGGCTGGATAATTTGTGCCCTTAATTTATTGGGCAATGAGACTCTTAATATGCATTTCATTTGCCTCCAAAGGTTTTCTTTGGCTGCCAGCCTGAAAAATTCTGATATCGTAAGGATTAAACAAACAAACAAACAAAAAAATCAAATAATGTAAGGGAGAGACTGACTCAATACAAAGGGAATGTTTGCGCTGCGTAGATGCCTTGGACAGGGCAGAGGATCATGACCTTGGAGAAATCCACGTGCCAAAGGCAGGATGGAGCAGGATGGGGCTTCAGAAACACCTTCTTCATCTCAGATGTGGTTCTGCAAGAGTCAAAACCCCCAAAGGACAGTCTGTGGTGGTGAGGGGGGGCTAGAGAGTGTCGGTGATGGGGCAACTGCCTGACGTGGTACAGCAAAACCCTCTTTTCTGGTATTTTCCCAATTTATTAACATTTTTCTGCCTCGAAAATGGATTGCCTCAGTGAACTGTGGTTCAGTGGTATGAGATTGCTTTCACACCGGGTGAATTACTGATACATGGCTGTAATTATGCAGACATCGAGAAATTCTGAAGGCCTTGAGGAGGGGGGCTGAAAAGTTCACGGAAAACACGATCTTCGCAATTTATCACAACCATCCAAAAGATGGGCCAGAAATGGGTTTTGGGTACAAATCTGTAAATAACAGCCCTGTAATTGACTTGTGGAACCATCATCTGTATAATTAACTCCTTTCTGCTGATGTTGATCTGTATGGTGTTTGTAATTCCAAATCTATAGTTTTTAACTGAAAATCTATGCGGCTGAAGAAGATTAAAGTTTCTTCAAGTAGGACACTGCCAGCGTGCGCAATATTTCTGTCTGGTTTAAAAGCTACAGGATCTTGTACCCTGCAAGTGGCATGTTGCCTGTCAGATGTGAGCCAAATCAAAACTTGAAGCTGTTTCAGTGTTCAGTGGATGGATGGATTTTCATAATTAGCTAATAATCTCCACAAATGAGAAGAATTTGGAGATCTTCTGCTGATTGGGAGCTCCTTGAGGCTGGCTCTCAAGCTGTGTTTTTTTGTTTTTTTTTTTTCCTATGGACTTGTAGATCTGATCCCATTGGGAAAACTCTCAAAACTGGCAAATTGGGAAATGCTTAATTATTTCTACGATCCCTTTTCATGCGTTGCACAGAGACGCTGCTGGGCATCTGTTTTATTTTGGCACCTCTAACCCCTGTGCCTCTTCCACCCAATGCCTGGTGGAGGAAAAACTTCTAATCTCCCCACCAAACTGGGCAGCTGGGAAGGAGCAGACCATTAAGATGCAGGATGCTGGGCTGGAGGCGACAGCCCATAAATCACAGCCCGTGGAATATTGTGTTTTAATGCACTGCCTGGGCCTCCGGGCTCGGGTCGTGTGGCAGCGGAGCCCCCGCCGCAGCTTAGAAGTGAAGTCTCTCTTTGAGGGAAGTCACACTGAAGCTCCAAAAAGGTGCCAGGCCTTTGGTGTGTTGTTTGCAAAAAATAAAAGAATCAAGAACGCGGCCGTCCGCTTGCTCTCGCCTTTATAGGAGGCGTTTGGGAACTTTAAGTGGGTTTCTTTCTTGCTGTGTTCTAATAAATGTAATTTATGGCAGGAGACTGAGAAATGCCATTAGGAGGAATGTTTGTGAAGAAAATTTCTGTTAATTTTTGCCCCCCTTTGACTTGGGGCAAAGCTCAGAGCAAGCCCACTAAATTCTGCAAGGAAAATATCGTCTCAACAATGTGCCCGGGCCCTTAAAAATCCCTACAGTCAAGCAACGTGGTGAAGAAAACCCACCTTGCTGAGTAGAAATGGATGGTACGGCCACAAGCAAGGCCGGATTCACAAAATAGCATGAGACCATTGCAAAGTAGCAGCACAAAATTTCCCTAAATTTTAATTTTTCTCCAATTGCCCTTCACTTTCACCTGTAAAATAAACTGCCCAACCTGCCATTAGGACAAAATAAGTGGGGAAGGGCTTGTCCTGGAGCAGGGCGTGTTGATTTCTCTGAATTTTGTGGTGATTCAGGGCTGGGTTTTGCTGCTCCTTTCCCTGGGAGGGGGGGAGACCACCCATAGGAGCTGCTGGGCAATTCCTGGGAGGGGGACACACCTGCCCTCTTTGATTCCATCCATAAATCATTATGAAGCCGGTTGCTTCTTTGAGGAAAAACTCATCATCCTGTGAATTCCTGCTGTTTCACCAGCCCCTCTGAGAGCGGGGGTTTTCTCTCTACTTGAAGTATTCTCCAGAATTCGACCGGTTTGTTTCTTTTATTTCTGAGGGGTCAAGAGCGTCCAAGGAGATAAATCAACGAGAAGGAAAAAAAAAAAAATCTAACAAACCCAACCTCAAAACCTCCACAATATAGAAAGAAGGAATTGAGACTGCCAGCAATTCTTTCCTTCCAGTAAATGAATTCTTTGCAAGTGGCGGGGAGATGGAGGGAGATGTTCAAGATCCATCACTCCAAAGGCCAGAGCATCCTCTGCGGAAAGGGAACCCGACAGGCTCTGACCTCCAGAGCAGCTTCAATCTGCTGCAGGCTCAGACATAAATATCTCCACAAGCAGCACAAATAATTTCAAGGAGATAGACGTAGCTTTGAGATATTTTCCTTAGTCCTGGGGACAGCTCGTGTACTTAAACGTGGGATGATTTAGTCCTATTGACTCCAGAATGATGGTGAGGATTAGTGAACTCATCCCAGACACCAAAGATCGTACTTGTGATTCAAGAGAACAGCAGTGTGGACAGTTTGCACTAATTTGATATTTTCTCTGGATATATCGATGACCTCTAAATGTTATATTCAGGGTGATGTTCATTTGAGAGTGAATCAGGTGTGTAGGCAGGTCTCAACACCTGCACTATCCAAGTTCCCAAGTTCAGGTGGAGCCAGGGACCACCTGATAACCCCCTCCTCCCCAGCTCAATATCCAGTAGAAACATTGCCCTCGTGTTTGGAAAACAGAAATAGTCCGAGTGCTACCACTGAAGGTTTGCTGCTCTCCAGACTACATGGGTCTGCTCCCCTTCTCTTCTGTCGGGATGCAGAATTGTATCCTGCCTTTCAGTTTCCACCCAGAAGTCGGTCCCACCTGCACTCAGTTATTTATTTTTGTTGGAACTCAGCATAAACTTATAAAAGGGCACCTTCCCCCTTAAACATTCTTGCCTGAATAATTCATACGGTTGCCTGGGTGTATGCACCACTCATCGGTGCGTCCTACACCATCCTACACTGGGGACTTTGCAGATGAAGAGGTCATCCCTTGGCCTATCCAAATGTTAATTCACAGCTGAATTTCTCTCTCTCTCTTTTTACTTTTTTTTTTTTTTCTCCTCAGGTTGGCAGCCTTTTATTTAAAATGAAAATGCCTCTAATTCTCTTTAATTTCTTATGTATAAAAATGCATTAATGATAAGGCAAGTTTATGCTACTTGAGCTTCTTTGACCTTGAAAGCTGTAGGAGTCAGTTTGAGTTTTATTTGCCTGAAATCATAATATAATATTCCACACCTCACAACCCTGCTGCACGTTCTGGAACCCACTGATTGAGAAATACTCAGTCTCTGGGTTTACAGCAGTTTAACTGGGAGGAAAATTTCACCTGTTATGTTTTCCCATCTCAATATCGTTTGGGAGTGGTATAATTAATTAAGCCGCATGAGAACTGATGTACCTACGATGAGACCAATTTACTGAAAATACTAGAAATGGCTTATGCTGAGTATAAAAGTGACCTGATTTTGGTTAAGCCCGTCGTAGCGCTTTTTATGAATTCATGACGACTCCTACTTTATTTTTTCCCCTCACTTGAGGCAACTTCAGAAGATGTGGTTGGAAGCAGAAGGAAGCCACATTCTCAGATTTCCAGCCAAAAGGGTGTCTGTCTCCTTTTTCATCTCATGTTTATTATTTTACCCCATCAAAGAAAATAAAAAAAAAAGGCAGATACTTCTGTTACAGGAAAAGCAATGTGTAGGAGTAACCAAAGGGGAACAGGCTGGAGGCTTTCTCAAGAAAGGAGAAAACTCATTGTTCTCCCCTTATCAACAGAAAGCAATGGCCACATTAAACGGAGCTGGGTTAACCGAGTAATTAATTCTTCTATCTGAAACTCTGTGTCATCTCTGTGTGTGATTGCAGGGGAGGGCAGGGATGAAAGGGTTTGTCTCTCGAGCTGCTTCTCTGTTTTATTTCTGAAGGTTGTTGTGACAGCATCCTCCTCCCCTGTACGCTCAGGGCTGTTGTAAAGCTCCTCCACACCTTGCTTCCCACCGGTGACAGTCAGATGTGGGTTTTGGCACATCTGTGAAACCAAAAAAAAGCCCTTCTCCCATCAGGCAGATGTCAAATCCATGGGTCTGAATTAACGTTGTGTGGGTTGGGATGATGTTTTTCCTCTTTGTTCACCTTTCAAAGTCCAGGGGGATGGCCTGGGCCTGGGAATTGAGCAGGGGGAGAGGGGATACTCATGTGCTTTTGTCTTCCTTTGCTGAGCACTGGCCAAAAGCTGGGTTTGCCAACAGGCAGGAGATTTCAGTGTAGGAGCAGAGCAGTGGTTTGTCTTGTTCAGTATTATGCCTCTACGGATGGCCCAACCCATGTGCATTAAACGAAGAAGCAGCCTGGTCTATACTGTATATTGTATAAAAGCTTTAGTCCTTTTGGTTTGTTGTGGGTTTTTTTTTTTTTATTTTCATGAAGGACACCACTGGAATGTTCTCTTCTTTTTCTTATGATAGTTTAGACCATGGAAATATCGGGCATGAGGAGCATCTGCATTCCTGTTTTGTATTCTTACCTTTTGTTTCCAAAGTTATTGTGTACCTTAAAGATGTACAGGACAGGGCATGCCCCCCAGGAGTTAAGGAGTCTTTGTTTTCATTATAATCAGCATTATGCTACAAATGCCCCTGCTCCAACCTGCCCACACTCTTCCTCTCCATGTGAA
Source organism: Gallinago jamesoni (assembly GCA_025769975.1). Classification (NCBI taxonomy): domain Eukaryota; kingdom Metazoa; phylum Chordata; class Aves; order Charadriiformes; family Scolopacidae; genus Gallinago; species Gallinago jamesoni. The sequence continues at coordinate 2,886,568 of JAOQGH010000008.1, read as the reverse complement.
AAAGAGCCAAGCCATGGTTTACGGTACATGGCCTGGCTTACCTGCAGTGTCCAAATTTCACTGTCAAAGCACACACAGGCTTTGCTTTTCCTGGTTTTCCTCAAAGAATTTTAAGACCTTGCATGAGGTCAGTGAGAGCTGTGAACTCTTCAAATTGCGTTCTGAATAACTTCACGTTTGCCCTCTGTATCATTTGCACTAATGGGTCTCTTCCCTGTTATTTCTGGACGAGACACTTGCTGCTTCCCCACTTCACGTTTGGAGTTTCCATGGCACGGTCGATTATGACCCAGTTTGGGTAATTTTTCCTCGTAATGATTCATTTATCGCTATCCAGAACCCTCTTCAGCAAAACACTTCAATGTGCTTTAAAATGCTGTACTTATGAAGAATTAAAATAAGCACTTGCTTGAATGGTCCGGAGCTAGGGAAAGTTGTCTGCTAATCATATTTTTCTCTCACTGATGTTACTGACAAGTGTTCCCATCTTGCAGTGTTTTGCAAAAAGTAACAATTGGAGATAAATAAATTTGATAAGCACAACCAAATAACCGCAGCGTGTCATTCCTGATTAGGTTTGACATTGTGCTAACATCTATCTTCCAAAAACTGTGTTGCATTGATGCAAGTCTTTCCTGCTGGAATCTGGCTTTAAATTACAAAACTGTCCAAACCATACAAAAAGATTTATTTCAATTCAACGATCATTGATTTGCCAGGGAACAACAGAAGGGACCAGGGTGGTTGGTGGATACCTTTGAAGCCCTCTTGATTTAATTGCTTCTTTTGCAAACAAATGCAGAAGAAATATTAAATAGAATTGCTTCAGTCTGAATGATGCTCCACGTGGGGAATAGCGCTGCAGCCAGTACTGTTGTTTTATTTATATATATTTATATATACCTTTATGAGCTGAGTTGTGACTGTGAAAAATTCTACCTGTGTCCAAGAACAATTCTTATGTTATTACTAAAATTTCCCTGCGCCTCATGAAGCTCAAGGCCAAGTGCAAGGTCCTACATGAGGACTGGGGCAACCCCAAGCACAGATCCAGGCTGGGTGTAGAATTGTTGGAGGCTGGCCCTGAAGAGAAGGACTTTGAGGTGTGTTGGTGGAGGAGAAGCTCAATGCAACCCGGCAATGTGTGCTGGCAGCCCAGAAAGCCCCCCTCACCCTGGGCTCCATCCCCAGCAGCGTGGCCAGCAGGGCGAGGGGGGGGATTCTGCCCCTCTGCTCCGCTCTGGAGTGACCCCCTGGAGTCCTGTCTCCAGCTCTGGGGCCACCAACAGCAGAAGGACATGGAGCTGTTGGAGTGGGGCCAGAGGAGGCCCCGGAGATGCTGGGAGGGCTGGAGCCCCTCTGCTGGGAGGACAGGCTGAGAGAGTTGGGGAGGTTCAGCCTGGAGAAGAGAAGGCTCCGGGGAGA
>JAOQGH010000008.1:2870287-2880914 GCA_025769975.1 Gallinago jamesoni | reverse complement strand
TCCAGCCTGGCCTTGAACCCCTCCAGGGATGGGGCAGCCACAGCTTCTCTGGGCAACCTGGGCCAGGCTCTCACCAGTCATTTGAAGGGATGGGTTTTGCCGCTGCGTTTGACACTGGGCAGCAACATAGTTCTTCTGGTTCTCCCCTTGTGTCTGTGATTTCTGATGCACTGGTGGAAAGGAAATACTGGAAGCTGGAGAAGAGGAGGGGGTTTCAAAAGACATGGGAGTTCTTTTCAAGCCAGGGTTTCCCAGTAGAAAAGCCTTTCCCTGGCAGATCAGCCCCGTGGATATACGGAGCCCAGGGCTTTGCCCAGCCATTGCTGATTCAGCCCTTGTCAGGCTGGCCTTCTATGAGCCCGAAATCATTGCAAGATGCTGAGGAAACAAAAAGAGATGCAGAGGGGAGAGGCACCATTCTGTGTTACACCAGCATAGATAAGGATGAAGTTCACCGAAGATGAAGTTCTGGTGAGAGCTGAGGTGGCCTCTCTGCAGCTGGGGACATTGCTTCTTATTTGTACAGGTCCAAGCAGATAATATTTTACATTACTACTGAACTCTAGCAAGTTTGATGCTGATCTCCCTCTGACTGTATAAGAAATAGAGTAAATAAATCTCTTGCACTGTGTGGTCTTAGCTCACCCTCCACATCTTCTAAGAAGCTCCTAAATATGACAACAAAATTAGTTTATGGAGCTGTGTTACCACTTTCCTCTCTTTCTATCCTTTTGGACATAATTAACAGAGACACTTTCTGTCAATCAAGTGTCAAAATGAAATGTTCTCCCTTCATCCATCAAAATGCTTGTGCCAAAGAGAGTGGTTGTTCCCTTAGGCAGCTGCCAGGGGATAACGCAACGATGGGCTGGGTTATTAACAGGGCAAATTAACTTTTAATGTTGTCCTTTAAGCATGTTTGAAAGCTTCAGGAAGATAAAAGGCTCTTGGAAACTCAAAGTCGTTCTCACTGCTAGCCCAAAGAGATTCTCGCATGGGGAAAGACCATTGGAGATAGAGCTCCTTGGCATTTGGGAGATGAGACTGCAGGATGTGTTGGTGGGCTGCAGGGGCTTTGCAGGGCAGATGGGCTATCGGGGCAGAGCGGTCGTGACAGCAGAAGGCTTAGATGATGCTGCCCACATGACTATCTGCTGAGGATCTCAGGTGGGTTTTGCAGGTGGTATCTGAGTCGGGTAAGATGATCCTACATGGATCACATTTGCAGCTCGGGCACCAAGGAAACGTGCTTCCAGGTCTCTCCTGTTGAGGCATCTCCCACCCGTCGAGGGCTGGGCACCAGAGTCACTACCCTCCTTGACTTGCACCTTCAGAAGCATTTAAGGTCCATCCTCAAAATCAGGTTAGATGCCAAAATGCCAGAGTTACTCCAGGACTCGGGAGCCAAATAACTGTGGGTGTGTTTGAAGATGAAATGAGCCTCTGAGTCACTTCGAGGATTTTTGAAAATGTTAATCAAAACCTTTTCTATTTACCTAATATTCTGTGCTATGGAGGAGAGGGAGACATTTTTATTTCTCTCCTGCTGTTCTGGTTTTACCTGCTTCTCCCACCGCCGGGGGATTCCAAAGATCTCTCCGAGTGCCTGGCCGTGGTCCGAGCTCCTCGCTTGGACTTGGCACGGGAACACGACCTGATGGAAAATCTCAGTCCTCCCAAGCCTTGCTTGCAAAACGCTGCTCCCCCAGTTTCATACTGGTGGCAGTTCCTCCTCTTGTCCTTTATTCTAAAGTTTCATTTCATCTTGCCCAACAGTCTTGCTGCAAGGCTGAACAGATGAAAGTGAGGAAAGGAGGTTAATGCAATATATGTTATCCCTGTCCACAGGGATGTTTGGATTTTTTCCTGCTTTCCAATTGCTGAAATAAAATGCCGCCAGCCAATGTTTACAAATGCGGTGTAGAGTAATTTAGGTATAAAATGGCCAGGCATGAAGTCAAGGTTCAAAAGTAAATCACCAAACCTAGGAAATTCAACACAAAGAAGCCATTGTCTTCTGCAGTTAGGAAAATTTAGAAACAAATTATTTCCCCCCTCATTCCGTGCCCCGTTCACGAACAAAAAATGCACTTAGTCTTATGTGAGGCTTTACTACACACACAAAAAAAGTTTTGAGGTGCTCCCTCCCTGCTGAAATTCCCATTGATTCCAACAGAGGAAAAAGCACCGTAGCAGGAACATCTAGAAAACTCTAAATAATATATAATTATTCCATCTGAGAAAAACATTTGAATACTATGTAATTAGTATCGAATGCTCTACTTGCTCTTTTTTTTTTTTTTTTTGTTGGAAATGTCATAATTTTGACAAATGATCACGCTCAGGTAGAATGAAAACAACGTAATTGAAAAGGAATGGAAATTGTGTTAAATGCCATGCTGAACAGGAGAGGAGGATATGCTTAAACATCACCAAGATTTGTGTGTTTTAAGTGAAACCTCACAATTGACAGGCCTTTCAAAATTAGTGGGTTTGGGTGGGGTTTTTTTTTGTGTGTGTGTGTGTGAAGCATTTCTGTAGAAAGAAAAGGCTGGTGCACTGTTATGGTGAAGAAATAGAAACATCAAAGATTTTTTACATCTGCTGCTCTTACTTGCAGGGACAGTTGAGTTCGAAGCGGTGGATGCAGACATAATTGGTCACAGGATCATATTCTTTACAAAGAATATTCTCTTGCTGCGGTTTATAGACATAATTAACAGAAATAACAAGTTTAAATACCGGTCTGAAAAAATCTGCTTTATTTTAGGAGGAGTTTATTCGGTTCTGCGCCCATAAAAATAAACGACACGCTGAAGAAGCGTCTTGAGTGTGATGTTTTTGCTACAAAGATATTATCGTGTCAGGTTTATTACATGCTGAATATTGTCTCATTTTAGCTTCAATTGCATGAATAGATTTCTAGACAGTTATTTTTGTTCCACATAAATAGGGTTGGTGATGTTGGATGTATTGGTGCAAGTCAGAATTGGGCGGTAATTGACCACAGTAACATCAAAATTGCATAAATTACAAATAAGCCAAAATATCCATGGGATTGCACATCCACAGGTGACATTCTCCCATGAGTTGAATAGTTTAAATGAATAATAATAATAATAATAATAATAATAGGTCTGGATTTCTCAGTCTGCAAAGTGCATGAGAGGGAAATGCAGCAGTAAAACAATTAACAGGCAGGAACTGGCAGTATCAGTGGAGATGTAGCGTCTGGTGTGGTCCTCAGTGTCACCTTTATCTGCAGCGGGAACCAAATCCCCCTCCCAGGCTCTCCGAGACAGCTGGTTTTGTGCGAGCGCTTGATAAAACTTGACCCTCTGATCCGCCACACTCGACAGGGTTTTATCAACCTCTATGTCTCCAGTGTTTGAATTTTAGCTTTTATAATGCTCTGCCAATATAAGGGCTTTTTTTTTTTTTTTTTTTTTTTTAAGAGAGAATCGCTAAGCCCAGCGTTTTGTTAGTGTCACATCTTACAGCTTTAAGCCACTCAAAAAGGTGGCTCCTGAGGAAATTTAAATTCATGCATTTACAGTATCCTCCATCCCTTCTTTCAGATACGAACAGCAAATATAGACACATTCAAGGAGAGATTTGCAGGTTGCCAGCTTTCATGGTTGTATGGCAAGTCTCGTAATCGTTGACATTTTTCTTATGTGGCAGATCTGTTGGTTTAGTTTTTGTGGGTTGTTTGTTTGTGGGGTTTTTTCCCCCTAAAAGTTCTAACCCTTCTGGTTAAGAGAAGTCCGATTGTAAGGGGGATGAAGGGGAATGCAAAGGTCTCAGGAGCTGATGTGAACAAACGCGGCATGTTGAATTCTTAATTCTTTGTTTTAAGCCAGTTTCAGGGTTTCTGGTGACCCTCTCTGATATTGTAACCCCAGCAGACCGGCAAGACCTTATTCGTTAGTCTCTCAGCACTCACAACAACATGTAACTTGGCTTCGTGCTCTTCCAGATGTTTGATGGGAACCAAATCAAGCTCAGTTGCCTTCTAACAATTTCAGTTCATTAAACCTCACATTTGTTAAAATCCCTTCAGGAAGTGTTTTCTTCCACCTTTGACACCGAGGAGAGACGGAGCATCCTGTTTGCACCAGCAGCTGCTTGTTAAATCAGAATAATTCCTAGCTCGTCGTGGAATAGCAGGAGAAAGCCAAATGAGTCCCTCACCAGTGGTGGCACCTCATGTTTATGGTTTATGATGTTTCCATGGGCTATGGAACTTGGATGTAGATAGGAAGCTGAAGCACTATGGGTTTAGGTGACCCATCCATGATCCTGGAGCCAATTTTGGGCAAAGTAGGAACTTGTCCTCCTGTACCCCATCCAAAGCCCAGCAACACCACCCCACTGCCCGTACGCAAGCACAGATGGGCATTGCTCCTCTGAAGTCCATTTGTAGCAGCTGGATGTCTGGCCCACGCTCTCTTTGTGTTGGCATACTTAATTTCTGCTGTTCGCGTCCTTTTTTGTCTAAATAAAGTAGCTATTGTTTACGAAATACAATTGCACAATTAGCTAAAGAGGTGACAAATAAATGATTACACAATAGAAAGAGGAAAGCAGCAGCTGTAACGCTGGTTGCCACCATGCCTTGGCCGCCGTTGGAAAGGGGTTTTTTTGGTACTTGGCAAATTTAAATTGGGTTTCTCTTGCAGACGTTAGATTTCCCTATCTGGCGCCGTGCCTTCCGCGTTTCTCAACGTTTGACATGTTGTTCCTGGCCTGGCAGTTTGTAGCTCTCTGGGGAATTAAACATCTCACTTGCTTCTTTTTGTAAACACCAGTTGTCCAGCCGTGAGGGTTGGAGTCCCGTTTGCTGGAGGAGCCGTGGGCTCTTTTGGCTCGAAGCGCTGCCGAAAGCGGCTGGACCCCATCACTGGCTGCTTTAGTCTCTGCTCTGACTCACTCTCCCCGTCGTAAGCGTAAACAGAGAGGAGGAATTTATTTTCATTTTGAGTTTTTCTTTTAGGCTGAGAGGTAATATTATATATTAATCTAAATAATATCGCTGGGCAGGGGGAACAGGCAAGTTTTTATTTATTTTCTAAATGACCCCTGGCAGTATTTTAGCTAAACGCTGAGCTTTTAATTTTTTTAACATTTTGGCCAAACTCTCATTTACTTCAGCTGGCTACTGTGGGGCATGAGCTATGATTCAGAGATGAAGAAACGGAGGCCAAGAAGAAAATCCCTTTGCAAGGTGGTCTTCTTTCCCTACTCAGTGCAAGGCTGTCTCGGACACATAACCTCTGGACCAACAGGTGGAAGTATCCCACTACTGGTTCTCAAATAGGATATTTGGAAGAATTTTAAAACAAATAACTACTTAAATTGCATGTCTAGTTTCATAGGACATGTGCTATAAGCTTATGAATCAGATGGAAACAATTTCACTCACAATAATGCTTCATTTTTGTGTCTGCTGCCATCCAGACCCTACCAGGAACAGGTAAGCATTGGTATGGTATCTAATACAGGAAAATTTGGGCTCCTTAAGTGTCATCTCTACAAATCCACCAACCCAGCATGATCAAACCCTCTTTTCCAGAACCCAAAGGCTCTTTTTCTTCTACCAATGGACAATTTCTCTTACATCTTAGCAGTGTTGGGCTACTGCAGCAACAGGGAAGCTTAGTGCCCATTCACCAGTGTGTCCCTGCAGATGGGCATAAATTAGGGAAAGGTCAATTTTTGAAGGTCCCCAGACTTCTGCTTCTGGCCTTTATTTCTCCAAGGGGAATATGGACATCTGTCCTTGCAACATCGTTCTGAAATTCCCATCCTTTTTCTGGTGGCTGCTAAAATAAATGCTTTTTGATGGAGGGGGAATGTCATAAGGAATCACAAAATTTGTTTCCATGTTCTGGATTTGAAACAGATCCCTGTTTTAAGTACAGTTCAAAATTGACATTTTAATTGAAATATTCAAAGAACCCAACTTTGAAAGAAACATTAAAAAAAAAAAGGGTGTCAACGAAAACTTTGATTATTAAAGAGCTGCCGTGGTTCCTCAGAACTCCACTTCTGAGGTCATTTTTCATTTCCAAAAAGGTCAGATTAGTAAGGAGAACCTAATAAGCTGAAAAAATGACCAGCTTCATTTTTGAACATGTTTTCCTCAGGAACTACAAGACCATTTATTGGTCTGATGGCTTTCTTTTGCATCTGGGAAGCTCTGAATGCAGCTCTTTGCCGGTTACACACAAAAACATTTACAGCCCAAAGAGGCCAGCTCATTAGTAATTACTGTAATGAGTTCTTCGCAGTGTTTCTCTGAAAGGTGATTGAGCCCCTAATGCAGACACGAGATATTTCTTTCTTCAGTTAATGGTGTGGTAAATTATTCCTGTGAGGGGGCTCATTGAATGCCTCCTTTGGAACACGGTTAAAGACCACGAAAAAAGAAAAAAAGCTGTAGGTCTCTTCTTACTGGTAACAGAATCACAGAATCACCTTGGTTGGAAGGGACCTTTTAAGATCATCTAGTCCAACCAAAGATCATCTAGTCCAACCCAAACAGGAGGAAATATTTGGGGAGCGTTTCAGATCTACATCTTCCCAGTGTTTCTGCAGGAAGGTGCGGGTGGGAGGGGGGGTTGTGTCCAACAGCAACTGGCACAAGCCAAGGGCTGGGGTACAAGGGTGTACGTGCCAGATGTGAAGATGTGGGACAGCTGGGGAGAAGGAAAACGGGCTCAGTTTGCCCTGATGGAGCTACAGCCTCATTGCCCCCATGGCCGCGGGCTTTGGAGACCAGCTTCTCCTCCTGCTGGAAGTGAAAGGTGTTAAACCAGGGCGATATGGTACGAGGGAGAGGGGAATGGTTTTCCTGAGCTTGGCTTTTGCAAAGGGAGATTTCTCCTACTGCTAAGTGAATAAATTAATTGATGCGTCCAAATGCAATTAGCAAAGGCTACAGTGGGAAAGGCTTCCTAATCAGAATCATTAATCAGGCAGAAATGAACTGTTGCATGTCTCGCATGTCCTTTTTTGGACCCAGCAAAAGAGATCATGAGCCAACCTTAGTAATATAGCTAAGGATGGACATGGTTTATTTATTTTTCTCTATAAAGATCATATTTTTATACATTGTTTGTGTCTACATGCACTAACCCTGAACTGGCTTGAATTTCCAAGCTGACACCTGCAGGGCTGGCTGCGTATCGGTCCCAAAGTTAGGATTTGGAGCTTTCACAAGAACAGGCTGAATTTCTCCCAAAACCTACGTTAGAGGAGCAGTCATTGCCGGGGCGATGAGGGAGTGTTTGTGAACTGGTTGTGATTTAGAGGAAGGAGAAAAGACACTGCTGGTCTTCAGGCAGTCAGTCTCTTCATGCCTTTAATGCCCCAAACTTGTGTCTTGTCCAGGCATCAGAAGGGGAAGCCTTGTGCTTGGTGGTCTCTGGAGGGTCTGTTGGTATCAGCCAGATCATTGCTGAGAGCATCTCATGAGGGTTGTGGCCAAACACCTGGGGAAATGAATCCTCAGATCAGTAACAGCCTGGATTTTCCTTGTTTTGATGAAAAGTTGGAGACCGAATTAATTAATCCATATTGCATGTAGGGTCTTGTTCTTGGGACTGCAGTTGCACAGAAGGTTGTTATTTGAATATATATATAAAAAATAAGAAGAAATTTAATCAGATGAGCAAATCAGCATTAACTGCTCTTCAAAAAGAGGTATCAGCTGGGACTTAAAATGTGGGAGATGCTGAAATCCCCTTCGGGGGTCCCACGTGTCAGAGAGCCCTGTGGGTGGCTCTGGCGTGGGAGTGTGGATGAAATGGGGACAGCTTGGAAGGGAAAGGCTTGAAGCTCTTTGAATGTGGTTTGGCTTTTTTTATATTTTTTTTTTCTCCCTCTCTCTGCAAAACCAACCCGAGTAGATGTTATTGGAGAAGCTCTTGGGTGATATTAAGCAATAAGGAATTGCCCAATTTGCCCACACACATCACCTCCTTTTGCTGGAAAGTCAGAAACTCTCATTAACAGGCGAGGGGTTCCCCGGCCACCCGGAGCTCTCAGGGCTGCTCCCTGCTCGGCCAGGTTGGATTTTCAAAGGATTTGTGCACCTGGGGTGGTGGCTTCTTGGCTTTTCTCTCCACGGCACCAAACCTTCAGTGGTGGTGGCAAGCGCTGGCTGCTCAGGGAGAAGTCCAACTTAAAACACCTTCCCTAATTTTTTTGGAGGAGAGTCAGCCGACAAACCCTCCTTATACCTCATCCTTTGTTAGAATGACGATGGTGTCCATCCTCTTCTTTCACTCCCATGAGCAAGAAGTAATTTCAGCCTCTGCCAGCTTTTGCTGGTAGACCCCAGGATATATTCTCTACAGTTTATTTTATTTTGCACTCATCGGGGCAGTAGCTGGAGTGTATAAAATGGGGTCTCCTGGCACAACTTTATTTCTCCAGCCTCTTTCTTGGAGTAGTCTTTGGCGCGAGTGGATTTTTCCCTCATCTCTGCCAGAAAGCAATTTCCTTTCTCCCCTGAACGTCCTTCAGGCTCTGGTGATTCCCACCCCCAAGCACCCTGCAAAAAGCCAACTTTGTTGACCACTTCTTGCTGCTGGGGGTGGGAAACGGTCCTCACCTGCAAAACCCTCACCTGCAAAACCCCAACATGGCACGTCATCTCAGAGAGCGGCAGTGAAAAACACCGCTCCCAAAATATATCATTTTCTCCCCTCTTGTAGGTGACGTCAAAGCACCGGTGGAGGATTGTTATGGTTTCTTTGCCTCTTGAAATTGTTCCTCGCAGTGAGGGAATGGTGAAATTGGAATGGGAAAAGCTGGGAAACCAACGGGGCTTCGATAGCTGTAACTTTTACTTAGCTACTTGTCTCGCTCGCAGCGTTACTGGTATGTTATCAACCTAAAGCCGTAGAGGACTGATACAGCAAGGGAAAATTGTCCTCTTTTTTTTTTTTCCCTTTTATTTTTTTTGTTTTACGTGATCAAGAAGCGTCTTTTAATCTGAGCTGAACATCCCCGTGTTTATATCTGAGGTTCATAATCTTTTTTAAAAATAATAATAAAACAAAGTCTTAACGTGTTTGCAAAGGAATTGCTGGATTTAGTTGAAATGTTGCTCAGCAGAAATGTTGGAGGCTTTAACGTCGAGGGGGATGGAGGGTTTGCCTCATTATCCTTCTCGCTTAATTTGTAGAGGGTGAAAGATGGGAAGTTCCTTCTGATTTAAATGAGAAATATCAAATATCTTTTGCCCTTTGGACGTTGCATTGCAGACTGACACAGGCCATCCAGAAAGCCAGTGACAGAAATTGTTTGGGTTTTCAGGCTTCCTTTGTTTTCCCTTTGTGTGTAGGCCAGAGGTTCAGACACAATTGTTTTACTTTCACGAGGAAGACTCAGACAATTTTATTTTCAAATACATTTTCCACTGTCAGTTGGGTAAAAGATTTGTTTTGCTAAGTGGGGCTTAGACACAGTGCTATGGCTGATGCTTCTAAAAATCAGTGCAAGTCAAATACTGATCTGCTTTTTCCACGTTCTTACTGGAAAACATCTCTTCTCATTTCTCTGGCACCTCTCGAAACCTAGAGAATTACACGAGAGAAGCATTTGCCCCCCACCTCCCCCGAGCTTGTTGTGCCACTTATCACTCAAACAACACTAAACTTCCCAAAAAGAAGAATAGGATACCCTGGTCTCGTGGGGAGGTGTCCCTGACCAGGGCAGGGGGTTGGAATGAGATGGTCCTTAGAGGTCGCTACCAAACCAAACCGTTCTATAATTCTGGGATGTAGAGCTATTGCTTCAGATAAGGAGGCCAGAATAATTTAAGGCAACATAATTCTGTTGGTTTTGAATTACCTGAAAATCATAAAGCCTGGGAGAACCGTTCCACATACCAGTTTCTGGTCACAGTCAGTGTAAATCTGGAACGAAGCCATTAGCTCAAGGAGGAGAGCTCTGGTGTACATTCACGTTACTAAAAGCAGATGTGGGCTTATGGCCGAAGCCAAAATTTTGGAGTATAAAAAAAATGATCTGTCCTCAATTCCTCATTGGCCAGAAAGGATGGGATGAACCAATGCTCATGCTTTAGCGCTGGGAAGATGGCTCTCAGGTCAGAGGTGTCTGCTAGAGATGCTGGAGCAGCCTAGGAGGGATCAGAAAAATAAACCTGCTGCTGCCTGTGTGCAGCCATATACCTGCTGCCTTCTATATGGAGAACCCACAGCTTCCTGGGGCTTTTGGGTGTTGGGTGGTGTGAGGACATTGGATTATAGAATGATTGCTGCATGGTGACTTGAAGAACCTTGGCTCACATGGTTTCCATCACATCTATGCGCCAGGATGCTTCTCAAGACCCAGTGCCCGCAGCAGAGCGTCGCTCTGAGATGCCTCCAACTCCATGTGCATTGACTCAGGAGGAGAAGATCATAGAATTGTAGAATCATCTGGGCTGAAAGGGACCTCCAAAGGCCACCTAGTCCGGCCCCCCCGCAGTCAGCAGGGACACCCCCAACTAGACCAGGTTGCCCAGGGCCTCCTCCAGCTTCCCCTTGAATGTCTCCAGGGAAGGGGCCTCAACCACCTCCCTGGGCAACCTCTTCCAGTGCTCCACCACCCT
>JAOQGH010000008.1:2847351-2864246 GCA_025769975.1 Gallinago jamesoni | reverse complement strand
CTCCACCTGCTGGCCATGCTCTTCTTGATGCCCCCCAGGATGCCATTGGCCTTCTTGGCCACCAGGGCCCATTGCTGCCTCATGGGCATCCTATTGTCCTCCAGGACTCTCAGGTCTTTTTCCTCAGAGCTGCTCTCCAGCAGATCACTCCCAACCAGTGCTGGTTTGGGGGGGTTATTCCTCCCCAGGTGCAGCACCCTGCACTTGCCCTTGTTAAATTTCATCAGGTTAATCACACACAATCACCTAGGTTGGAAGGGACCTTTTAAGATCATCTAGTCCAACAGACGAAAAACAAACAAACAAACCCAAACAATAAAAAAACAAACAGAAAACCACACAAACGAACAAAAAAACCCACACAAACCCCACACCACACCCAAACCAACACCAAGCCAACACCAATCCATATCGTCGAGCACCATGTCAACTTGTTTCTTGAACACCTCCAGGGATGGTGCCTCAACTGCCTCCCTGGGCAGCCCATTGCCTGACAACCCTTTCAGTAAAGAAATATTTCCTAATATCTAACCTGAACCTCCCCTGGTGCAACTTGAAGCCATTACCCCTTGTCCTATCATCAGTGACTTGGGAGAAGAAACCGACCCCCCCCTGGCTACACCCTCCTTTCAGGTCACCTCCGTTTACCCCAAATGGAGGGGTGGGATGCTGCTGCAATGCCACGGAGCACGTGAAGGGCTAGATGGTGTGTTTGGACTGGCTCCCACGGCCTGTCCTGCAGGTGGGAAAAGCTCCGGGGAGTCAGGCATCAGAGTGGGCAGGTGCTTACAGGCACCTGCATGTTGCAGATAAAATAAATACGGGCCAAAAAAAGTAGCCATCAATAATCCCCTTATGCAGGAATTCTTTTTTTCTAGCACCTGAGAAATGCTTTACTACTTATCAGCTGTCCTGAGTGCATAATAAGTGCTGCCTGTGATAGAGTGACTGATTAAGGAAACGCTAATAACAATGGGGAGATGTCAAGTGCTCCTGCATCCTCGTGATGCGCCTGGATCTCTTCCCAGAAAGGACAGGGCAGGTTTTTTTTTTGTTTGTTTTTGCCTGGGATGTTGGAAGGATGAAAAGCGGGAAGTGGCAGTGATGAGGAAAAGGACGGAATTAAACAGGTGACAACATCAAGTACGAAAAAACCCAACCCCGATAAAATAAATCTTCCCAGGAATGAAAGAAACATGAGGCTGGCAGCAACCTGCCGAAACCAGTGTGTGCATATAAAGTACTGACTCTGGCTGCAGAGTGCCCTGTGGCTCTAATTACACAGGAGGAAAAAAATATCACCAATGCAATTATTTCCCTTTCCTTACCTGATCTCGTTTCTTCCCAGCGAGTGGTTTTTATGGGAAGACAGAGCCCTGCAGCAGTAAACAAGATTGATCGTGCAAGGCTCTGTACAAAGATAAGCTGAAATCCATCACTTGGCCCTTCTGCTCCCTTTCCTCCTTTCTTGCTGTGGACCTGATTTCAATCTGAGGAGAGAACATCCAGCTTGGATTTTTGGGTGAAAATTAGCTAACCCATCAGAAATGACTGATCAGAGGGGACGGTTAATGGGCATTTCACTTCTCTGACACTATTAATCTGCTTTTAAACCCAACCCATGGGGATGACCCTCGTGTGGCTTCTGCCTTTCTGGTGTGGAGAGAAACTGTCCAAATTTTAGTAGCGGTGGCCAGCAGGCCAGGAGATATGGCTGAAGCAAAGGCTTTGGATCCGCCGTGGATCTATCTTTGAACTTTTGGCTTAAGATGAATCATGAAACCCATCAAACATAGCTTTCCACTTTGGGAAATGCCGTGAGCATTTCTGGACAGACCAGGCTGCTCTGGGGACCATGTGCATCTGTCTGTGAAGATGCAGGTCCCTGCTCTCAGCGATGTGCCACCGAGAGGACAAAATGACAAGGATGCTTATTGGTGTGGAGAAAAGGAACCACAGCAGAGGGGCCTTGGGGAGTTTGTTCAGGGTTTCATCAGCCCTATTTCCTTATTGCCAGAATCTGGACAACATGCTCCTGAGCGTCAGCCCAGTCCCTCCGTTAGACCGTATTTATTTCTCCCTTGGCTTCTCGAAAGAGCCTCTTTCCCCCATCTGTTTTGTCAATTTATTCTACCATTCACTGATTTCCATGCCTCAGTTTTTGCAATGCTGGTGTATGAGCAACTGTGACAGCAGAGACTATGGCTTTATAGGATGAATTCGCCGTGCTGGAGGTCACTTGTTGGTAAACACAGAACAGAGAAAACCAGCTGTAGAATGGGGAAAAACCCATCCCATATGCTTTCTCCATGGAAAATGGGGTATGACCTTGCATATTTTGCTCCCCTCTTGCCTACAGAAATGCCTTTTGTGTCAAGTGCAGTGGCAGTGGCAGGGTGAGTGTGAGCACGGTGGTGGGATCTCCAGCGTGGGCTGGCCAAGAGCTACCTCGGCCCCGTCGGCGGTGTTAAACCGCAGGGGGGGGACAGGGAATAAGCCGCGTGGAGTCTCTCAGCGAGGGGCTGTCGGCTCCGATTCTGCCCAGGGAAGACAGTGATTTAATGAAAGCCCGTACAATCTGCAGGGATCTCTTCACCCCCCTGGTCTCCATCCGTTACACACCCCGCATAGGATTCCCTCATCGTGAAAATCCCCCGTTGGGGGGGGGATTGCTTGTCGACCCGCACGCCGGCTGCCAGGCTGGTGGAGCTCTGGAAAGGGAGCATCCAGATTTGCTCATTTCTCCTCGTTGCAGGTTCCTGACGTCAGTTGGGGGGTAAAAAGGCATCACGTTCCCCTAAAGGGCGCTTAGCAAGCCATCATCAGCACAATGGAGCTGGAAGTGGGGGGAGAAACCCGAGAGGGAATTGAAATAGTGTTATACAAACTAAAAGGTGTGCTTAGATAATGCGGGCACGTAAAAGCAGATGGAAAGAAAAGGTGCATTTATTCTAAGTGACATATTCCATCCTCCGCATGGTATAGGAATGAATAAACAATTTCATTTCTGCCAGACAGCCCCGTGCAAGATGCTATTACAGGGATACGGCAGCCTATGATAGATTGTCATTGTTGTCAATCATTTCTGACAGTCCTATTATGCTTGGAAAGGATGTTTGCTCTGTGCATGTTGTTTTATAATCCTCAGAGGTGGAATTTTATAGCCTAGCAGTGGTTTTTTTTTCCTCAGACATTCCCCTAAGCAGGATTTATTGCTTCTGAGACACACGTGATGTGAATCCATTATACCTTCAAACTTTAAACCTCCTCCCAGCTTTGCCCGGATTACTTTTTGTTTTCTTTTCTCTGACTTGACTTTCTGTTTCTAATTGCTATTGGGAGAGACTTAAGCGGAGCAGAAGGTACAGAACATCCGAGGGCTGAGTCATCTGCATCAGCTCTAATCGAGCCGTTTGCCGGAGCAATTTATCTAATGAATTGCAAAGGTGCATCCAGGCATCAGCATCAGCCTCAGACGTAGGGCAAGATTCTATTCTCTCTTATATGAAAGAACACATGTAATTTTTCCAGATGCCTGGCCTTAAAAGCCGAGCTTCCAGGAAGTTCAGTACATTTAGTTACTTCCATAAAGTGTTTAATTGGCTTCAAGTGGATGTGAAGTTCTTTGGGAGGAATACCATCGTTTCAGTTGCTTCCCCAACAGCGTCGTGATTATCGCCGGGGCCCTCGTAGGTGTCGTTACAGAAGGAAGGAATAGACACAGAGACAGCCTTTTGGTTTGGACCGGGCTTTTCAGATGCAATCGTACCACAAATGATGGCTTAAGGACAAGATAAGCTTAGTGGCCTCGTGGGGCACCTGGCTTGAATTGAATTGGATTGCAGTTGTTGGCTTGGCATGAGAGCGAGAGGATGTTGAGGTACTCAGTTGCTTCTCTGCTGAAGGGTTCATTTCTTTCTTAGGTAAAGATATAAAACCACCTGGTGTTACTTCTAGCCTAAGTTGGAAACAAAAAAGTACGGTCGTTGTCCAAAAATCATAGGGGGAAGAACCCTTTCGTTTATAGAATCACAGAATCTTTTGGGTTGGAAAGGGACATTTACATTTAGAAGCTTTTTTCTTTAAAATCTGGTGTTCTAACACTTTGCTCTGAATAAAACAGCTCCAGCCCTCATAACAATTGGGATGAGCCTTTAGCAAGTGTTTCCCAAGAGAGGTCTGTAGATATTGCTGGAAGTTGTTACTGGTTCGGGTAGAGTATTTTGCCCTGGTTTTATTTGGAAAATATTTCGGTATTTCAGTTGTCGCCACCATAATCCCTTTAAGTTTGACACTGGGATCCTGTAAGTAAATAATTTATGGTGAGAGACTTTCAGTTTTGGAAAAAAGGAAAAACCTGCTTGACGTGACTTTTAGCCATTTGGCATTCCACTGGCTCTTCGCATCTGGGTTTTTTTTTTATATTAGCCTCCATTCCTTGCCTCCTCCAGAAAAAAAAAAACCCAACCACAGTTTCATGAGCTCTTTTAAATTATAATCTTTTCTTCCAATAGTCTCTGTTGTCTTTCGGAGGCAGGCTGCTACTGAGACAGCTGTGATAATAGCCGCAGAACTAGTGGCAGAGCAGTGCCATTTCATTAAGTGACCTTTAAAAATAATTCTTATTTTCTACAAGAGGTCTGTTGTACAAAACCAACTATGTTGGTGCAATATTTTGCTAGCTAGTTAAACGCTCTCTGCTATCTGCTTTTCAGACTTTTAGCAGACTGAGCTTCAGGAACAAAACCCCAGGACCTTTATTTTCACGCGAGTGGGTTACAGTAGTATCAACAGGAAGAAAATGGAAAGGAAGATTTGCTCTTGTTTCAATAAATTTAGGTTCTTTGAGTTCTGAAAGCACCCTCACCACACTGTCGTGTTTTGGAGAATGTAGAAATAGATAGGATGTTAATTCTCTTTTAGGGAATATTATCAAAAAACTATTGTAAATTTGCATTCATGTTCACATTTCACAAGCTGGTTTGGCTTAAAAAAGAGCTTCAGTTAAAATCCTGATGTATTTAGGGGAAAGCCTGAAAAACAAACTTGCTGTGCCACACATTGTAACTTTTTTTTATTAATCTTGCCGTGCCATTTCCATAAGAAGAAATCTTCTTAGCCACTTCTAAGCCCGCAGCACATCCTCTAATGATCCCTCCAGGTCTAGTCTGAAAAGGAGCACAAAAGACTCTCCCTTCTGGTGAAGGAGGAGAAGATAAAATGCAGAACCCAGCAAGCTTCTTCAGGGAGCCTGTTGTGTCTAATGACATCATTAGGCTGTGTTAGAGGAGCTGGGTTTGCGGTGCCTGTCCCAAAACATGTCCCTGACAACCCGCTGCCTTTCTTCATGGTCGGGGAGAGGAAAAAAAAGGATTTGTGGACTTGCCTCTACTAGTTCAATTTGTTTGGAGAATGATGTGTTGTATAATGAGGGGAGATCAAAGACACCCTTAAAATAGGTGTGCTGCTCTCTGTACCAGCCAGATCTCTGCATCGTTAGGCACCCACAGATGGTGGGGCTTGGTGGGAGCTGTGGTCCTCTTGAAGGTCATACCTTGGGCTCACTGCTCAGTCATCACCTGGTTTTAGCTACTTGTAATGTATTGATTCATACAGGGAGGGGGGTTTAGGCTGAATTTCTCTGCCCTTTATTGTTAGAGAGGCTTTCTGAAGCGGGTGATGCCGTTTAGTCAGTATTAAGTGACAGAGAAAATCTCCTCCCTGTGTCCGGATGGAGGAAAGGATGGGGCTTGCGCAACCTCTGACGCACAACTAAAGGGACCAAAAGCCCTTTATGGCTCAAACCAACCTGTCTCAGGTGTCTACTGGCAGTGAAGGAAAAACTAATCCCGTTTGAAGATAGTTTTTTCTCTGAATATTTAAGTTTAATTTGTTTCCATATCATAGAATCACAGAATGGTTTGGGTTGGAAGGGACCTTAGAGATCACCTAGTTCCAACCCCCCTGCCATGGGCAGGAACACCTCCCACCAGACCAGGTTGCTCAAAGCCCCATCCAGCCTGGCCTTGAATCCCTCCAGGGATGGGGCAATATTTATATCTGGAATATTTAAATCTGGAATGTTTTTCCTTGCAACAAATCCATACTGACCTGATATTTTAGGCATATATTTAGGGTCTGCTTTAGCCTATTCTTGCTGTAATTCCAACTCTTGACCCCTCCATCCTTCGCCCCACACCAGAGTGGCCCCGTGGCACCTTCAGGGCTCTCGGTGTTTGGCTAGCACGGGAGGAGCAGGTTCGTCCAGCATTTTTTATTCTGTTTGACACCAAAACATGTGATCAGCCTGGTGCTTGGATTCCCAGTACGAATAGTTGTCGCTGTACATTTTTCACCGTTATTGCCTGGCAGGGTTGTCATCTGAGGGTCACCGTGGTCATTTAGCTACAGCTGTATCCTGGCCAGCCTCCGCACCCGTCCTCCCCCGGGACTGGAGGGAGAAAGACATCTTGAATGTGTTAAATCCCTTATCCGTACGGAACATGACTGTCTGCCTCACGAAGAGAATCTAAATTCAGCTGGCTCCTCAAGGCACGGATGCTTGTTGCTGCTGAGGCCATCCCTCCATCGCGCCGCTGTGTCTCAATTTGCTCCTCGCCGGCGCCGTGTGATGTGTGTTGTGGTTCTCAATGTGCTTTGCTCTGCTGCTGCAGAGCTGTGCTGGGGTGGGGGTGTGGGTGGGTGGGTTGGAAAAAGGCAATTTCCAAGGCTTGGTGGGGTGAGACTGTCCCAGGGCTGGAGCTCTGGGAGATCAGCTTAAATGATCTGATGCTGGAAACGAAGCAGGAGTTGGGAGGGGATAGGAAACTCTGCCGTGGTGGGGGGACAAAGGATGGATTCTCTTGCCTGCTATCACTTCAACAAAATATCTATATCACTAAGAAATGGTGCTGAAAAACAACATTACATTTGCCACCAGCCAGATCCTGCAAGACTGGGGGTGATGGCAATGCATTGGTACAAGACGGTTCAGAACAGTCACATCCTCTTGGTTCTGGTTTCATTCTCCCTCTTTCTGGTTTCTTTCTCCCTCTTTCTTCTTCTGCTCTCTTTGGTACTGCAAAATACTTCTTATTGTGCATTAAGTTTGATATTGCTGGGTTGAAAGCTTAGAAATGCTTTCAATATTAACAACCGCGTAGGAGTAGAAGACTCAAAAAGTGGGGAAAAAAAAATCATCACTTGTAGAAACAGGAGAGCATAACCTTGTATTTAAAGGGTGCAGGAGTGAGATTCTCCACAGGTCTGTTGTTTATTTAAATGCTCATAAATTCATAGTGACTTTTATGTTTTCATTGTGGTGTGGAGTCCAGCAAGAGAGAATGGTCACGCTGGTGGAGAGGGTGAAGTTGGATGTTGTATCGCAGGAACTCAGCACTGTGCTTCTGAGAGGGAGAAATACGTGTGTGTGTGTGTATAAGGGGGTAGAGCACTTGAGAAAACAAGATAGAAACCTTTCTCGAAGTCAGAGGGGAACCAAGACTGATTAAAAGAGAAAATGCATAAAGAAGCCGAGATCTCCGCAGGCAGATCTCCGCAGGTAGCAGATATTGCAAAGCGAGCTCATACCCAGATAATTCCAAAATTCCAATTTCTCTGACTCCTTCAATCCCCCAAATGCCCTCGCAGCTCTGAGCAGGTGGTCCAGGACGGAGCGTTTCAAATGCAGAGTCCTGTTGAATGCCAAAGAAAAGAAGATGACAATTTTGTCTCACTTAAATGTGATGTATATTCATGAGTGGGGTGTGTGTGTGTGTGTGTAAAAAGCTCTGCAAGCTTTAATTAGAGTTCATGAGAGATAAACGGAAAGCGTCTTCATAAACGTAGAAGAAGCAATTAGGGGAGACCAGAGTGTATCTGCTATCGCAGCAGTTTATCAGCAATGCAGATTTTCAGTTAATAAGAAAAGAAAAAAACCCAATTGTGCAGCCGGCAAAGGAAACAGCAAATCCCAGTTAGCTTCAGTCTGCGCTCGGAAGGCTCTTTTGCACCAGTCAAGGACATGAAGACTCAGGAAAACGCCTTTTCTTCCCTCCAAATGCTCAATATGTTTTCTTCTGCCCGGAGAGAGCCTCTTGCTCCATTTCTAGTTAACAAACAAGCAAAAAAAAACCCCAAAAAACCCAAGAAGAACCCTGCTAAGCCCCCAAAGCCAGCTCCATCAGCACCAACCCGCTGTAATAAGCCACCGGGAAGCCCGAGAGCTCCATCACGAAGCAATAACTTCTCCTGAATCAGCCACAAACTTTCCCCCCAACCTCGTAAGCTCAGGGGTCATCGAAGCCGAGCCCGGCCGGGAGGTGAGAGCCAGCCAAGCTTTACAGTTGTATTTTTGTCTCAGGAAGACTAGTAAATATTTAATGGCTCTTGCAAGATAGAGCGAGCGTTCCTGTTCTCTCCCCCGTATATCAACAGTTGCTTTAAGGGCTTGCTTAATAAAAATTAAGCCATTTCTCTGAATTCAAGCCTCAGATGCTGGATAGGGAGCTAATTTTGCAAGCAAAAGCAGTTCTTATTGAAAAGCAAATTCTAGGGGAAGAGCTGGTTTTTGAAAGGGAATGCTGGGCTGCTATTCCTTGCTGAAAAGAGGCAAAAATATTCAAAACAGCCCTGCGAGTTAACCCTGGCAGTGGAGCTTGTCCAGATGTTGTAATCCTTTGTGTTTTAACTCCTTCCAGGCCGTAGGCTGAGCTGTTTTCAAATGAAAATGTCCATGTTAAATACGCTCTGAGCGATTGCATTTGTGCAGGGCTTTGGCAAACCTTGTAGATTTTTTCTCTTGGCTCAAATTTTCCAGGCAAGGAGATGGATTCACTGGTTGCAAGACCCCGTCATCACTTCAGACCTGCTCTCCCTATTGGGAAAAAGTGCCTTTTATCTGTCGTGTAAATTTAAGGGTGTAATTTAATTCCCATTTTCCTCGTTTGTCTGTGAGTTGGGATTAATATTTGCCTACTTCACAGCGATCGTGTGAGTCTCTTCATTAATTAATGTGTAAAAGCTTTGAGATCCTTAGGATGAAAATTGCTTTAAAAGATGCTGTTAATAATAAATATCAAGTAATGCACCTTGGTACCTCTTAGCAATAATTGGTGCTATCATTTCTGCCCGACTCTTCCATGAATTAAAAGGCTTCGAGTGGGACTGGAACCACGAATGGGATTGGGACCAATTAACATGTAATCATATGTCAGTTTTTATATCCTTGACTCTCCTGTCATGGGACTCTTGGGAAAATCTCCATGGATTTTAATGGTGCAATGTCAGACTTCAGCCCCAGACATGTTTGTGTGATAATTGCCAGATAGCCAGCGTTCTTCTGGTACCTTGGTTGCTTAGTGATTAAGCTCAAAGCAAAACTATGCTGGTTTAATATTAACATAAATGGAATTAGCCACTCTTTCTGCAAGTTAAATGTTACACAAGAAATTTCATTATAAGGAAATCACAATTTTTTTTTCTTTGATATTTAAATTTAATGAACTATTTTGTTGAAATACTGGTAGTTTTTGACCTGCTTTTTGTGCTTAACCTCCACTCCACTGTGTGGAGGCTGGCTCTTATGGAAAATCCAATAATTTGCTTCTCAGTCACCCAGCTCAAACTTTTATTAGCTTTCAAGCGCACAGCACTCACTGTCCTAAGTGTTGGAGCTCTAAAAATGTTTCCCACCTAAACAACAAGAAGATATCAATGTGATCTTTCAAAGACATCAACGTTATTTCCATGGAAAGGGAAATCACGGAA
The DNA here is from genome assembly GCA_025769975.1 of Gallinago jamesoni. Lineage (NCBI taxonomy): Eukaryota > Metazoa > Chordata > Aves > Charadriiformes > Scolopacidae > Gallinago > Gallinago jamesoni. Next base: position 2,854,478 of record JAOQGH010000008.1, on the reverse strand, counting down.
CCTTGGGAAGACGGGTGGGATGGAGCCAGGAGAGGGGACAATGTGAATGGAGACCATGCAAGTCAATGAGTTGGTGCCCAGTAAGGTGTGAACTTACAGCCAGGTGTTCTCTCGTTATCAGCAGCCCTGGCAACCCGTCTTGTTCCTTCCCGCACGAAGCGCACTGTCAACATGACTGGTGCCACATGGGGGAGATGTTGAAGAAGAGCTGGACCGCTCCACTCCTGCACACCGACATCCCGGCCAGAGCAGCCCGGGGGTGTTTAGGAGCCTAATCCCTTTGAATTTTTTTTTTTCCCCTGGATCGTGAGAGCTTAAATATCCCATATCGAGGGGGGCTGGGGCAACCCATCTGAAAAAATTACCCCTCTTGGCGCACGCATAGTCTTCCACTCGCTGAAGGCACCTCTGTGAGTGAGGTGAGACCATGAGCGATGCAGCCCGAGTGTTGAATCCCTTCGTGGGGATGCAGTGCTGTGTTTTAGCATCCCTGCATCACCCCTCCCTGGCTCGGAATGGGAGGGGGGGTCTGGAGGAGCGAGGAGGGGGGCTGGCTGGTGCGCGGAGCAGTTGGCAGTGTTTCTTGCTGCATATTCTCAAAATGCAAAAAAGTAACCCTAGGCCCCTGCAAGTGGCTTGTGATTTACTCAGGCCCACTGGCCATCTTTTCTTGTTTCTTCTTAAAACAATGCCTTTCACGCTGCCTGTGAATTAGTGGTTAATGCTTATTTATGCATGAGAAATCTCCGTAGAAATGGCTCCAGGGAAGGAGAATATATGTACTACGTGAAAGCCAAAAAAGTATGGTTTTCTTTTTGAAATAGCTTCCCAATCTCCATTCTTTTCTGCAGTGGTTTAAAAAGACCTTTGCTCTAGGACTCTGATAGATTTTATAATATTCTAGCAGCTAGGTTAACAGGTAGAAGCGAGTATGTTTGTGGGGGGGGTGTGTGTGAATTGTGCACACAGAGGTGGGTGGCCTGGGGGAAGTCAAGATATCCTCATTTTCCAGCTTAAAAAAATAATACAAATACAAATACACAGCGCATCCCCTAAAAGCAAAGGGTTGAAAATGTGCTTCAGCTGACTTCAGGGGAGCTTTGCCTCCTCTTTCAAGCACGACCTTCCTTTTCTGGCCACAGACTGCCAGAGGCTGGGAGAATAGAGCAGCTTTTTTTTTTCTCTTAGTCTTTCTATCTGTCTACATAGAGGAATTTAAAAAACACTGCATGATGTGTGCCCTGATTAATATTCCCCAATTGTTTCCGTTTCCCTTCCAAATGATGTCAGTCTCCATTATTTTTGGCATAAGGGTAGTTAGACTAATGTTGGTTTTTCTCAAATACTTTTTCTCTCATTTTTGTGTTCTTAGCTAAAATAAAATAAGGAAAACTGTCTTAATCTATTACTACTCAGTTTGTGCATTATTAATAATGAAGGCAGTGTAATTAGGCTGCAGAATGCACATTGAGCACAACATTAAGACGTCCTTAACTAACATCTGTGGCTGAGGCTTGTCTTACATTGGCAAAAGCCACCAAGATGATACATGAAAACAGTATTTGTGTCTGACAGTGCTTTTACAGAATACAGAAGCTTCATTTTTTACTAGCCACCCCTTAAAAGAAAGCCTGAAATCCAGCAGAATCCTCTGCTGCAGCGAAAGCTCAGCTCTATTTCAGTTATGTCTAAGGTGTGGATCCTGGTTCTTGGTGTCATTGCTGCTTTGCTGAAAACTTTGTCCTCTTGCACCCTTGGTTGTTGGGCTGATGGGATGTGATGTGACGGGCAGGAACTTGTCTCTAAGAGGTGCTTCTGCCACTCTCGTCCCCTCTCCCACGCAAACCCCCATCATCCTCATCCTTGTGCATCTCCTACAGCCTCCTGCAAGGAGGCCAGCAAGCACCCAGGTGCTTCTTCCCTCTTTCATCAGTGTGAGAGGGTAGTTTGATCCTCTGCTTGTGAGGAGTGACTTCAGACCATCAGATCTCTTGAACCAAGGGCATCAAAGGTGTCTCCATTTCGACTTGTTCCCAAGATGGCAGCAGGAGATCTTGCTGTTAATGCAGGAGGACATCACTGCCATAGAGCTAGCCGTGTCCAGCATGCCCCATGGCTCCCTCTTCCACTGGCAGGGGACTGAAAAGGGGACCTTTTGAAGGAGAGAGACATTTCCCAGTCTGGGCATCTTTGCGAGGGCTGCTGTTCCAGAGTGAACTGCTTCAGAATCGTTCTGAACTATTTCAGGTGAAAATTCTTCAAAGGTAGGCCAAACGTGGGCCGAGTTTTCAAAACTTGACTTCTTTGAGTTTTCACAATGTAAATGGTTTAGCACATGGAGTTGCATTTACACAAATGGCATCCGGCCCAAAACGGGAGCTGAAGTGGTACTCGGAGATCCTTCCTGTGCGGTTAAAAATATAAAGGAAGCAGTTCCCATGATTACAGACTTCTTAAAAAAACCCTATGAATAATGCACTTGAGTGTCTGTTAAAAAGCTGCGGAAGAGATGCTGTCACTCTCCTGAATGTATGGAACTGAAGGCATAATTATAATTTTTCCACGTAGCCTCTTGTCACTTCCACAGCTGTGACACTGCTGGGGGCGAGGGGGACCATTGTGTCCCTGCCCAGGGCAGGGGGCTTGGAATGAGATGATCTTTAAGGTCCCTTCCCACCTAAACCATTCTATGATTCTATTCTATGATAATCCTACAAGGGAAGATGCTACTGGGATCTTCTTCTCTGGATTCTTCTTGGCAAAGGGGTACTAGACCAAAATAAGTATTGTTCTGTAGGCGTTTACTTTCACTGGGTTTTTTTTGCTGGGTTCCTTCTCTACCACACTGACATCTTGTTAGAGTGAAAGCAAAGAATCTAAATTCTTCCTGATTTCCTGCTGTAAATTTGGAAATAAAGGGGAAATTTCAAAGGTTCTCACGCCAATCGTTTGACATCAGCCTTGCAGCCAAGCCGTGGCCCTGCTCCACTGAATTTCACTGGATTTTTAGAGTTGGAAGGGATCATAGAGATCATCTAGTCCAACTCCCCTGCCAAAGCACGATTGTCCAGAGCATGTTAGAGCATGTTACTCAGGATGGCATCCAGGTGGAGCTTGAAGATCTCCAGAGAAGGGGACTCCACACCCTCCCTGGGCAGCCTCTGCCAGGGCTCTGCCACCCTCACCCCAAAGAAGTTCTTCCTCAGATTGGAGTGGAACTTCCCATGTTCCAGTTTGTGCACGTTGCCCCTCGTCCTCTCACTGGGAACCACTGAAAAGAGTCTGGCTCCATCCTCCTTCAACCCACCCTTTAGATACTTATCCGTATTGACAAGGTCTCCCCTCAGCCTTCTCTTCTCCAGGCTAACGAGTCCCATCTCTCTCAGCCTTTCTTCATCAGGGAGATGCTCCAATCCTTGAATCAACCTTGTTGCCCTTTGCTGGACTCTTTCCAGTAGCTCCTTGTCCCTCTTGAACTGGGGAGCCCAGAACTGGACACAGGATTCCAGTTGTGGCCTCCCCAGTGCAGAGCAGAGGGGGAGAATGACTTCCCTCGACCTACTGGCCACACTCTTCCCTACGCAGCCCAGGATCCCGTTGGCCTTCCTGGCCACAAGAGCACACTGCTTGCTCATTGTCATTGTGCTGTCTACCAGGACCCCCAGATCTTTCTCTTTGGAACTTGTCTCCATCAGGTCCATCCCTAACCCGTACTGGCGCCTGACATTCTTCTTCTCTAGGTCCAGGACCTTCCACCGTCAGCCCTCGTGGATGGTTCCTTGTCAAACCACCTGATCACTTTGTTACCTTTTGTACGGCATTGAGAGGAGGATTTAAGCTGTTACTCCCCAAAACACAGGTGAAAAGCATGGCAGGTTCCCATCTAGGGCAGTAAAAACAAGAGCACTTTGGTGATGGGTACCGCAGCTGGGGCTTCGTGTGAGTGCGTGTGTGCCTCCAAAATGAAAAATGAATGAGAGCTGTTTAAAGGCTTTTAAAAACAGCATTTGCAGTGAGAAGTTGCATAGAATAACTACACACTCCATGCTCGTCTTGTTAGTGCAGCCCTCCCTGTCAAACCCCCAGTTATTAGCCAGCCCGCATCTTCCTGCCACGCTCCCGTTCCCCATGTGACCAGTGATGACTCTGCACACGCCAGGGAATAAACACTGGATTAATGGATCGGCTCCGCTGGAAACCTGGGAAAATGCAGGGTTTGCAAAAAAGGGGGCCGGGGAATTGATAGAGCAAGGGATTTTATTGTGGCACACTTGAGAGCAGAGTACACAACGGAGAGGGTGAATAAAGACCTTATAAAAATACTTGGCAGCGACTCCGCTAAATCTTTCAAGGTACGCGTTCCTTATTTGAGTTGATTTACTGGTCTGACAAAGAAGCAATCATCGTTAATCAAAATAACTCACTCCTACTCTGTGTATGAAAGCTGAAGTTAGATGAAGGTCATGGAAAAGAGATGATGAACTAGCCTGGGGTGTTTAGTGGTTGGAGTTTATTAGCAAGCCCATTCTAGAAGGGAAACAGATTTTTGCAGATTGTTTCTAAAATGGATTTTATAAAAAAAATAAGGTTTGTATCTACAGCAGGTTCACAGATGTGATGTTCTTAAGTATGCATGAAGGGATGATTTCCTGGCTGCTTTTAGCAGCACGAGGTACAGTACTGGAAAGCATTTGGTATTCTCCTGGAGGCAGGGAGGGAAGTAAAGATTTGGATAAGATATGCAGGAGTTGAGAAGCAATACGGGTCTTTGGGTGCCAAACCACATTTTCTGAGTAAGCTTCGGGAGACTAAGCCACTGACACTTCTGAGAAGTTTCTCTCTTGTGCATAAATGAGATTTCTATCTTGTGCCTAAGTCCATTTCTATTTAGGTAAATATCTTTTAGTGGTGCAATGCATTCTTCACCCTTGCCCATACAGTGTCCCGCAGAGGAGGACGTTGGTAGACACCTTATTCAGCAGTTTGCTGATGGCTGAGCCCCAAATAAGGTAAAGCTGAACAGGCAGAAGCCCAAGCAACCTTCAAAATGCTTATGCTAATGGCTCGTAACAAGTTCCATGCTTTGCCTTGAAACTTGCTTCTGTAGCTAGAATCCGTTCTCTGTCCGGAAGAAGGAGAGCGATATCTAAATTCAACCAAAAGCAATTGCCCAAAACAGTGAGGACTGCCAGTGCCTGTGGACAATATCAATTAGTGTCTTGGTGCCAGAATTATCAATAGCTCTCTCGCCACTCGCTTTTATTGTTGAGAAACTGAGAACTGCGTATTTCACTGGGATAACATCATGCGTGACCTTAGCAACGATGGAGGGACACCAAGTCCCTCAGAAATTTTATTTAGAACTGAATGTTTTGTGGTTGAGCTTCATTTTGTATTCCGTGTTCTTCTTGTCCCCTGGACACATTTGATGAGCCCATATCTTTCCATTTAAAAGCTTCCGTGAGGTATTTGAAATTTCTAAAGGATATGCTTATACATTTTTATTTTTTTTGTTTGCACGATCAGTGTCACAAACCCTCTTGGGGACCACAAACACTCACGGAAAGAGGACAGAAGATGAACTCCCAAATAGTGGGGACCAGTCCAATATTATGAAAGCTGTAAGTGACAGTATAAATAGCACACACCTATGTCAGCTCGTGAAATAAATTGTATTTCCAAGAGATCTCTTGCGGCAGCCTACTGAAAGAACACATCACGTGCTCAGAGGCAGCGCTCGCCTGATCCAATGAAAGGGGGATAATTAAAGGCTTCTCAAATCCCAAACGTGCTGGCAGCTGCGGGTCCGTTCGGGAAGCAGCTCTGGGACCCACATGTGTCCCTCGTGCATGGATGGAAACCCACCACATGACACTTGTGGAGAATAAACCTGGAGGGGGAAGAGCTCCTCTGCTCTGCCCAGGGTAAATCTGTAGAAGTAATCCATGGGGAATCATGCGGAAAAAAAAGTGGTAGCAGGTGGCAGTGGTTCTTTTCACCCTACAGAATACATATTTAGAGGCAAAATGGAGAGGAGGAGCCAATTAGTGGGATTATTGAGCTTCAAGAGGCAAGTGCTTGCATTCCAGCTAGGAAACTGCTGCTTCCTATTAGATGAAATGCAGGTGCTTTATATACAACAGGGGCTGTGGCCACAAAGTTTGGTTAATTACAGAAGCTGATGACAAAAAGAGGTAAGACTCAGTGGTAGCTTGTTTCTCAATGAACAAAGGACCCATAAGGTGGTGTTAAAACTTGATAAAAAACCAATTTTCAGAGCTGAGCAATTATGCATGTTCATTGTGGCAATCATAAAGAGAAGGTGGTTCTGTCCTACAGAGTGGTCTTTTGAGCCGTGAGGAATAGGGGGGCGGCGATAGCTTGCACCTGTGTGATATATATTGCTTTGGGATGTAAGGATGAAACGGCATAAAGGCTTTTGGCTTTGAGCACGGATAAAAACATGGCCCCACAATAAAATGCTTAAAATATAGGAAAACAAACAGCTGAGAAGAAACCTCTGGGGTGGCACCAGGGAAGAGGCTAAAATAGAAATCCTTTTGGCTCGCCTGGATGCGGCTCCTGCTCCATCGGAGCCGTGTGTGTCTTTTCCCGGCTGCGGAGCAGATGGGCTGTTTTGGGGGAGCACCAGGAGCCGGAGCCCCAGCCAGCACGGGGAGGGCACGGTGCCCGGCTCCCACGGGAAGAGCAGATTTTGCAGGAGTAACCAGCAACCTGGCCCGGGTAGGGAAGGAGGGACCTTCCTGGAGCTACAAAGCAATGATTAGTTTGTCTCGGTCGCAATTTAGAGCCTCGAGGTCTTTGAGGTGGAAAGGCAAGGAGGAGCTGTGCACAGTGCTGGCAGAGTCGAGGGGAAATTTGGGGAAAAATGAGGGAAATAAGGATCCTGCGTGCTTGGCTTAGCTCCAGCTGTTTGTCTCCTGCAAAGAATTATGGAATTGCCAGAGTTGGAAGGGACCTCTAGAGATCATCTAGTCCCACTCCCCTGCCGAAGCAGGGTTGCCCAGAGCACATCACTCGGGAGCATCGAGGTGGGGCTTGAAGATCTCCAGAGAAGTGGACTCCACACCCTCCCTGGGCAGCCTCTGCCAGGGCTCTGCCACCCT
>JAOQGH010000008.1:2835579-2847251 GCA_025769975.1 Gallinago jamesoni | reverse complement strand
CAGCCACAGCTTCTCTGGGCAACCTGGGCCAGGCTCTCACCACCCTCACACCAAAGAATTTCTTCCTAATATCTAATGCAAATCTCCCCCCTTTCAGTGTCAAACCATTCCCCCTCATTCTATGGCTCCCCTCCCTGATCAAGGGTCCCTCCCCCCCTCTCCTGGAGCCCCTTTAGGGGCTGGAAGGCTGCTATAAGAAATGCTAAACCAAATCAAGGCTCAAGAGTATCTTAGCGTGGGTTTCTGGTTCCTTCAGGATCAATAAAGAGGGAAATAACTTTACTGAGGTGTATTTGGGTAAAACCACAGTATTTGGGCTGTGTTTCTTGCTAGTGATGTGGTGGTGCTAAGCGTTTTGGAGTATCACTGCTGCCTGAACCGTTTGCTCTCGGCCATGCTCTGTGTTCACCCATCGGGTTTGCTGCATCCCGCTTTCTGGCGCCTAAAAGAAAATCCTGTGGTTCTGCAAAGGCTGCTCTTCAACAGGCAACCTTCTTCCAAGACAGCAAAGCTCTTGAGACCTCATTAATTGCTGTGAGCGTATCGATAGTGGCTTTTTTCCTTGTCCTTTCAAAACATGGTCACTTGTAAGTAGGGAAGGGTAGGATTGGTGGTCAAACACGGTTGCAATAGAGAAATATCAGTTTCCTGGCACATCATGGGATCAAAGCTGAAATCAATAGTTTTGAAATGGTTGTAGCATTTATAAGAGATGTGAGATCGAATGGTTACCATATGTAGATGTCATTATTTTTTTGCAGAAACATTTGTTTTAGTAGTATTTACATACAAACGTGCAGATGTTAAAGACCCAGGTCCCACTTGCTGCTCCAGATGCTGAAGGCTGCGGTAGACAACGCGTGGGGAAGGCAGGGCTTGTTCCAAGCTGTAGACAAGGTTGCATGGAAGAGAGCAGGGCTTCTGAAACGTTGGGTGAGCCTCTGAAATGGATGGACTCTTGGGCTCATTATATTTGTCCAGCTCTTTGACTTTCTGTGAGTGGTCTACAGCAAAGTCCCTGAGCAGAAGGATAGACGGGTAAAAAGATGGGTTAGAGAGAAACCTCAAGAACAACGGGAGAGGTTTTAAACCAGGCTTTTCTCCATAGGGGTGACACAAGAGAGGGCAGCCAGAAGACAGCCAGGTTTCTGGCACAGGTTGGTTGCGAAGCTCTTGGTGGTTTTACAGCCTTCAGCTGCCTCGGGCAAAGGAGGTTAACTGAGAAGCCTAGGATAGAAACCTCAGCGTTGTGCTCCTTAGAAAAGCTAGAGATCTCAATAATACATTTTTAAACAACCCCCCCACCCCACCCCAAACAAGGGAACAGCCGGAGGCATTTGTGGATGATCCCAGGCTGAGGAACCGGCTGAATATTTTTTTTTTTTTGGTGGGTTTCTGATGCTCTCGTAAGAAACTGAACCGAGAGCTGGATCTGGGATGAAATAACCCAGCGAGCAGAGAGGGTTGTGAAAGAGCTGTAATTATGTCCTGACAAAGCAATTAAAATTTGACAAGCTGAGGCAGTCTCGGGCAGCAGCATGAAGCTTATGGAAGTGGACAGGGCTCCAAATGTGAGTTTCATACTGAATCCAAAGTATCGTGGGGGGGAAAAAGCGCCCGAGGCAGAAACCTGGTGACATTGAGTGGGAGACTAATACTCCGTGGAGCCACCCGTGACTCCTCAAGTACCCAGGCAAATAAGGAATTGCATCCTGCCTGTGTCTTTCAGTAGGGACTTGGTGTTTTTCCCTTCTAGGGTCTCCAGTCCTCCAAACTGATTTAGCTGAAGACTGATTTTTATTTATTTATTTAATTATTTTAATTTTTTTTCCCTGGTACCTTGGTCTTGCTTCCACTTTGGGACAGAAGAAGAGCAGAAAAGCCCTCATCCTTGACACACGGTCACTGTGTAGGACCAAGGGCTTGTGAACATTTGAAGCTCTGCAGAGAAAGGCTGTGTGTAGTTACTCAGCCAGCTGTGCTGCTGGGTTATTTTAAAGAAATGGCTTTATATACATTTCATTACTATATGAAGGTGGATATTTGGTCTCCTCTACTTGAATTGTGCCATTTGCTACTATTTTAACTAAGCCTTGTTAAAGAAAAACGGCTCTTTTTTGTTCTTTTTTTTTTTTTTGAGAACAACATACACATATGTGCCTGGCTACTTTTTTTTTTTTTTTTTTTTTTTGTGGCTGAGACCCAATCGGATAAGCTATGAAAATGAAAAAAAAACCCCAAAACCCACTTAAGGACTGTCACCGAGCCTGAGATGGCGCGGTGTGTGAGCTCCACGTTTTCTCACATTTGCGAAAACTGGCGCAATATCTTGCAAATCTGGAGGAACCGTACGTGCAGGTTGACTGCACAAATGAATTTAATCGTTTGTACAAAATCTGTTTCGCTTCTTCGCACTGTAACGACACTGATCTGATTATTTTTCTTTGCTTTAGCTGACAAAATGTATCTTGTTGGCGTCTGAATAATTAATGCTATAGAATCCGGCTTTGATCCAGCACCATGCCAGGAAGCGCTGTGCTACCCAATCTGCTGCAAACCAGCATTTTTTAGTGCATTATTTTTATTCTAATGCTGGGATACGGAAAGCCCTGCAGTGCCTTGGCTAATGTGGCTGATTCTGTCTCTTCTTCGCAGCAGTTGGCTCTTCCCTAACCTGGGAGAGCTACAAATCCCATTAGTTTAAAAGCAACATCAGCCTGAGCATCTTCCTGCTCGCCAACTCCAAACGGCGTTTGCCTGTTAGATGTATCTACAGAATCTGCTCATAATTGGGGGTTTTTAAAACCTGCTGGAGCAGCAAAGGCCCACGAGGTGGGGAATCGGAGGGAATTTAGACAAGCTTTGTGCAGTGGGTTTTGGGATGCGACTTCCCCTTTCGGTTGGAGAGTACCCAGATCTCTGCGGAAAAGCTCGTCGTGGTCACTGCTGCCCTGGCTCTGGAGGACATATCTGCTATGGGGTAGACTGGTTTACATGGGGAAAAAAAAACTGTGAGGTCACTTCTCTGAATGATCCATGGACCTGCTGACCAAAAGGGAAATCCTTCTCTTGTTTTCCAGAGGAGGGAATAATAATAATGACCCCGTGCCCCTTTCGTTATTGTGGGAATGTAATGGGTAATACCGAATAATACAATCACAAGAGTGAAATGGTATAATCAATAATATAATCAAAGAGATGATTATACCCTAATAGGGAGCACGTTCTTCCTTCCCTGGGCAATCTGCAGGAAGGCTGCCTGTGGGTCTCGCTGAGCATGCAGCCCTGGAGCCTGTCTGTCAGTGGAGTGGGGCAGGGAACTTTTGGACCCAGCATCTGCCTTTTGCTGTAGATCAATTCAAAAAGGCTTCCCCCCTCCCACCCACCCCCCTTTTTCTTATTTCCTTTCTTCCTCTTGCACCCTGCAACCCCTGATGCCCTTCCCCTCGGCATGATGCTTGGCCAAACGCGCGTTACCTGGGAGGGTGAGGCATCAAAGCGAGAGTTGGGAACGCTCTTGACTCTTCATCTCTTCATCCCTGCTTTGCTACCATCTTGCAGAGAGGCCTTGGACCAACTGCTTAACCCCTTACCCTCTGTTTTTCCTCTGTTTTACCCTCCTCGGCCCTATGAGTGTTTGCCCTGGGATGAGCGGGGTGGTTATTTATACAGCGCTGCATGATTTGAAGGGCTTCTCTGATCTGTCTTCCAGTGCTTTAAAATGACAACGGCGGAAGATAATGGCTTAAAGAACTTGACACATCTGCCCAAATATCAACGAGCGTCAATTTGCTCCAGACTTTCCAAAACGCACGGAGGAGGGGGCTTCTGTGCTGACTAAATAGTCCATTGCGTTTTTCTGGGTTTGAGTTCCAAAAAATCCTCGCAGGGTGGAGGGAAGGAGCGTGGGTGAAGTTGTACAAAGCAATCCTGGGGATGGTTGGAAAGTCTCTGTCCCGTCTAGCAGGTCCATCGCGTTGCCTGATAAGCGCCGTAGATGGTCTGATCTGACAGGAGAAAATGCAGCAAGAGGCAACATTCATCTCCTTTAGCCAGACAAAAATGATGTCTTCCCTGCAGATCTCTCTGCCTTGGCAGATCCGAGAGTCTGCTGCCAGGAGTGGAGATGGTTATTTATTTCCAAGGGCTGCCCCTTGCAGTCCCAAAGGTCTCGGTCTGGAGACACGGTTTGGGTACACCTTGGTATCCCAAATTCCCATGAAATGCTTTTAATTGCTTGTCAGTTGTGCAAATCACTACCTCCTTTGCAGCTCTGGTCTTCGGGGATATGGATACAGAAATAATTGAGCCTGAAGTTCACGGACCTGGTCTCCGTTCCTCTGCTGTGGGCAGGAGGAGCTGTGTGGAGGACAGTGGTGTAACACCAACGTGAGGAGAGACAGAAACGAGAGGGGGACAAAGGCTTTTGCAAGGCAAACTGTGGTGTATCATCCTGAAAATCTAAGCCTGGCGGTGTGGGCGGTGGGTTTGTTGGTACTGGGACAGTCAAAAATCAAAAATCACATAAAAGAATTGATGTGTTCCTCATCCCCACTTCCCTTCCCGGTTATTCATCACACCATCATCAAAACGAGGTGTGCTGTACTGAACAGAGCTGGAGTCCAACTTCTAATCCAAATGTTAAAAAAGCCATAGGACTTCTAGGTAGGAAAATAGAGTTTAATTCTGATAATTAGTCCAAAAGACATGCTTGAATGTCAGTTTTACTTCTTCTCCTAGATGGCCAAGAGCCATGAGCAGCTCGTTATTGAATAAATGGACATGCTTCCCTATGCTTACAGCCTTGTGCTAACAAGAAGCTTTCCCTCCTGCTGTGTGCTGGGGGTTTGTTGCTTCCTTTTCCCCAGAAATTTTATAGAGAGGGTTCTGGCAGTGCCTCAAAGGCTCACCAGACTCCTAGCTGGTGAGACCCATGAAGGTTGTGGATTCAGTAAGGAGGCATGGCCTCATCAAAAATGACCTGGACCAGGTGGGAGACCCTGCTGTTACCACCTTAGGTGACCCCCAATTCAGAGGATTTCCCCAAGATTGTTTCTGTGAGCAGGACGTATTGGTGGATAACTCCATTTGAGGTTTATTTTCGGAGCCTGATGATGAGTGTGTTGAGAGGGCTAAAGGGCAATGGGAAGAGATTGTTTGCTCTGCTAAATGACCATCCAAACAGCATCTCTGAAATAAAGAAAGGAGAGGGAGAGGGCAGGCAGTGGAGTTTTATTACTGGGAATCTGACGTTTTTTGTAATTCCAGGATAAAAGGAGAAAGCAATTAAACAAGAAACCTAGAGGGACTTTTGGGGAAAAAAAAAAACACCACAATCCGAAACAAAACTAAAAACCAAAAAAACCCCACCCAATCCCAAATGAAATCAAGTACGTTCATTTTAAGGACATAAAGCAGAGAGAAGCTGGTGATGGCACACCCAGGACGTGGACCTTCAGTCAGGAAGAACAGTGGGGAGTGTTAATGCTAAAAGCTGATAAGGGTGGTCCAGTAGCCCTCAGAGAAAGGGACATAAAAGCAAAGTGCGCTTTTAGGTGATTTTCTGAGCTAAAAATATGGATAAAATAGAGGCAAACTTCCAAACATTGCTGTTAATCTCCTAAGGAGCTGGACAAGTGCACCCTGTAGGTGCATGCCTGAGGCAGGGAAAGTTGTGAATGCTGTTGTCTGGCAAGAAACTGGGAATTTCTACTCGAGCCTTTGCTACCGGTTCTAACAGGGCATAATTTCTGAGTGGAAAATACACTAAACACATAATTGTCTCTACAATCCCACTTTCCCATACTAAATGGGTAGGTGTTACTATAGAGCCTCCACCGAGGGCTTTGGCTCCCATCGGACCTGGCTAACTGTTTCTGCTCTTGGCTTCCAGTGGTTTCAACATGTGTCTTATTTCCTTCTCTTCCACCATTTAATTACTCAAGTAACTCCTATCTTTGTCTCCTGTTCAGCGGTGAAGCTTTTCTAATTTTTTTCCCCAGTTGGCACAGGGAAAATACATTTGGTTTGGCACGCCAAGAGTTAATTTTTAAAGTCACTGTGCAGTAGAGCGACTTAAAATCTAAATCAAATGAGCTAAGTAAGAATGGGATCTCTTCTGCAGATTTATAGGTGGCAAACTAAAATGTCAGCAGGTCCTGTATTCATCTGTCAATGTGTAATGCAATTAGACAAGATAATTGGGCAAACGAAGTTTTTACTGAGGGCTGAAAAATGTATTAACTTGCCTTCATTAGCGTTGATAGCGCTGTGCTGTCATGGGGGGGGTGGCTCTAAGCTGCAAGACTGAGTCTGGATTTGGGATGAAGGCAAGGAATTTTCCGAGGGGGAGTATCCAACCCACTTTCTGAATGCCCCACGCTCGGCTCACGGGAGAAACACTATCCCGTGGTTTTTTTGCTTCACGTGATGATTGAGGGGGGCTCCATAACTGAAACGGAGGGGCCAGTTGTAAATATGAGCCCAGTAATATCTCTTAATTCAATCAACGCTTTCCAAAAATCCCGTTGGAGTGTAAACAGCAAGGAAGAACGAGAAGTAGGGAACCTGAGCTCTGTTTATGTTTTTAAATTTTTTAATTGTTTTTTTTTTTTTCCTAAGAAAGGTTATGAAAGATGTGACCCCGTTTAAATACCTAGACAAGCATGTTGTGGGGGGAGTGAGGAACCTAAGATCACTTGAAGAATCACCATCTAAAATATTAGGAAAGTGATTTTAATATAGATTTATAAAAGCACGACTTAAGGGTGTTTGATGGCAAGGTTCACTCTATTACTTACTGGGTGGATTCAGAAATTCATGGAGCACCCCCCCCTTGTTTTCTAAACTCCTCAGAGAGGAGTCTACGAGCGGCTGGATCCACCCTTAGTCCCAGACTTGGCCAATGGTTTATTTCTAAAGGGCTGAGGTGGAGGGATTTCAGCGCAGCCTCAACACATAATTAAGGGTCTTGCATGACTTTGGAACAGCAGTAGTTTGAGGTTCATTAACACTACCATAACAAATCACAAAATTAGATTACGCGATTATCTAGCAACACTTAATTAGGTCAATAATCAGCAATTTGTTATAATCAAACACAGCGATTTAGTTAAAGGTTCAATGAAGTTTCCTAAATCAAATCGCACGCACACAGATACAGAGGCCCACCTATGACTAAGATGTTTCCTTTTTCACAGATTAGAGTGAATTTTGGTACCCAGTGATCAAAATTGAACTATAGTCAGTCTCTTCCCTTAGTCGCCTTCTATCAGCGGATGGTGTGAACCACGTTGTGAAATATGGGATGGGAGCCTGCTGTGATCCCAGAGCGATATTTATAGGGTCACAAGATGATTGATTTTGGTCAGTACTTTTCCATAGTGGCTAAAGGTCTTGTCAGGGGACCTTGGCAACTGTCAGAGTGGGTTTGTGAGCTGGGCAGGAGGGCTCTCAGGTGCATCCACCAGGCAGGTGTGGTTGGGGAGTTCCTGATCGCCCCAGCTCGCTCTACTTGTGCTGGGACAAGAAGGTACCAGATGGTCTCAACTCCCTGCCCCAGTAGCCAAGGTCAGATAGAGCCAGATTGTCCCAGCTCATTGCACTTTGCAATTGAAAGAAGAACAATGATGGGCCCACCGCCCTGCCAAGAACAATGCTGGCTGGTGGTGAGGTTGGAATGGGGCCGGGTGTGGGGTGGGGGTGTCTGCACCACCACAAAGCAGCAGGAAGCCCTGGAGACTGGGGCAAGAGTTTGGAACGCTGCCTTCTGCGTGATTAACCGGCCATCTGATTGTTTGCATACCATGCACGTGTTCATGACTTTAGTTATTCTGTTGGTTTTTAATAGCTGGCCCCTTTCAGGTACAGTTCTATACAGGAAAAAAAAACCCACAAAAGTCAAGTCTGTAGCAGGTAGGTTTAGAATTATTACCACCAAATTAAAAAGCACGCTTCAGTACTCAATGAGAAAGTATTAAATGATGTACTGACAATTTTGTTGAGCTGAAGTAAGGCAGCACATTTGATTTAAGGCGACCCAAGCCTTCTGTTCACCACGTGCGTGAAGGCTCGTGGCAGCAATCACCCGGCTGCGTGCAGGGGAAATTGTTCCTTTAGGGTTTAAAGTGGAACGACCCTTCCAGATAACCGTATATTGCAGCCAGCAGGACTCTTCTTTGGTACACTCAGCATCTGGAGAAAGCAGCAAATAGCAAAAAAATTAAGGGAGAAATTGAAGAGCAATGGCCTTAAACTGATGCAGGGCCCAATTCAGCAAAGCACTCGAGCGCATGTTCAGCTTCTAATTTCTGCCAGGTTTGATGAAGGGGGCTGTGAACTCACAGTCTTTTTCCACTCTTTTCCAGAGCAGGACCTTCTAATGAAATATATTAATTTGGGCTTTGTGTCTTACATCTCTAGACCATTACCCAGACGTGCATTGCTGCTGCCTTGCACCACGCAGCCTGCCGAGGTGTGGCAGTGACCATAGCTATTGATATTCATTGATTATTGATATTAATTGATTATTGATGCTTATTGATATCTTCAACCACGGGCTCTTCTCAAATCTGATGAGCAGCATCAGGACTATGATTGCCTGTGATCCTTTTTAATGAAGCAACACAAACATACTATTTTTATGTTCTAGCCGAAGGTAGAAAAGAGTTATTGCCCACAGCCCTGGGCTCCTGTGTTAATCAAACAGCTGTGTGGAGCATCCTAGCAGGTTTGTCACTGCAATTTAAGCACCACGTAGGAACAGCCACCAATGAGGGGAGGGATGATCTATCGGAATGAGCCTGAATTCCCTCGAGATTTAGCATTTAAGGTAATTGCTGCAGTATTGTTTCGTGTTTCATGTGCGGGAAGCTCTTGGATAATTATCAAGTTCAGAGGGAAAAAGCACACGAATAGGAAATTTGTGGGTTTTTAAGATGTGCTTAAAGGTGGCCGTGAAACATTCTGTTGGGTTAATGGCCATGAAGGCAGTCATCTGCTGCTTCATAAATACAGTCGGAGCCGTTGCCAGGAGCTAAGCCAGTACAGCCGGCAGGAGGACGGGACGTCACACCTCCTGGAAGGTGTCACTGGGGGGAACTAGGATGGAAATACAGCCCCTGGTCCTACAGAAAAAAGCCCAGCTCCGGAGACAGAGGAGGAGGAACCGACAGGGGTTCAGCTGTGATTTATTGGCAGCGAGTTATGCTTGTCCCCACCGCTCAACCTTCCCTCTTCTGGGCTGTTTTTACTCCCCTTCATTTAAGAAACGGGGCAGGGCTGATGAGATCTTCACTTGGGTGTCAAGTGCAGGAGGGATGAGGAACCCAGCGGGTCCCGAGCGACCTTTGGCTGACGCGGTGGCTCCATCCCACCCGTGCCAAGGCAGCTGCTGTCCTCGCCGTCCCCATCGTCCCCCATCGTGCCCGCTTGCAAATGACAGAGTCCCTGCTGCCAGATGCCCTCTCCTGCACTTGGAGCTGAGCTCGTTCGCCCGCCAGCGCTTCCTGTTCCCGGCAGCCTCTGCCAGGCAGCTCTGGTGATTATGATGGGAAATATAAATGCAAATATAAGCCACGGGGCTGAAAAACAATCATGCCTCTTTGCCCTCGCTGCAAAGGGCATCCCAGGCAAGTCCATGGCTTATTCTTTGCTTCCAGGATGTCGGGGGGGGGTGAACAAAGCATTTGTACTCAATGTATGGGGACCCCTGTCATGACAGATGATGTGTCAGATGATCTCAGGCATCACTGGTGACACATGTTTTCAACAGACAGATGTCGTTAGTGGTTTCTGGTTTCTCCCTGAGGATGCAGGAATTTTTGGAAACCACCGATTTGTTCAAGGCCTCCAGTAGGAACTGGATGATGACGTACAGCGCTGCGAAACCTGGAATTTCAATGTGCTCGGTCAGTAAACGCCGGAGAGTTATGGTAACTCACAAATTAAAGGCCCTAATTTTCACAGTCGGACTGCAAGATCTAATTAAGGCTGGTGGCGCGGTTCAGTGTTTGGAGAGTAACTGCCTTGTTTAATTTATCAATGGATTTTCCTGCCTTCATTTTTAAAAAGTACTTCCCGTAATTTTTCATGGATAAGCAGGATAACCCGGGTAACCTGCTGGGTGAGAGCGATGCGGTCTCATCAGGGCTGGGAAACAAGGCAAGAGCTTGGTTGGGGCCATTTGCCACCAGCAGCATTTTTTTCTACCAAACCTCAGTTTCCCTCCCAAACCTCCTCCTAGAGCAGGAGCTGACTCGTATCCTCAGCTGCTACTTATTAGCCAGCAGGGATTTATGTCCATGATATATTAATATCATATATTTTTTGTGTCCCTCAAGGGTCCGTGCTGGGACCGGGACTGCGGAGGGGCAATGGGCTTAAACTGAAGAAAAGCAGATTTCGATTGGATCTTGGGACAAGTTCTTTCCAATGAGGGTGGTGGAGCACTGGAAGGGGTTGCCCAGGGAGGTGGTTGAGGCCCCTTCCCTGGAGACATTCAAGGGGAGGCTCGAGGAGGCCCTGGGCAACCTGGTCTAGTTGGGGGTGTCCCTGCTGACTGCGGGGGGGTCAGACTAGATGGCCTTTGGAGGTCCCTTCTGGCCCAGATGATTCTATGATTCTATTCCTTACACCCAGAAAACTTAAAGAAAAGAGTGTTGGGAGCTTGAAGGTCCTTGTTTTCAACTGGGCAATGGGAGGGTGGCTGAGAGCAGGACAAGGGGAGCCAACGAAGGAAGACTTCTTCCTCGGTGCTGGGTCCACCTGCAGAAGAAAACTCTGGTTCTTCTGCAGTTTGCAGTTGATTATTCCTTCTCACTGGTCATTTTCTGGGTAATAGAGGAAACTGCTGTGTTTAGTTTATATCCATCATCTCTTTAAACAATGTCAAAGGCAGCTAATGCCCACAACGGATGGTTTGCTTTTATAAATATGAATATTATTAAGTATAATTGGTACATTGCGTGCGCCTCGGGCTAGGGGCCTCTGATGTATCTGCAGGCCATCGTGTGAAGTCTGGCAGAAGGATTAAAAAACCCTCAAGTCCCTTGTTGTTTCCTGGGAAATAAGCAGCTAATTGCAAAGCCCACACTGCGAGAGGTTTTTGGGTGCTCCTCTCCGGCTGGGTTATTGGGGTATTCTTGTTACACCACAGGCTTCTCCTTGTGATAGAAAAAAAGCAAAGAAAGGGGGTTATTTCTGGCTGCCCAGAAAGCCACCTGCATCTTGGTGTGATGTGTGGCCAGCAGGTCCAGGGAGATGATTCTGCCCCTCTGCTGTGGGGAGACTCCACCTGGAGCACTGTGTCCAGCTCTGGAGTCCCTAGCACAGGAAGGATTTGGACCTGTTGGAGTGGGTCCAGAGGAGGCCACGGAGATGCTGGGAGGGCTGGAGCCCCTCTGGTGGGAGGACAGGCTGAGAGAGTTGGGGGGGGTCGGCCTGGAGAAGAGAAGGCTCTGGGGAGACCTTCGAGACCCTTCCACTCTCTGAAGCGTCTCCAGGAGAGATGGGGAGGGACTTGTGATCAGGGAGGGGAGCCATAGGATGAGGGGGGAAGAGTTTTAAACTGGAGGAGGGGAGATGGAGCTGAGATGTGGGGAAGACCTTCTTTGGTGTGAGGGTGGTGAGAGCCTGGCCCAGGTTGCCCAGAGAAGCTGTGGCTGCCCCATCCC
>JAOQGH010000008.1:2749338-2773509 GCA_025769975.1 Gallinago jamesoni | reverse complement strand
TCCCAGGTGCAGGACCCTGCACTTGGCTTGGTTGAACTTCATGCCATTTGCAGGAGCCCACCTCTCCAGCCTGTCCAAGTCCCTCTGGATGGCATCCCTTCCCTCCGGCGTGTCAACTGCGCCACCGAGTCTGGTGTCATCAGCAAACTTGCTGAGGGTGCCCTCTATCCCACTGTCCATGTCACCAACGAAGATGTTGAACAGCACTGGTCCCAGTATGGACCCCTGAGGAACACCACTCGTTACTGGCCACCACTTGGACATTGAGCCGTTGACTGCAACCCTTGGAGTGTGGCCATCCAGCCAGTTCCTTATCCACCGAGTGCTCCACCCATTGAATCCATGACTTTCATCATTGGAACCTCTCAGTCCTGACAGCCTTTTTTTATTTTTATTTTTTTTAAAACTGAGAGTTTGCTGGGAGAAGTATTTTGGCCACAGCCTCCCTCAAAACCTGGATGCAGATCAGGGTGGAAATCAATACTTCGTGTCCCCAGCTCTTAGCACAGCAATTACAGGCAGCTCTCGGTAACATCGCTGGAGCTGTGTGTCAGCACCCTCGTGTTTCTGAATCCTGGTTTGAATTAATATTGGTTGAATTACCGGCAAGCAAAAGGCATCCCGGTGCCCGGCGGAGCGAGTCAGACTCCAGCATGGGACGGGATGATGGTGGGGATGAGGAGGATGAAGGCAGAGCATCCGTGAAGCTCCGTGGTCAGCTGTGGCCCCTGTTCACTGGTGGGTGCTTCTCTGGGCTTAGGGTCCTTGCTGAACTTACACCTCTATTTCCAGTAGTTTGAGTAAAAGCAATATCTGGGGGGGGAATCCAAAGTCTGGGTGGAAGGACTTGCCGTGCTGAATCAGGCAGTTGCTCTGTTCAGCCTCATGTTCTTGCTTTAGTTCCTTCTCCCCGTATTAAATGTAAAACACCTTAACTAATTAATGTTGGTAAAGTGCTTGAAGATGTAAAGTGCAATCAATACCTAAGTGTTATTAATAAACACCTCGCTCGGCCCTTGGCTTCTCTCGCTTCCTATCTCAGAGCCTCGGTGACACGGGGTGGTCACTGGAGTGGACTGGTGGTCGCCTCCTGTGGAGCTTTGGGGTGTGATGGTGGGCTTTTGGCATGGATGCTGCCGAAATCGGGCTGGGAAGGAAGCAGGAGCTGCTCCCTGCTCCGGGAATACAGGATTTCTTCTCCGTGCTGCGCAGTGGTCTCGGGCACGGGCAGCATAAGAAAGATTCCAGTCGTGTCTTGGTAGTTGGTGATGCCAAAGGGGCAGGAGGACCTTTATGCTCACGACAGCCTAAAATAGAGTTTTCTCTTTCTTTCTTTGATCTCTGCACGCTTTCAGAGCTACAATGCAAAGACTTTGACTTTTGCCCAGGAGGCAATCAGTTACCTCTGTGCTCTGTGCTGTTGCTATTTTGCGAGTAATCATCTCAGGCTGTTGAAAACGTACCATTTTCATCTTTTCAGACATCTTCCCTGCTATTTGTTCTTCCAGAGCTCGAGAGCTGATACCGTAAAGGAACCTGCAGAATTTGGATACTGCTGTCCAGTGGGGTATTGGGAGCTCTTCTGCACTTATCACAAAATCATGGTCTTGCTGTACTATTGTTTCTAATAATTTTCTATTTTATTTACCTCTGTCCTGCATAGTTCATGGGTCGAGGGAGCAATTAGTTTCACGCTCTGAAACTATTGCACTGGGAAATAAATTTGTGTGTAGCCATATTCATGTGGTGGTTTTAGATGCAGGGAACTGGCTGCGGGTACCACTTCAGGTCCCCATTGCATCTTGGACCTTGAAGATGTTAATTTAAAATATCCTTTCTGGAGTTTTCATATTCAAAAGCCTCATCTGGTGTGGTTGGTGTAGTATTTAGATTACCGTTCCTTTAGTGCCTGTCCAGGGGAGTTCTGGTGAAGCTCCCGAGGATGAATAAGCTCAAGGAAACTCTGAAGTTGAAGGAGGACTTAATCCAGGGTTTCTGACTCCCCGGCTTGTAGCGTAACCGTGAAGACGTTTGGTGTTAGACTTGCAGATGGGGAGAGGGAGGAATAAGCAGGTCCTGATCTCAAACTCAGGGGAAGATTAAGGGCGATTTTTGTCTGTTGGATTCAGGCACTTTCAAATAATCACTGGTGGGGCCGGGTATCCTCCAAAAGGACAGCCTTTCCATCTGTTACTTATTCTTCGCTACTCCAGATGCATTAGTAAACTCGGCGTTCCCTGGCACCGGGGCCAGGTGATGCAGAAAAATCTCTAGCCTTAGTGTGAGGCTCTGGGAGCTGCCAAAAGAGGTTTTGCAGTTCGGGGGGCTCATTGCCCAGCCTTTGAGGGCCAGCATCTCTTCCCTCCAGGGGTCCCTACCCCTCTCCTTGCACCGAACGGGCACTGAACTTCAGCGCCAGCAAGGATGTACGGCAGGGCTTCAGTCTCCAGCTCATTAAAATTCGATTCCCCTAATTTCTTGCTGATGGCGATGCGTGAGATAAGAGCTGTGGGTACTGAGGTGGCAGCTGGTGGAACCGGCGTGCTCGGAGCCAGGCTGTGCTTCCCGCTGAGCACAGAACCACGGGGGAACGGGGCGACCAGAGTCCTCGATCTTCGGGCCACATCCTCACCCATGGGATGCCGAAGGCTCGGGGAGTTGCTCCTTGCTGCTTTGCAATCTATTCCTGCTTTCTCTCACCGTCTAGTTAATTTTGCTCGGGTCTTCGTGGCTGGTGCTTTTGGGTGTTGAGATGGATATTGTGGAAGCAACAGGTCTGGATACCTCAAGCTAGAACAAAACATATTTTGATGTTTGGGTATGACCAGCAGGTGGAGGGAGGTCATCCTGCCCCTCTGCTCTGCCCTGGGGAGGCTCCATCTGGAGCACTGGGACCAGATGTGGGCTCCTCAGTTCCAGAAGGACAGGGAACTGCTGGAGAGGGGACAGGAAAGAGGGCTACAAAGATTCAGAGGGGCCTGAAGCATCTCTCTTATGAGGAAAGGCTGAGGGACTTGGGTCTGGTTAGTCCGGAGAAGAGAAGGCTGAGGGGGGATCTGATCGATGCCTATAAATCCTTCAAGGGAGGGTGTCAGGAGGATGGGGCCAGTCTTTTCTCAGTGGTGCCCAGTGACAGGACAAGAGGGAACAGGCACAAACTTGAGTATAAGAAGTTCCACCTAAACATGAGGAGGAACTTCTTTGCCGTGAGGGTGGCAGAGCCCTGGCAGAGGTGGTGGAGTCTCCTTCTCTGGAAACATTCAAACCTCACCTGGACATGTCCTTGTGCAACCTGCTCTGGGTGGTCCTGCTTTGGCAGGGGGTTGGACTGGATGATCTCCAGAGGTCCCTTCCAACCCCATGGTATGGTGTTAGCAGGAGGTGGAATTAGGTTTAGCTTTTTTCTGGGGAAAAAGAAGCAGCAGGTCTGGGCTGTCCCACCAGAACAGCCATGGAATAACCTCTTTGGAAAGCATTTGCCAAAGTCCTTTTCATAGCCAGCTTGTTTGGAGGCATTGCAGAGGGGAGGAAAAGCTCTTCCCAAGGTTTTCCTTGTGCTCCGCTGGCCAAGGGTGGGGTGACTGGAGGCTTGGGGGTGCCAGGGCGGGGGTTTGGGGCTTGAGGTTGAGTGATGGTGATGGGCTGTGAACCGAGGGGACCTAAAGATAACAGAGGCTTTTATAGGAGGACAACGCGTCGCTGGGTAAGAACAACTTTGCTGAGGTATTGATTGTGATTGAGTGTGACACTGGCCGGAGGCGGTGGCACCGGGGGACATCCTGATACCCCGGTGCCCTTTGGCCGGGCTCTGGCTTCGTGGCTTCTGTAATCTGATAAATGGCTTATTTCTCTAATCTCGTTAGTCCTCCCCCAGATCCCTGGGATGCAGACAGAGCTGGCCCTGTGTGACACAGGCTGGCTGCTGCCACCTAAACTTGGTGCGGGGGGCTTTTTTGGGAGGGCAGGTTCCTGGCTTTTTGGCTGTGGCTGATGAAGTGATGCGTGGGTGTCAGAAAACTGCTAACTTGCAAAGCCCTCCTGCTTTTGAGTGCAGAAGAGGAGCTGCAGCAGAGAGCTGGCTTTTGTGTGCAGCACCTGATGAGAAATGGGCTTTTTGTCACTAGGATTTCTGACACCTGCGTGGTGCGAGAGCTGCAGCACTGGTTTTGCCCTAATAAATGGGAAAAGCTCTCAAATTTTCTTTTTCCGCTGTGTGATGAGCCACAGATTTTAAGTACATGCAGCAGCACAGGTAGGGTTTGCTCTTGGAGCACTTGGACGATGGGATGGGAAAGGAGCAAAGATGCTCAGAAAAAGGTGAAGGGGGGGGTGTTGCCACGGGAAAGGTGTCGTGGATCTCCTGCGAGCACCCAGGAGACCCAGTGTTTGGGAAAGGGTCAACTTCATCGTTGAAGAAGGAAAAGGGACTGAGTGATGCTCTGCTGCGGTGTGGTCCAGGGCTGGGCTGCAGCCTGGTCTTGGAGAATCCCCCTTGTCTCTTGCTGCTTGTCCAAATTCTTTTGGAAGCAGCATTTCTTCCGAGAGCATCCATCAATCCATTACTCCCCCTTCTCGGTCCTTACAGAATTGTTCCGCCTTGCATCTTTTCATGCCACTTCTCCCTCTAAATTAAAATTTCACAGGTTTTACGGGCTGCGTCTGGGAGCTGAACCTTCCGGGTTCCTTGACGGGGAGCGTGTCACCGCCTGTGCTGCTGGTGTCCCCAGGGACACGCTCCTCGCCCGTGCGATGTTGTTTTATTGTCCTGCTTCACTGGGTGGCATCCAGAGGAGAATCTCAAACCTCTCCATCACCTCCTCTCTCATGACAGCGGGCGTCTTCTCTTGATGGGGAGCTAAATAGCCTGCCGGGGGGGGGTGGGGTGGGGTGGGGTGGGAAAAATAGTGTTTGGTGTGAATGCATATGATGTGTGAGGTGTGAAGACAGCAGGTGAGCACAGTTCTATGCTGATGCCTGTCTTTTATTTTTTCCTGTGACTCGTTTTTGTAACAGCAATCAAACCTGGAGAGCCGACACGTTGATGTGGAGAAGTGGGGGGTTTTTTTGTTTGTTTTTATTTATTTTGCAGAGAAGATGAAACGGAGCTTGTGCCTCTGCTCCAGCAGACTGAGGCCGTTGCCAACGTTTGGGGTCTGTAACCAAGACCCTCTCTGAAACTTAATTTTCATTTACCTTATAATTCTTACAAAATGTGGCATTTACAGGAGCGGACGTGCCTTTCTGATAGTAACATCCAGGACTTTAACTTGCCAAACAAGTCCCTTGGCCACATTACAAGGGGAGGATTTTCCCATTGAAGCACAGACGAAGGCTGGCACCTCACCCTTCTGCTCCAGCCCGCTATTTTTAAGCAAGATGTCCATCATCCTCCCCTGGAAATTAGGAAAAATAGTGGTGGGGTTACCCTTGGCCTTCACCAATGGGCAGCTCAGCGCTGGGTCTGGGCAGCGCTTGGACAGGAGGCCTGTTGCCCTGAGTCACAGCTTCCCTTGCTCCCTTTTAAGAGCAGAATATCCTAAAATGCTTGATTTGGGGTGATGTTCTGCTTTAGGTGTGCACAAGAGCGTTGCATACCCTTTAGGGCTGCATTGAGAGGTCTTTGGAAGACTTTGCCTTTGCTACTTGGGTTGGTTTGAGCACTCTCTGCCCTCCCATCATAAACCCATGGGTTGTTTTTTTTTTTTCCCCTGGATATTTCTGACTGCTGTAAGATACTGTTGTGGGTTGAAATTTGCTGTAGGCACCCAGGCACGGGAAGTGTTTGCCTGTTTTCCAGGGAGATGTGCTGTATGAGGGATTGGAAAGCAAAGTGAATTGATTTGAGGAACTTACCTTTGATGTCTAGATTTAGATGGTCTAGGCGCTCTCTTAAGTTGCAGGAGGGGAAGGAGAACATCTTAAAAGAAACCTAAAGGACTGCTGTAAATGTTTTAGTGGACTGAGCTGAGATTTTTCAGTAGGAAAATCTCCAAATTTGCAGCTGATCTGAGGATGCAAGGAGGAGCAGAGCCCGGCTCAGGGTTACTCGCTGGGCATCAACTGCTCCCTCGGAGCTGAAGAACCTTTTTTTGTGATTTTGTGTTGCAGCAGCACATTCAAAAACAGGTTCCGCGTCCTGTGATGGCAAAATATTCTCTCCCTCTCTGTGTTCAATATTGTTTTTTATAGAACAATAGGATTTCTAAGTTGGAAGGGACCTTTCAGATCATTGAGTCCAACCATCAACCTAATACTGATTAAAGCCACCGTTAAACCACATCCCTCAGCACCACATCTACCCATCTTCTAAATACCTGCGGGGATGATGATTCTACCACTTCCCTGGGAAAGCCTTTTTCTAGCCTCTTAAATGCTCCCAATTATTTGCATTTATGTTTGTCAATTATTGCATTATCTGCTTGGGCAAGACCTGTCGTTTTATCCACCTGGAGCTTCATAACGTGAATTCCTGGAACTTTTCTATCCGTAACAGATCCAGAGTTGTTAAATGCCTTTGCCCGAATTTGTCATGATTTCTTTCCTGCCAGAGTGATGGCTCAGGCAGGAGAAAGGGAACGGCTCCAGGTGGAGACACTGCGTGCTGTGTGTTTCCCTGACACATTTGTATGGGATAATTGAATCTTCAAAGACGCTTGTTGTCAACAGAGCTCGTTCTAAAGTGCAGGGTTTTGCTCAAACGAGCTTCAGTTTCCTGCATCATCTCCGTTCGTGGTGCAGGGGGTCCAAACCTGACGGTTTTGGGCAAGAGGAGATATTAAATTTCTACGAAGGAGTTGGTGGGGCTGAAGCTCTGCAGCTCCTGTGCAGAAGAGTGATCAAAATGAAAAGCTCATCGTGGCGGGGACCTGAGAAACTGTAGAAGGGCCACCTGTAGCGAAAAGACTCTGTTTAATCACAGAATTGTGGAGTTGAAAGGGACTTTCTAGAGATCATCTAGTCCAACTCCCATGCCAAAGCAGGGTTGCCCAGAGCACATCACTCAGGAGCATCCAGGCTTGTCTTGAAGATCTCCAGAGAAGGGGACTCCACACCCTCCCTAGGCATATTTTTGAGTAGTGGGCTGTAATATACGCAAAAATGCTGCAGGTTTTGTTAATTACAAGGCACCTGGGCAGTTGCAGAGTGTTGGCTTCAGGATGGATTCCTGCAAAGCCCTGGAGTTCCTGATGCTTTCCTACACGGATGCTGTTGGTCGGTTGTTGGAGCAGCTGGGAGTGGGGACGAGCCTAGCAATGAAGGGAGACCGAGCATCTCTCCACCAGCTGGTCCTGAGCATCTCCTGGGGATGTCCCTGCTTGGTGCCCAGTCCTCCCTGCCCCAGTTTAGAGGTGCTGAATGATCAGTCTTCAGAGGGAGAGAAGGGAGTCAATGGGGCATACTGGAACAGGGGTGGGAGCTGCCACCTTGCCCTCCTTGTCTATGTTCTCACGCTCATGTCATGGTGTGGCTTGGGTCCAGCTCTGGGACCTGAGCTCCCCAGAAGCTGCTGCAGATCTGCTGGAGTTGTGTGAAGGTCTGCAGTGGCTGTTGTCCCCCAAGGCAAGGCATGTGGTCCCCAGGCAGGTCGCTGGCAGCTGCCGAGGTTGCTCCAAGTGTAATTTCTTGTGGCTTTCAGGCGGAGCACAGCTTCAGAAAAAGTGCTTTGCATTTTCACCACCTTTGCAGGGAACCTTTTTATATCCTGTTCCTCGTGCATCATTTCCAGGGTATTTTGGTAAATGATCTAATTTAACACACCTTCTACACCCTGCTTGTCGCTGTGGTTTCTGAGTGCATTCGTTAGGGACCAGTTTGATTTTGGGCATAATTTCTCTGATGGGCACATTTGCTCTGCAGCGGCAGAACGCCTTTGATTCAGCATTACACATAAGGCAAGATTAATGGGAAGCACTTTTACTAAATAGGTTTGAATACCTTGTAGGTTCCTTAAAGATGCTTTTCTTTTTCATTTAAATGGAGCCGTATTATCTCGGGCTGAGGTTTATTTGATGCTATTGTGGTTTGTGGACTGTAGAGCTCCCTGCGCTGCCAGGGTTGGACCGACGTGCATCAGAGCATCTGTAGCTCCTGGAAAATAGCCCCATGCTAAATCTGGATATATGGGTTGTGATTATTTTATATTTGTTTTACTTTTGCGGGGGGTGGGGGAGAAGGAAGCACGCATCAAAAAAGCCACGAGAGCTCTGGCTGTTAATTAGTCCAGCAATAGCGTGGTAATGACCACCCTGCAGGATTAAAAACCCCATGTGCAGATAATGCATTAACTCGGCCTGTTGGCAGCATGAAATGGTGCAGATGATCTGGAGTGAGCAGAGCTGGCTGGTGTGTCCCTGACAGCCTGTCGATGCCCTGATGTCACCTGGCTTTGCAGGGTCACATTTTCCACTGGGTGTGAATATTGCGCAGGGAGAAACCCAGTAAGTCCTTGTTGGTGAGACACCCTTTGTGGACGACCCCTGGAGCAGTATTTGGGTGAAAATCTGCAGGGACACACATTTATATTATTTCAGGGTCTTTATTAACGTGCTGATATACCTGGTTCTTGGACACATAGTTTGCTGCTGCTGCTAAGGTTTGTTTCTCTTAATTTTGAAGGGTCATTTCCACCCCTTGGTGCCATCGTTACGCCAGGAGGTGGTTACCAGCTCTGTGAGAACGTTGGGGACCTGGGCCGGTTCTTTGTCCCAGCCAAGCCTGTGGGGCTGGAAGGTTTGGCAAGGGATTTTAGCAGCTGTGTGGCCACAGGGATGACCTGCCCCTTGGTCAGGACGTGCGTAAGGGGCTTTGGTTGATGTGTTGGTAGATACCTGCTGCAGGAACTCATGTCCGCTGTTATCTCCGGCTGGGCGCCTGAAGTCACCCAGGTACCTTCAGAAATGCTGATGTTGGATCTTCCAGCATATCCTAAGCTGGGAGCAGCTGAGCTTTTTGGATTCTTTTGGAGAAGGAAAATTATCAGAGGCTTGCTGTGATTTATGCTGGTTCCTTTTAGTTGCAGCTGTACATAAAGACTCTAAATTGGGGGTTATTTTGCTTAACTGCAGTTTTTGCGAGGTAGCTCTCATTTGCTAATTCATTTTTGGTCGTTATTGCCGATGCAAGTACAAGCTTATTTTGCAGCAATGTTTTGCATCTTCCCTGGACTTGAATCAGCAAATGAGCATTGGTATCTTTGAGACAATCTGGTGAGCAGAGGGGAAGTGGAAAATTTGAAGTGATGCTCTGGAGATCTAATTTTGTTAATGCTTTTTCTTATATCAGTGGTCAAAGATACTTATCAAACCAAGTATCTTGAGTAGGAAGGGGGAGTTAGATATTTCTGGCTATAAACGGATGGCATGAATGGACTGTGCTGGAGATAACTGGTAGGAAATTATTAAACATACTCTGGTTCCTCTGGGGTTTGGTTTCAGTGTATCTTGAATCTTTTAAGTGTGTGTACACAGTTCAGAGGGTAATACCATTAATTAGACCAACAAGAAAGACTAATAAAAAAGTATAACCCTCTACAGTATCCTAGGTTTATCTCTGATTATCAGAGCTGCTCTGATCTCATCGTGAATCTGCGTGTATGTCACTAGGAGAGCAGTATTAAGTTGGTAATTAACATCACCAAAAAGTTTTCATCATTTGTTCTGCTGAAAATTAGTAAAAAAAATGGTAAGGCAGATAGATCAGCACAGAACTTTGAGTTAATATAGGATAAAAGCACAAAGATTTTCCTTTATTCCAGTTTGTTAGAGGACAAGGGTGGGGAGAGGAGGCGTAGGGTACCACAGATGCTCTGGTTGAGACTTAAGCTAAATCAAGGAGGATGTCAGCTCACCCAGTAGCATTTGCAGGCACCCCTTGGTACTGGGCCAGAGACCTTTTCAATGCAAATACAGTGCAAAAAAAAGTCCATTTCTGCCTCCACACACCGGCACGGCCCCCGTCGACATCAGGGGGAATTAGGGGAGCCTGTCTGGAGCAGAACAGAGCCCATACAAGTGCTATACACAACACTGAATTTTATCAGTGCCCTCATGCTCGAGCTGGGTAAATATTATCCTGGGCAATATACAGCCAATTCTTTCTGAATTTTAGCCAAAACTCTGCTGGGGGAAGCAGAGAGCATGCATGCTGGGGAAGCATCTCTGCCTCGTACCGTCAGGAGGGGCGAGCGGCGGAGTCGTGGTACTCGCAGGCGAGTTGTTCCTGGGTGTTATGAAGAGTATTGTCGTGATATTGTCGTGTGAAGAGTATCATTGGTCAGGTGCTGAACCCTGTGAGGACGAGACGTCTGTCTGTGTGACAAGTGCCACTGCTGATGAGGAATCCCCTGATAATCCCAGTGCGGAGTTACCCTGCCGGGCTGGGATCTGCACAGTTTCCTTCCTGCCTCTTTATCCAGGCAAGCCCCGACTTGCTTAGTTGGTTATTTCACCTCTTATGAATGACAACTAGCAGGGAAGAGTAGCTACTTTCTGATGAACTCATGAATGTATATATTTCTAAAACATTCCTGCTTCTCAATCTGTTTTTATGGTAGGGGACAGCAGCACAACCAGGAGGTTTTTGCTGTGGGTGGTACACGTGGTGGAATTTTTATCTTTCCTCTTCAGCATTTCCTTTTAAGCTTATTTGCATGAGGTTGAACTGCTAAGCAAATCTTCCCCGTGTTTTAACCTGTTGCATGGCTACACCATGCTTTTCTTCGTTAGCCTGCCGTGGAAATGAGGGCAGATAATTGGAGCTCCCATTGTGCTCCCAAACAGGCAGAAAGCGGTGAGGTCCTTATCGGCGCCTCGTCGATAAACGAGGGCACGAAAGACGTGGCGTGGCCCCACATCTCCTACTTATTTGGAGATTAAAAGCTCTTGAGGCTTTTGGTTTGTTGTGAAAAGTTAATTGCGAAGCACTTGAACCTTGGCAGGGCTCCCGCGCCGAGACTCGTCCCGCCTGAGCTGAGCCCTCCGACAGGTACAGGGCTTGTCCAGGCTGGCTGCTCCGGTACCTCCAGAGGGCATTTCTTCAGATATTTTACACCTCTCCCAGGAGGAGATGAATGGTCCTCAAAAAATGCCGGTCTCTTCCCACCGACTCGCGTGAGCCGGGGCAGCAGGAGAGGTGATCCCACCCACACTGTTAATCTCTTGGCTGCATCACCGCTTCAGTTTAATTAAAGGTTGTGCTTCATTAAAGGCCATTGTGCTTGCGTCAAATTACGCCTGGAAATGCCTGTGAATGGAGTTGGTTCCTCAAGGGTGTTCCCAGCACTGCTCATTGCCCAACACATCTCCGTTGTCTGCTTGGGGAGCAACTCTTCTGTCAAGTCTTGGTGTCCCAGAACATCTACTGAGATCCTCTCGGGTCTTTCAGGGTTGTGACCTGCATCCAGGACCCTTGTGTTTTTTGGGTTGATCCTCCAGGTCCTCCACGTGAAGGTGGTTCTGGCTTCAGAGCTGCCAGTGCTGTCAGGTGAATGAACTTCTCTTCATGCTTCACCTTGCCCCTCTCATTACCATTTAAATAGACTCACTGTAGGAGCCTTCTGCATTGCCTCTGCACTGAGAGATGGGAAGTTCCCTCAACCAGCCAGGCTGCTCGGCACAAATCTGGAAGAAAAGCAGAAATAAAAGCTGAGCCACATGATTGCAGAAGGATGGGGTTTGTTTGGTGGTGATGTTCTTTTGAGAAGGCTTTCCAATAGCTCCTTCCTGACCAGTGGCTGTGCAAAACCTCGTGCACCGAGTAACTGCAGGATCTGCGTGGTGAGGTTGTAGATATTGCAGTGTTGGACCTCTGCGGTGGAGACTGAAGGTCTCAGAGTTGCTGTTGGGGGGGGACTGGTTTAGACAGGGAGGTCCAATGTTGATGTTAGCTATAGATGGTGCTTTGCTTTGGTCTCCAGTTCTCATCAGGACCTCCTGATGGCTCTAAGGCCAGGGATTGTGGTGCCACGGGAAGGCACCACAGTGCAGGAGGCATCAGCTTGGTTGTCATAAGGGGGAGGGACAAAAATCCCCTGAGAGCCTCCCCATCTCGAGGCTTCATCTTCCATTTAAAAGAAATAAAAACAAGTATCCCATTGGCGTTGTGTTCTACCTGAGCTTTTGTGAAACAAAAGCTTGTATGAAGTGAATTGCCAGCCGTTTTTTAAGTTTTTCTGTATTGGTCTTGTGGCATTTTTGTGGAGCAGACCAGAGCACAGCGTTCCCTTACACAACCCTTGCATCGCTGGAGTATGATTGTATCCGACTGCCACAGAGGAAGATGCTGTATTTACGTCTCGGTGAATTTCATCCCTCGGTTTATGTGTCCCCATCCTCTGGGGAATGTCACAAATCCAAGCGGCGTGCCCGACTCCGCTGGAAGGTTTGATTTAGCAACTCCATTTAATGGTCTACTTGAAGGGAGAAACACTGCATTAATTATGTGCACAACTGATGATTGACAGGCAGGACCGAGATTTAGCAGGGAGAGACTGGAGCAAGGTGAGAGGCGTAGGCAAAGGGTGGCAAACCAAAAATGTGAAAAATGGGATTTGGTGAGAAGAGGATGTGGAGGATAGCTCAGGATGTTGAGCTGTTGGCAGTCTCCACCAATTTTGGCCAAAATCAGTGTTGCTTTAGGTGTTACAGACTTATACTGGTGTAATGGGAAAGCGGGGGGTGCTGGGTGTTTTGTGTTCAGGAAGAAAAATTAATATTTAAAAAAAAAAAAACAAAACCAAAAAAAAAACAACAAAACACCCCAACCCTACAGATTGTCAAGTGTGAGTGTTTTGGCTCTGCTCCGTGGATGGTATTAACATAAATTCAAGCTGACCTAAGTGTGCTGGGATAAAAACAAACATTTGCCCTCGGAAAAGCCTCCGACTGAATGTGATTTTCACCGTTGGCTTTGGGCCGTTTGGTGTTTTGCATTTCTTTTCTGTGGGTTTTAGTAATGAAAACAAACAACTTGGCTTCACCTTGGGTTGTACTTTTAAGTTCGTTTCCAGTCGCTTTCTCTCGTTCCCATGCATTAACACACTTTGCATGTGCTCCGAGCTGCCAACAGGCAAGAGGATGTACTTTTTTAGCTTGGATTTGAAATGTTCTATCAGGATGCAAAATCTCTGAATTCAAGGTTGAGTAGTTTCTTAGTTTCTTGTGAAGGATCTACGCATACAACTGGTCCCACATGAGATGCTGAGTGTTCAGCCAGTTCCATAGGCTTTGCTGTGTACAGCCACGTGCTCCAAGGTAAATACATGTACAGCGGGTTATTGGTCCCTGCCAGGGCTTAACCCCCTCCCCAAAGCTTTTTGGGTTGTATTCCTGACCCTCCTAATTCTCTCCAGCTGAAACTCTCCCTTAAAAGTGAGCTCAGATGGAAAATATTTTTGTGCAAAATGCTAACACGTTTTTTTTTTGGGGGTGGGGATCCTCTTTTTTTAAAAGCTGGCGTAGACTAGAATCATAGAATAGAGGTGATTTATTCATGAAAAGAATTTTATTTTAGTTAAGGCACCTGTGGATTGTCTGCAAGGAGAAAAATGCTTGCAAACCCAACTGTGAGTTGCAGTGTATTGAGCACCACGAGGGGAAGTTTAACCAAAAGCCTCTTATTCTTCAGTTATTGGAGGGGGGAATCTGAGGAACTGGTTGCAAGGAATGACGTTAATTATTTGGGGCTGGGCTAAATAAAATTAATTTTGAACACTAAGTGAATTACTTTGTCCTTGTCATAACCCCAATCCACATGAAAAGAGCTCAGGTTATTAAAAGGCTGTTTTAAAATGAAAAGGAATGTTGCTCGCTCACTATCTTTCTTCTTGGTGGGAAGAAGGGTATTATTTTAAAGATCAATTACCATTGTTCAGGTCCTGTTATGCCATCTCAACGACATCCAGTGGTTTGGACTTTTTATTTATTTTTAAAATGTTTTGCAATCGATAGCTTTATTTTATTTTTCTCTATAGTTTTTCTTCTTCTTGTTCTACGTTTTCTCTTTGTGCTATACCCTGAGGTGCAATTAGGAGTGTGTGCTGCCATTCTTGATCTGAGTAGCTCCAGGATGGCAGAAGCATTAAAGCCCTCAGAAGGTAAATATTGCAAAGGATTGGAACAGAAGGAGTCCTGGAAAAAAACCCAAGCCAACAGCCTCGAGGAGATTCACCCACCCCTTGATGTTTGAAGACTGCAGAGTAGGGGATTGAGGGTTTGTAGGATCTCGCAGACTGTGGGTGGGAAAGACAAGGTCTGACTTGGGACCAGAGAAGAAGTGTCCGTTTGAGTGGTCACCAACAGAGGTGGCAGCGATAAGGTCACCCCTTCCTGGGGGGAAAACTCAAAAAGCTCTATTTTGCTTGTTCTGCTTCTGCTGGAGGTCCTTTGAGCATTGGTTGGAGACCAAATTGTTCCTTGTTCTGCATCAGGATGGGAAGAAATTACATGGTTAAAAGACCTGGTTACAGGATCCCTGCAAAGATAACTCGGGTTGTGCTGGTAATGATGGTTGAGCAGAGAAGCAAAGGGCTAAGCCTTGCTGTAAAACACGAGTACCAGGTGTGTTTCACCCAAGACTGGGGGTTTGGGCCATCGTGTGATGGGGAAATGTCACGTTGTCCATGGAGGTACACCTGGGAGAGTGTGCGGATGGAGAGCTGGACCGAGAGCAGCGAGAGGCAGGTTTGATGGTGTTTCCTCCTTCCTCTCCGCCTCGGGGCTGAGCCTGGTTGGTGTGTGGTACAGAGGGACCAGGTGATGTCAAAAGAAAACTGAAATTGTTTTCTGTGGAGAGCACTTGAAGGCATCCTTAATTTCCCCAGCTGGTATCTGCAGCAGCATCCCTGTTCCCTACCCCACCGCCTCTAACGAAGCAATTACATGCATAGAAGTGTGCCTGCTCCCAGTGACACTGGGATAAAGTCACTGGTTCATGCAGCCCCGTTACAGGTTTAACAGGAGTTGTCCTCCTGCAGAAAAGCCCCTGGGGTCGAGGGCTGGGTTGGCACCTTCCGTGGTGCCAGGAGCTCTTGCCTGGACCAGCATTTCTTGCATTCCAGAAATTTTTTGCGTGTCGAAGGGGCAGAAGAGATGGGCTGGGAGGGTTGGGGGAAGAGCAACGCTCTGAGCAGGGGAGGCAAGGTGTTAAGAGGAGTTCTCAGCAATTTTAAGGCGCGTTGTATTCCTTGAATTGCAGGAGGCTTTAAGTGTTCCTGCCATTTCACGTGGCGGAAGAGATCAGTCGCTATTTTGGAAGATTAATTTATACAATTCAGATCACACTTGTAGGGTTTTTTTGTTTCCTAGCGTTTCTTGTTTTACTAATTGCAATTGTTTCACATCCTCTAATCTATTATACTTTTTAATAAGGCACATAATTCATTATTTAAGTGGCAGTGTTCTGATAATTAGATGAGTTATTTTTGTCAGTGCTGATTAGTTGGTAAGTACAGATTAATATTTGAAGACGTGCTGTGGTCCCTTGATATTTTTGTTTCAAAGAGGTGATGTGGCACTTGTTTCACCGTGTTCCCGACAGCTTCATCCCTTACAGCAGGAGGAAGGTGCCGACACGTTGTAAAGAGGGTTTGAAAAGGCTCGGGGTCTTGTTTTCCCCTGTAAAACTCATTATATTCGAGAAACGCCAGGGAGCTGGAAGTTGGGGCTGGTATATTGGATTTTCGGGTGCCATGAGTGAGGATTTGGGGTGTGGGAGGAATATCTTGCACGTTGGAGGGCACGAACCCGCCCTTTGCTGGGTGCAAAGCTTTGCCCCTTCACAAATAGAAAGCCTTGGCTTTTTTTTTTTTTAATTCTTTTTCTTTATTTCTTTTCCACCCTGGAGTTAATTGCGGCGCGGGACAATGTGGGCTTTGTGTGCCGGTCCCCGTGCCGGGGGACGGCTTCTCCTCTCTCCCCGCCTCCATGCCGGGCTCTTCCCTATTGGTGATACGGAAGCTGTTCGCACGATTAAGACCTTTTAAAATTCGTTTGCAGGCATCTTAACGAAGGGTGTGGTGGCCGAGGGGAGGGAGTGGACACCCACAGACTGTTATGACTCAGGTGTGGATATCTGTGGGGTGAGACATCCCGGCGTTCCCCATCCCCTGCGAACTCGGAGCAAGTGAAACAGCAGTTGATGGGCTGCAGCATAATTAAGCATGTGTTTTGTTTGGTTTTTTTTTTTTTGGAGCTGCAGCCTTCTGCCTTCTCCAGGATGATATGAACCATGCTGCTCCGAGAGATGATGTGGTTGGAGCTGAGCCATCGCAGTTATTCAAGACCAGATCTCTGGGAAGAGGGAGTAATCCAAATTTTTGTTGTCACTTGGTCGCCCCTACCAAGGAAACCACAGCGCTCTTTGGTGGCTCCTTTTGCCTTGTGGGCTGTTTCAACCCTCCCCAGTTTAGCAGATGGCTCCAAACACAAATAAACCTCGGGGATGGCTGTCACTGCCTGGGGAAAAATAGAAACCACATCGGAAATGAGCAGGGATGAGGAGATAGATGCCTAACATTTTTTTCTCAAGCAAATAAATGTGGCATAGAGCTTACCCCGGCTCTCCCTGTGTGTTTCTCAGCACCGTGGGTGCACCTTGGTCAGAGCCTTCTGTTCCTGGTCTTGGGTGCTTCAAGGGCACCTGTGTTAATCGATGGTCTCGGGATGTATTCACAAAGGTGTTGTAGGGTTTGCTTTTTTTTTTTTCCAGAGCCCCTGTGCCTGAGGACAGGGGTTGAAGTCGTTGGGCTCCTCTCCCTCGAGTGACTGGGGGCTGAGTTTGGCACTGGCCATCCGTGTCTTTCACGTGGAGATCCCAGCATGGTGGGATGGTTCATGGGCTTTGGAGATGAGTTTGCAGACTAGCCTAAAAGCAGTGCAAGGAAAGGATTTTCCAAAGTAGAAACAGAGGAGCGATACTGAGGGTTTCCATGCTTCCCCTCGTTTTGAGCCAGTTGGGCTGTGGAAATAAATTAGGGGCTCAGCAACTGAGAGGAATGGGGGGCAGGAGGGTCTGCCGGGAGGGCAGAGGTGGAGCAGAGAGGAGCAGTGGTGTCTCCATCACCCCATTGTGGTGCTGTAGTGCAGCCCGGGGTTTCCAGCCCCTCTTTGCTTGGGCTGCAGCGTTGGAATTGGCATGTTGTACAAGAAATGGCTTGGGCTTTATGCACGGTCTCGCTGCTGCTGAAGAGGAAGGTCAGAGTGTAAGTCGGTTAAAGCGGCCGGATTGCCCTGCTATGTTTGCCACAGGATAATGGAAAATTCCTACGAGGAGTCTTGCTTGATCTGGGGCCAGAGGAAACAGGATGAAGCCTATTCCACCAGCGAAACGATAGAAGAGTACGCTGTGCATCTTCCGGCGCCCGCTGCCAATGTTTTTATAGGCTTTGAGATTTTTATTTTGAAGAAGAAGAAGAAGAATAACAACCCTCCGCGAGGCCAGCCTGCGGTCGTGCCAGGCTCCTTGCCTCATGCCCTCTCGCGCTGCCTGCGTGCCATTCCTTTGTGTAACTGTGGGAGGACTTCTTTTTCTGCTTCCCCGGATGATGGGAGGAATTCAGGGCTGCGTGGGTCCCCCGTGGTTAGACCCTGTGGTCGATGTCCTGACACCACATACCAAGCACGTCAACTCTGCTGACGCCGACGAGAGCCTTTCGGGGCCACACAGTGGGCTTTGCATCCTCTTGCTCTCTCCATAAGGTGGTTTGGGTCCATGTTGCTGCCTGGAAAATCAGAAATTGCCATCAGAATTTGTGGCGTTCAAGGGAATCTTAAAAAAACCCCTCGTGTCCAGTAGAAGGCTTTGGAAGGAAGTTTTAATATTTCTTAGGATTTTGTGGCGTCTTCGCATCACAAAACCATTTGTGCCATAAAGCTTCAGAGCGAAGGATTCAACTTGCAGTTCTTAGACTGTTACCATTAATGAAATGACTTTACACTTTGATAGCCCCTTTCATTCAAGGATCTAAAAGTACTTAAAAAATGCTAATGAATTAAGCTCCTTGGTAGCTTTTGAGTGCAGCTCTTCGTATAGGAATTTGGTCCAAAGCCTAGTGAAGTCAGTGGAAAGATGTCCGTGTCATTAGCTCAGGCAAATCCCTTAATCTGCCTGTCCCTGCCCGTCCCATCTGCAGCTAGACCTAATGGCGTGGACATCTTCCCATGCCAGGAGCCCTCAGCCTTCCTCCATTGGGATTTTTTTCTTGATTTCTTGCCTGGTTCCACTGTTGAGGAGCACATGGAGGGTAGCAGTATTTTCAAGGAAAGGGAGGGGGACATCAAGATTTAGTGTTACCTGTCTTGTCTCCTGTTGAGCTCTGATTTAAGGTTGGAGATTAAGATGGGTGTAGGTTGAAATAACGTAGGATTACCCTGCAAGAGAAAGCCCTTTTAGCCCAGCAGTGTAGAGCAGTACCTCTGTGCTGTTCACGTGCCATCGTGGTCCAGCTCAAGGAGCGGTGGTTTCCTCCAGGAAATCTGCAGCAGCGGGAAGAGCTCAACTGTCTCTTGTGGTTTTCCAGTCCAAGACCATCCCACGAGCTTTATTCCTTCAGCTATTTTTAGTTTGTTGGAGGTTTGCCACGGATTTAAATACTCAGGATCACGCTTTGGAGAAGACGGCTCTTTCTGCTGTGGGACGTAGCTATGGACACGAGCAGCAGGGCTGGGCTGTGAGGACGAGTGCATCGCTGCTGGTGGAAACTCTCTTTTGATCCAGTTCATGGCTGTCAACTGAATTAACAGGGGAATTCTTCTTCTTGCTGTATTAAAGAAGATAAAGGCAGTTATGCCCCTGACAAAGCCATAGACACGAGGCGCTGTGAACATCTTGACACCCCTTTCCACTTCCAGCCGTACGACGGGTCGTGTAATGTCCTTATGTGTGATCAGCCATGACAATCTGTATTTTATGGATTCTCACTCTTTGTCACCTTGTTACGACCTCGCCTCTCCCCTACCTTTCATTAATTGTCTCTCAAAACTATCTCATCACTGCTCTGATTTTTTTTTTTTTTTTTTTTCCAGTGGATAAGCCTGTTAGAGATAATCTGGTTTGCTGAATTTCCTTTCCTCTGGGCAATCTCCTTAACAGCCGCCTCGGAGGATTTCATCGTGTTTGGTATCAGGATGTGGCTTTGTATAAATATTCTGTTTCTCCATGGTTCTTCTGCTGATTAAGGTCTGTTCTTTCTCCCAAATAAATTGTCTCATAAAATACTTCTGAGAGGGGGAGAGCTTCAGGAAGATTTAGTGTACACGTCGTACTTCTGAGCAAATTACGTTGGCCAAGATGGTCAAAATTCACTGCTGGTTTTTGATATGTCAACTTTGACAGTTTTAGGGCCAGAACAAAGGGAAGAGGAGGGAGAGGGAAGAGTTATAATCCTTAACTGCAGCATCCCTCATGGTACAGAACAGACTCCTGAGTGATTGTGGGAGTATCTCCTTTGGGATGCCCCATGGAGAAAAGAAGGCTCCCAAAAGGCTCATCCCTTCTCCTTTTATCTATTTCCCCACTATGCAGCAATCAATAGCATCATTTATTCTCTTTCAGAATTTTATCAGACTTCAGGTAGCCTGATGAGGACGTTTGCCACCACTGCTCCTTTTGAAAAAGCTGATTTTTCAGCACTTTCAAAAACAAAACTCCCCCTCTTTATCCGTGCTTTGAGTGTGCTTTTTTTCTTTTCCCCATCCAAATACACGCTGGATGGAGGATCAGGAGATTGCAGTTCTGTTCCTTGCGTGGCCAGCGAGTTGCTGAATGATCTTCAGCAATTCATTTGATCTTTCTGCGCCTCGCTCTCGCAAATAAGGATGCTGGTAATAACTTTCTATTGTTAAAGCTCTGGTAATAACTTTCCATTGTCAAAGCTCTTAAAGCTCTTGTATAGAAAGTGCTATATGGGAGTTGGAATAATTATTGTAATCATTTGCAAGCGAAGACGCTGGAAATAAAAGTTTCTGCAGTATAGGCCCTTAGTTCTTGTTGAAGGGAATTATTAGAATAATTTTGGTTGGAATGACCAAGAAAACGTGAATAAGGCAACCGCTTCTATTGAATTTATAGTCGATGGGGAGCTAGGTGATTGAAAGAAATGAGAAATGGGTGGAAGGTGTAGGTTTCCATTTACGCTCTGAAAAAAAAAAAAAAAAAGCCTCCACTTGCTGCAGCTGATTTTGGTCTTGTCTAGCATCTGTACACCGTGTGGGTTCCTCGTGCGCAGCAGCAGTGAGCCATTCTGGCCTTTATTAAAAAACAACAACCCAATACTACAAAACAAAACAAAAAAAAACAATCCCCAAACCCCAACAAACGAACTCCAAACCAGTGACGTTTCCCCCCATCACCGTTCCTTCTCGGAGCTGATCTCATGCAAGAAGGCAACTTCAAGCAGTAAAGGCAATATAATGGTGACCATGGATTGTCCATCCGGAACCTGGGTACAGCAGTTATAGGTGCAGTAGGATAATGGAGAAATAGATGCGTGTGCTCTATAGGTTTCTCAACTCCTGGCTCCCACCCTGTCCCTTATTGCCTCTAATTTACGGCTCGCTAAAAATAGGTCTTGGAGAAGACTTGGAGCTGTTGAGACGGAGGCAGAGCGAG
Source organism: Gallinago jamesoni (assembly GCA_025769975.1). Classification (NCBI taxonomy): domain Eukaryota; kingdom Metazoa; phylum Chordata; class Aves; order Charadriiformes; family Scolopacidae; genus Gallinago; species Gallinago jamesoni. Next base: position 2,752,905 of record JAOQGH010000008.1, on the reverse strand, counting down.
ACTGTAAATCACTTGACAGCTCATTTCCTTACAGCAAATATCTTACTCGTGCAACTATATGTTTAGACTAAGGAAGGAATAAAATGTAGCAGGAACTCGGTTTGGTTACTGCATGTTTCAAGTCATATTTCTTTTCCCTTTAATAAATAATAGCATAACTAGGTAGGAATGGGGCAAATCCTGTAGAAAAGGCCCGAGCTGGGCGTCTGTCTTGTAAACATCTCAAATTTGGGGGTTTTGGGTGCCGGTGTGTGATGGAGAGCTGGGGGTGGTGCAGGAGCTAGAGTCCCAGTTGCACTGGGTGCTGTGACACGAATGCAACTGGGTTACTGCACCTCCCTGAGAGGGTGGCAAATACAATTAATTTCCACCTCTGCTGAGCCCTTTTTAGCCTCAGTTTTCCCTGACTCGCTGCTCTGCAACCCTTCCAGGCCCCGTTCCTGCAGCCGGTGGGAACGCCGCCAGTAATTCCAGCCGGGATGGGAGCAAGACCTTGACGGTCGTTTCCTTTCCTTACGCACGCAAGGATCTCCGGAGCTCTTTCCAAGCACCGCTCGATCCAGGGCGCTCTCGTTAGGTGGGTCAGAGGCACCACTTGGTCACCGGGTTGGTTTTATTCCCTTTGGGAATATTTGCTTTACGCCCTGGCTGGGGATGAGAAGCCGGCAGCCACAGCTGGGGCTGGTTTTGTTTGGTTGTTTTGGGGTTTTTTTGGAAAGATGTGGGCATTTTTTTCAGAAGACCTCCGTGTCCACCTCTGTCCTCTGCAAAAGCCATGTTTCGGAGGGATCTGGTGGAGGTTTACCCATGTTTTGGTGCGTGTTTAGTTTCCTCTAGCACTACTCCCTATTTAGCCTAAGCTGCTGATCCCCTTCTCCGTCGCTGCCGCAAAGGGACCAGCCAGGTCAAATCAGATTGTGCCAAACCTCGGTGGTGCGAGTAAGAGTCAGGGGATCTGTAATAACAGGCTTCATCTCCTGGTGTGGCTGTGCGTGTTTCAGAGGAGTGAAATCATAGCCTTGTCTTGCTGGATGCAGCTTCTGATAATCAGATCCATTATCTGACCATCATGCTGTTTGTTGGGTTTTTTTGTTAGTTTTTTTTTTTTTTTTCACAGCGAATATTTCGGCAGTGGTTAAAGGCAGCTCGGGAGGGATGAGTCCTGCTTCCAGATCTGACAGTAACCTGTGATAAGATCCTGGACAAGGCTTCTCTTTCACCTGAGCTGCCGTTTCCCAACCTTAACATCTTTGCAAGAAAAATACTATATGACAGCCAGGGGTTGCAGCGTTGCCTTAGATTTGCCCTATCTATCCACGTTGCACAACAAGAAGTGGGGGAAAAAAAAAAAGAAAAAAAGAGAGATATCAGTGTCCCAGGAGGCAGAGAACAAATTTAGGTCCCGATCTTGCATATGCTTATACAGCTAATTAGCTTTACTCAATGGAGCCCATTCAGCCCGTAGCACTTGTCCTTCATCTGTTCAGGCCCGCGTGTGTGAATGCTTATTGAAGCCCAAAGTCAATCGGCGCGTTGTTGCATGTACATTATTTCTTATGTTCTTCTTTCAAGCGAGGAACAGTCTCTCTCCATTATAGAAAGTTGGTTTTTTGTTGGGTTTTTTGTTGGGGTGGTTTTTTTTTTTGGTGTCATACAGCTATTGCAGTGAAATTACGGGCCGAGGTAAATCTGTGCTTTTCAATTCCCCGGTCTGGAATTGCTGAGCTCGGCTGTTTTTCGGGGCAGGAAACATTTAGCAATATTTGTCATGGCTTGGGTTGATGTGGCTGCAGACAGGGGTGTCGTGCCAGCTCCGGGACTTTGAGGAATAGATGCATAATGACTGATTACCCGATTGTTGTCGGGTGGTTGTGTTATCAGGACCTTTCTGTCTTAGCAATTAATCTGCTTGTTGATGAACGCTTGACCAGATCCTGCAGCCCTTGCCAGGTCGTGCGGCAACGAACATGGCAACGAGACATTTTATCATGGCTTGAGCTAAAACTTTACTGGTGCTGTTTAAGGATATAGGAGCATGTAAAAATGAGCAAAATGAGCAAATTATGTATGCAGTGGGGGAATATGAATTTAAAGCGTGGTGTCCAGGTGGGCTCTGTGCCTGGAGCCAGCTGGGGACCTCCCCGTGTCCTCCCGGGCATTAAGCCCAGGTTGGTGCACAAGCTGCTTTTACACAGGTTCTCCATGAAAACTACCTTGTGATAGCTACAGCTGAGCTTAAAAACCAGAATTTACATAATGATTCTGTATTAATGATATTACCATAATGCTACTAACAATAGCTTGGTAAAGGCAAATTGGCAGGGAATTCTTTTTCCATCTGACCTTGAGTGCTGACGTTGGACTGGCTCCATATCGCTTCCCTCCCCCCCCCATTTGATCTTGAAAGGTTCTTTAATGCTTCTGTTTTGGTTTTTCAATTCCTTATTATTTCCCATGGCTGCGATGCGCAGGGATACCCTGTGCCAGGTCATTTCCAGGACTTGGACCCCAATTAGATTCGGTAGCTGGAAGGCTGGGAGCCGTGGAGATGTTTGTACATGATTCAGTTCCTGGAGGACACAGGCTCATCCTTGGCCACGGAGCATCGTACGCGCGACTCTCCTTGTGCTTCCAGGCACTGTAAGAAGAGAAACGTGGAGGCAGGCTGTTCCCAGGATAGTCCTGCCTAAAATTTCCCGCCTGCATGGCTAATTTTGAGTTTTGTCTGCTTTCCCAGCCAGAACTTCTCTCTGAATCTTTATCAGATGCTAATTAGCATGCGTTCCCACCCAGCACTGGGATATTTATTAAGGTTTTGAGAAAGCTTTGCAGGTCTGGCACTGTTGCAATCTCCTGTAACCCCTTCGAGCCTTGTGCCGCTCGGCAAGTGCCCAGTGACCCCCAGTTACTGAATTTCAGCCGTGCTGGGCTCAGGCATCCATCGTGTGTTGAGTACAAGTTTGGGGATGGAGAGGGTTACGGCAGGATCTGCTGGGCTGGTGGGGCTTCCAGCTGGCTTCTTGCTGGAGATGCTCCTGTCGCCTGGTCCTGTGGAGTCGCTGGAGTTGGCTGGGAAGTGATTTGCAACCTGTAGTTTGAAATTCCAACGTGCACTGCTGAATTCCAGCTCCAGGCTCTCTATTACCCGAGTCAGCAGATGCTGTCGCACGCTTGCTCTCGCTATTGCTCCCTGCTTCTTTTTATTTGCATGCCTGGGATTCTTGCTTTCGGCTCAGCAGCAATAAATGAGCCATTTGCATAATGAATGGTTTTAAAAAAAAAACAAACTGCATCCCTGCAGCGTCTTGAGCCTTGCCCTTCAGAAGGGCCTCTTTTCCAGGAGAAGGTGGCATAATTCAAAAAGCTGAAATTCAAAAAAAAGCTGAGTTTCCTTCCAAAAAGCGGAAGTTTGGATGAGAAACATTTGGGTAATTTTTCAGCTGATTTCTCTGGCAGTTACACGGTGCCCTTGCACAGTTCTGTGAGCTTTGGACTTTTGAAGCAGGTGTGTCGGCCGGAGCAGACAAGCGGCAGGGAAGGCGGCCGGCGGGAGGGGGTTGGCTCTCC
>JAOQGH010000008.1:2716783-2727848 GCA_025769975.1 Gallinago jamesoni | reverse complement strand
TTCCAGCTTTTCCAGGCTCTGCTTTCCACGGCTGTAGGTCTGTGGATGCAAAGCCGCTTGTTGGGCATCACCTTTGGTCCCACCACCAGCATCTTGCCTGACATCTCACAGCCCTGTTGTAGAGGATTGTCACCATCCAGGTGGCACTTTAAGTGCCAGTTCCAGCTGAAGACTGACATCAATATACCGTGGGTGCACTTTTTTTTTTTTTAATTTGGATTTCAAAAATGTGGTCTTTGACATTACAGCTCACAAACGAGCAGATCATGGTTCCTCCGTGGTAATGTATCTCTATCAATTTATTTCTCGTTAAAAATTTTTATGCGCTGCAATAAAAGTCAATAGTGAGAAAACAGTGGAGCTTTTATAACCTGTTAAATCAGGCCTCTGCTCCTACGTACGGGGTTTGGGTGAAACCAAATCAATCCATCCCCATCCTGCGACTGCGCGGCGCTCGATACAAACGAAGGGGGAAAATCGTTGTATTTCAGTGACTTTTAGTAAAAAGTTTGGCGAGTGGGAGAGGGATCGATCTCTGGATCATCCGTGTTACAGACAGCTTTTTTTTCTTTTTTTGCCCCCCCCCCCCCTTTCTTTCTGTCCACGTGAAAAGCAAAAGGGGCTTGGGTGTGAGGGAGCCTATAGCAAAAAATCTTTTTAATTAATAGTGGATTAGCGCTGGAGCCGTGCTTTAGCTGGAAGAGCAAAAGACTGAGCCTTGTTTTGCTGGGCAGCCAGGCGGGCTGTTAATTATTATTGGGGAGGGCAGGAGGGTGCAACGGGGGGGTTTGTCCCCCACCACGTCCCCTTTCTGGCACTGGAGCCACCTGGCACTTGCTCCACTTCTACTAACAGGATTTTATTCCCCTTCTCGTTATTCCTATCTAATCTCATTCCTCCCCAACTCCAAGTTCACTCGTGCCCTGTGTTTTTGGGAAGGGTCCCCTGGATGTGGCTCATGGGGTGCACCCTGCGTGATGCTGCCGGAGGGATGGTGATGCCTCCGTGCTGGTGCCACCGTCCCCTCCCCGCCATCGATTGGGCTCTGTCGCATCTGGAGGCTCTCGCCGCGGTCCCGCTTTTGCTCTAAGTGCAGAGGAAGGGAGAAAAATCAATTCCCATCAGCCGAATGGTGCCCTTTGATTTATCACCGGCAGAGGAAGAAATTCTTTATCTCCTCCTCCTCCTGGAAGGGATTGCTTTGCTGTTTGGTATTAGGGAGCGATGCTCTACCAGCCCCTTTCCTCCAAACCCTGGTATTTTGATAACCTTTAACCATGCCGAGGACGTTCTCCCTCCTGTTTTTACTCTTTTGGCTAAGTAGTCACAGGTATTTAATGATTTCTTTAATTTTGAGCTGCGTGGCTGGGCAGCCAGTGTCCCTGCAGAAGCGGAGCGCGTAAAGGGGCTTTATTTTGATTTCAAACCCAAAGGGACACCAAGATGACAATAATATGGTTGGATGGAGCTGGCTCACGGCCGTCCCCAAAGGTGCTCTGGTGACACGCAGACCTGTGGTATTTGATGGTGGTTTGGCAATTAGTACCTCGCATGTGGTCCGCTCATTAGCAGTGAAGCTTTTTAGCACCAGCGTGAAGCTGAATTGCTCTCACGCCGTGGTAGTGCTGTGACAATGGTCTGGTCGGGACAGAAGGACAGCAGTCTGGGGACAGCTGGGCTGCAAGTGGGTATTTTCCTCCCATCCTTCAAGGGATGCTCTACCCAGAGAAGAGCATGCAAGGTTTGGAGGCAAAAATGGTCTCATTTACGAGTGGTGTCCAGGGAAAGTGATTGAACTAAGTGGTTGGAATGTGCCTAAAGGTTTCAAGAAAGCTTCAAAAATCCCTCTCCGTGTTTTTTCTCTTACTGTGTAATTTCTGGCATTCAATGAACGCTCAGATATTTGCATTTAACTTGTTGCCCGCACAGCATTAGCAGTATTGCTCTCTCCAGCTTGCAGGCTGTCCCAAATCTGGGAAGCCTTTGGTCCTTTGCGTGGAGGTCAAGGTGAGTGTGGGGACCAGCATAAGCTGCCCAGGGCCATCTTCCAGGTCCTCGGTGACAGCAGAAGTCACCACAAAAGCTGTGCAGATCCTCAGCCAGGTGAGCCGTCCTGACGTGGTCACCACGGAGTCAGCGTGTTCTCCCCCCCTGCACACCAGGGTGGCACCAGCTGAGCTGGGGGCTCAGCAAAGCCCCAATATTTATGGGCTGTTGAGACTTTCCCCAGACCTGTATTTGCTCGGTTGAGGAGGAGTTGGAGGCTCTGGTGTCCTCTCTGAAGGTGCTCCCTGCAGACACACCTCCCTCGGCACCCCCAGCTGCCCTCCTCTCGCTGGCTCCCCCCTCTCTTTTGGGGCCATTTAGTGTCAAATCAGAGCTCTGCAGTCAGCCCTGCTGAAGCCACCATGAACGGTGGAGTCAACAGAGGTGCCCAGCCTGTGAATGACAGGGAGAAAAAAAATGCTATCAGAAAGAGGGAAATTAGCTGGTTTTGGTGTGTTTGTGTGAATGGGACAAAGCTCGGAGAGCCCTTGCAGGCATCTGGGTGCAGAACCAGGGTCTCTTATATGGAGTCGTTAATCCACTTGTCTGCTGTGGTGATTAGCAAAGGGCCAGCTCTTCTCCAGGGCACATGGTGGCTTTGGTGCTGTGCTCCCCTGGCAGCTTGGTGGAGTTACCTGTGTCCTTTGGACTCTGGAGTCCGTTCTTGCATCTGGCTGGGGTTATCTAGAGTGATATTTTTGGGCTGCAAACAGAAAATATCAGCGCTGCACGGAGCAGAGCGGGTTGTCTTGGTCCACCTTGCTCCAATGCCTAGGCGGTTGGACTCGATGGTTGTCGTAGATCCCTTCCAACTGAAATAGTCTATTCCTTTGGGTTTTGTTTTTTTTTTAATGTCTAACCTCCTTGCCTTCCAACACCTGTCACCTCTCCCACTGGTGTACATCATTGCACTGCCACAGAGAGTAGATGTAATTGTGTTGATTTATACCCGTTCAAGGTTTACTCCGTCCTTCCATCTTCCAGCTGAGGTCCAGAGCAGCAGCCGGCGGAGATGGGCACACCAGAAATCAGACCTGATGCTGCTCTTCTTCTGGGGAATGATGTGAATCGTAATGACCGCAGGGCGATGTTTTAATTATCTATAATTGCTAAAGCAGGTTAGTGGCCAAATGAGCAACTGCAGATGCGCAAACGGCCTAATTTGTTAGCAGCAAGTGTGAGGTGATACCCTGACAATGTGATTAGTGTTAATTTTGCATTTCCGTGGAAAAAAACCCTCTCCCTTTTGGAGGGCTGAGGTTGCTTCTGATCCTGGTCCTGATCCTCACAGTCAGGGGCGGACGGTGGTAGCGGGAGGTGGATGGCTGTTGCTTGGTCTGCTAAAGCTCTCCTCGATGGAAGCACCAGGTGAATTCTTCTGCTGAAGTTGCTCTGATCAATACCTTTCCTGCAGGGTGACTGATTTCCAGATGGTTTTGTGCGTGGGCGATACCGGGACTCACGCAGCAGCAATACGTGTGATTTAGGGAAGATGAAGAGAATTCAGACCATCTCAATACCACTTAGCGTCAAAATTAGCTCGTCTCCTCTTTTAGTTACTCTGATGGCATTTATTTGTGCAGCTTTCTAGGACATCAAGGCTTTGCATCATCCACAATCCATCAGTTTAATTCCCTCTTTAAAGGAGTGATCATGAGTCTTAAAATAGAAAAAAGCAAGCAGCCTGATAGGCAGCAGGGAGCTTGTTTCCAGCCTCAGGCAATGCAGCTGCAGGCAAGAAGTTCTCCTGGAGGAGAACCACCTGGGGTGGTCATGCCCTACCAGCAAGTTCTAGGCCTTTTGGGCAAATCCCAGGTTTTTTTGAGCAACAGTTTTGCACAGATGAACCTCAGGGCTTGAGAATTTCTTTATAAACCAACCGTGCGTAACTGGTGTGTGGTGTCTGCCCCAGTTGGGCTTGGATGAAGCTCCTGATTTCTAGCACCTGTCTTGAATGCCATTCCTTGGGTCTTTGTTTGTTAGCCAGTAACGGGGAAAATGGAAACATCTGAAGGGAAAGGTGGGTCTTGGAAGATCTGGCAGAGGGTGCTCCCAGAGCTGTCGGGGCAGTGGGGTGAGCAGAGCTGGTTGAGTGTTCCTTTACCCCCCCTGGGCTGGCTGTGGTGCAGATGTGCTCCGTTATTGATGGCCAGAGGTCAACTCAAGGTAGGTTGGTGATGAGATCCGGTCATTTTATGAGCGAGGCATATGAGGTTTTTAATAGAGTTGCTGGTGAAGATAGATGAAAAGCAGGGGTGGTGACCCCGTGGAGCATGACCATTAGTCTGGGTTATGGGGATGAGGGACGTGGCGTTGAGTAAACCTTGGAAATCTGAGACTGGTCTTCCTTTGGGCTGGGTTCTGGTTTGAGGGTGAAGGTGACTCGAGTTAAAACTATCGTGGTTGATTTAATCCAGATTTATTTTGTGCGGTTTCATGCGGATTTTGGTCTAGAGGACCTTTGACATTCGGTCTCTTGTCATTTCATTGGCGCTTTCAGTCCCTGTTTGTGGAACATGCCAAATCCTGCAGTAAAAATTATATAGAAAACTCAAAAAAAAAGTGAAATTTAGGGGGGAATAAAGCCAAGAGGGTCTGTTGGTCTTGTGCAGAGCTCGGCCAAGGACCAAAATGCATCCTGTGTGCTGCAGAGTGAGTTTCTTTTTGCAGGTTTTTACAATGTGAGGCAATTACAGAGCCGAACAGCATTCTTTAAGAAGATTATAATTCTGCCTCCAGTACAGACAGCCTTTCTGCAAGGGCATCCCAATCCGAGCTGTGGTGGTTCTCTGGTGGATTGGGGTTGAACCAGGTCATTAGCCGTTGTTGCAGCATTAATTACTCTGAAAGCAAAAGGTTAATTTAAAGTTTTGTGGGTTGCAGAAGGTACTGGGGAGAATGGAGCCTTTAATTTGGTGCCGTCACGTAGATGCAACAGAAAAAAAGTATTTTTGCAGGAATGGTTGGTGAAAATGGTTGGCTGTGCTGGATCCAAGGAGATGCAGAGTCTGTGAGCACCACTGCTTTCTGGAAGGCAAAATAAAAGCAAACCTCCATATTTCTTGTATTGATTTTGCCAGTGTATCCTGAACTAAAAAAAAAAAAAAGGTAGGAAGGATGGAGATTTGTCAAAATGAATTATTAAAGACGTCATACTTCAGATTTCCTTCCAGTCTGAGAAGGCAAAGCGTGTCCTCCTTCCCTCTGATGTAGCTGCTTTTTTATCTCTTTTTTTTTTTTCTTTTCTTTTTTTTTTTTTGCTGTTGTTGTTTCAAGGAAGCATTTCCAACCAGCGGGCATGACACAGTTATCGCTCCGCAGTAACTCAGCGAACATCAACTTTCTGCCACAAATCTTCTGAGAACAGCCCGAATCAATAGATGGTGTTTGTTTATTTTGATACAGCAGAGCCAGGGGAGGGGGGAGAAAGAAAGAAACAATCAGGCAGGTGAGGAAAAACAAAAGCTTTAGCAGAGTTTGTTTATATAAAGTTGTTGGGCTTGTGGTTTTTTTTTTTTTTTTTAAAAAAATAATAATAAAGTGAAGGTGCCAATCAGATTGGACTCAGATTTCCAGCCCGGATTCAAAACGCACACGATGCTCCCGAGCACAAAGACAGCCTTTCACACGTGGCTCAAAGGGAAGATTTGTGCTTTTCTTGCTGGCACTCCCCGAGGAATGTTTGAATTATATTCCCACCTGCCCAGCCCCATCCCGGCTGCGAGGGGGGGGGGGGTCCTGCAAAGGTGGTCCCAGCTCTGAGCATGCTGGGGGGGCTGGAAACCTTGGGGGGATCTGTGAGATGTAATTTCCCCCAGGATGGTGACTGCCAGCACAAAATGCTGCCTAAAATTTGCCCCCGGTGCTTGGGGTGGGAGAAACTGCTGTGATTTCGTGGTTTCATCTCATGCTTTTTGTTTGCTGAATGGTCTCGTGGGCTTGTCCCCCCAACCCTCCCCCAATCTTGCCTGCCCCAAACCTTTGCCAAAGCCCCCATGCTGGTGGGAGCCAGCTTGGGAGGAGAAAGGCAGAGACCTCGGAAAGGTGTGGAGCATCAATCCCTTTTATGGTGCAATTAGAGCTGCCCAAATTAATTGTGGGGAAATAAAATTATCCCACAAGTTTAGCTCTTTTCTCTGTGTGTGTGTGTGTGTGTGAATTAATTGCGACCCCGTTCAGGTTTCTGTGCCAGCTCTGGCTGCTCATCCTTTCATAGCCCGGGTCAATAATTCCTTGCCCAGCAGATAATTCACGAGCCCTGTTGGTGTTTATTTGCTGGGGGGCGCATGGAGGGGGGGGCTCAGTCCCTCCTGGGTTTATCGCGTCGCTGTTCCCTGGTCGAAGGGATGGAGGGGCAAAGAGCCTGTTGATGCCAATAAACCCATCGATCAAAATCTTATAGCTGGGTGCTCGTTATCAATAGACAGTGCATCCTCCCCCCTGGACATCAAGAGTCTGCTCTCTCTGTAGGTACAAGGAGAGGGGGAATCTGTCCGTCCCCCCCCTCCCCATTAATGCCATGCATCCCCCCATCTCCATTCAGCAGGGGAAGGGGAGAAGCTCTCTAAATCCCTCAAAATTATTAAAATAGGAGTTTGCTGCCTGTTCCTGGGTCGTAGCTAACTTCAAACAGCTCGTGAGGCTTTGGGAAGAGCTGCCTTTAAAAGTTGATTATTTTTTTGGGGTTCCTCTTGCTGCAGCCCCTTGTTTTTAATACCGTGAAGCTGCTGAGCAGAGAGGAGCGTGTGTTTCATTTTCACTTGCATATAGGAGGCACACAGAAATTACCACTAATTAAAAGTGCATTTAACATGCTACAAGCCAAACGTGCTCGGGTACGTTTTTTCCCTGTGTTATTGGAGGGGGTTCATAGGAGAACTAAATTGGCTCGAGGGTGGGGGGGAGAGAGCTGGGAAGGCTCTGCACCCCCAAAAGCACACCTTGCGGCTGCCTCCCCTCTCCTTGCAGCCTCAGAAAGGTGAAAATCACCCCCAATTTGAAGCGTCGGGGTGTTTTCCAGGAGGGATATACAGTATTCAGGGTCAGAATGGCAGTAATCCCAACTGGAGAGATGGTGTCCCCGCGGCCGGAGCGCGGCTGGCTCTAAATGCATCTCCCTCCGTGGTCACCCCTTCCTTTCAAGCTTTATCCCACGCTGGGAGCGAAGCAGGAGGAATTTCAGGGTTGGTTTTTTTTTGGTGGTGTTGTACACCCCATTTCAAAGAGACTTTGTAGATAGGGATCTCCCCTTCATCACGATAGAGGCAGTGATAGAGCCAGAAGGGTGGAAAAAAATAAGAGGGAGAAATCCAAACATCCTTTGCTCCTCCACGTTCTCCCCCCAGGGTGGGAAGCGGCACGAGTGGGTGCCAGCCCCAAAAAATGGGGGTCTCCTGCCCCCGCCCCCCCCCCCCCCTTATTGCAGAGCTGGCAGCTCCAGCCTGTGGTGGTCAACAGCTTCCCAGCCACGGGATTAGGACATGTGGCTGGAGGTATTTAATTGTCTAATGAACACTAATAGGCACCGGCTGGGATTTAGGAAGGTAGCAGTATTCAAAGGGACTTTTAGAGGGATTTAGGCACCAAACCAGCTTAGGTGCTTCTGAAAATCCTGCTAAGCTCTTAAATAGCTGCTGATAATGGCCCCTGAAGTGAGGGATCCCAGCCCTCTGTCCATCCCCGGGCATGTGGCTTGCAGGGGGTGCAAATGGGAGATCCCCCTTGCTCCTCAAATTAGCCTCAGGCTGACAGTGGGGAATCAAACAGAACCTTCTGCCCCCTGCCCACCAGCCTTTTCCTGAATCACCCCTTTTTTAGCTCAGACAGCATGCAGGAGGGCAGACTTAATTTAAAATGATGGGGTTTTTTTCCCCCCTTCTTACCACCCTTGGCAGAATTGTGTGGGATTTTTGTTGGTTTTTTTTTTTCCCCCCATTAATTCTCAGTCCCCTACAGCATCTCCCTTCCCGTGCCTTTTGGTTGGAGTGGAGCTGTTGGAAAAAAACCAAACCCCAAGCGAGCAGAAACTCTTGGGACGAGTTGCAAAAGCGGGAGATCGTCGGAATGCGAGGCTGGGAAGGGGGGGAGTGAAGAGCTCTGGGTCGTCAGAGCGGTGCCAGAGATAATTGTAATTAGGGTAATGTCTCTAACTGAACTTGGAAGCGAAGTAAAAGAGGGTAAGAGGTTGAGCTGGATACGAAAGGTGGGACCGGATGGCTGCGGGAATCGCTGGTGGGATTGGGGAGCTTCCCAACTGCAGGTTGGTGCTTCCTGCCTGCTCCCCCCCATCATCATCCTCAGGCTGGAGTATGGAGCTTCTGGGGGTTTCTCCCTAAAAAAGGGGGTCGGAGAGCTCAGATTGGGTGCGTGCATCGCGTGGGGGTGGTTTTTTTCCCTTGATGGGACTCCCCCCGCCACTAAAACAATAGTCCCTGGTGCGGGTTTGGAGGAGTTTTGTGTGGGAGAGTGTGTTATCCTGGCTGCTGGAGCAGAGTACAGGTAGGAAGCAGGAAAAATATTAAATAAAATACCTAAAAAAAAATAAATATATATATATAAATTAATCAAACACCTAGCCATAAAAAAGAAAGGAGGCTTTTTAAGCGTGCTGGGCCTGGGTGATGGTGCTTTATGTGTTGGCTGCTCCTTTCACAGAATCACACGGGGTTGGAAGGGACCTCTGGAGATCACCCAGTCCAACCCCTGGCCGGAGCAGGTCCACCCAGAGCAGGTCCCACAGGAACATGTCTGGGGGGGGTTTGAATGTCTCCAGAGAAGGAGACTCCACCACCTCTCTGGGCAGCCTCTGCCAGGGCTCTGACACCCTCACACCAAAGAAGTTCCTCCTCATCTTTAGGTGGAACTTCTTATGTTCAAGTTTGTGCCCGTTTCCTCTTGTCCTGTCCTTGGGCACCACTGAGAAAAGACCAGCCCCATCCTCCTGACACCCTCCCTTGAAGGATTTAGAGGTGTTGATCAGATTCCCCCTCAGCCTTCTCCAGACTCAACAGACCCAAGTCCCTAGTTTCCTAGCAGGTCTCTTCCCATCTGCATCCAGAAGAACCTTGGCTTGCAGGTCAGGGATGCGTCTCGATTTGTTCATCTCCCGCAGCCCCGGCTCAGAGGAGAGGATAAGGCGGGATCTCCTGCAGGTGCTGTGGGAATTCGGGAATCAGAGGGGCTCTGGCCTGCAGGGGCTTGCTGGTTCAGAGGGAAAAAAAAAAAAAAACCAACAAAAAAGAAGTCAAGCCCTTTCCTCCATCTCCTTTTTCATAAATGAAGTGATTTTGATATGCAGATCCCCAAGGGGAAAGAAAAAAACAAACAACTTATGGAACCACAAATGCCTGTTTTCAGCGTTTTAAGGGATTTTTGTCATTGAAATGATTTCCTCAGAAAATGAATCAAGCCATAAGCCTGGTTTAAACCCAGTGTTGTTGATTCCAGGAGGCAGAGTTGAGCTCAGCCCAAACCTATGGAAAGGCAAATCCAGCTCAATTTTCTCCCCCCCCCCCCTTTTTTTTTTTCTCTCCCCCAAGATTGTTTTATCCCAGGTCATCCCTGGGATGCTGTCGGCAGGGGTGAGGTGACATCTCCTTGAGCCCTGCATCCTCACGTTAAACCACTCAGACACCCTTTGGAGCTGGGATTTATTCAGGTGGGTTTTCTGGAGGTGGCTTTTTTGCAGGAACAAGCCCCTTAACCTGCAGCGAAACTCTGTGCTCGGTGCCTTACGTCAGGAGGGCGAAGCCTCCGGGGCTTTATCTGGCGGCGGATAAAATATTCCTTTCAAATGCTCTTGGCAAACAAACGAGCGAGGCAGAAATACAGATTGTGTTTGCTAATGGTAATGCAGCTGCCAAAGAATGTCTAAACCGCTATTCACCGGGAGGGAAATTCCTCTCTTTCACGTGCGATGTTTGAGCTGAAAAGGCCAGAATCGCAGCGTTTCTGAAATGCTGCTTCTTGGTCTGGATTTTGGTGCAATTCTTATTTTGCCAGCCAAGCCTTTGCTGCTGTTGATTCGTGGTGAGGTCCTCTGGTCTTCCAGCAGGTCTTTGGGCAGCAGGGAGGAACGCCAGGGCTCTGCTGCACTGGTAGAAATTAGGTCTGTGCTCGTGTCCGTAGCGCCCCGACCGCTCTGGGGAGAACTGCTGCTTTCCTGCATCTGGAAAAAGAGGATTTTGGAGCTTAAACCCATCAGACGGCACGTTCCCCGCCTCCTCCTTGGGCTTGGTGTTTCTGGGACGTTGAATGTCGTCTTGTGCTGAGGATGGCAAAGCTCCCCGTCCCCGTGTAGCTTCTGCCAAGCAGGAGCGATGCTGCCTTCCCATGGGACGGTTTTGGTCCTTGGCTGGTGAAATCAAGGCAATATATGCATTTGGATATGCATTTATTGAGGTATATATAGTGGTCATTTTGGGGTTGGTGATCCATAAGTGGAGATGGGACTTGCCCAGGTCCGGGGCCACATCGGCTTGAGGCTGAGCATCCCGGCTGCCCAGCAGCTCCCTGGTTCCACTGGGGACCAGTCCACAGGTTTCCAGTTGGAAGGAGGGCTTGGCTTTGAAGTTCCTGTTGGCAGCTTTGGGGGTAGATAAGAGGGAGGGCTGAGGGACGGGGAGATGGCTGAGAATAGTCATGTGTGGAATTATCTCTTGCAAATATTGTATTTCTGGAGTACGCTCACTTCCTCCCCCTTGTTCTGGATGATGATTAAAAATCAGAAGAATGTTTTAATTTAAAACAATCTAAAATGAAAGAGAAGGGTCCAGGGAGACCTTGCAACGGCCTTCCAGTATCTGAAGGAGGGTCTACAAGAAAGCTGGAGAGGGACTTTTCACAAGTGTCGTACAGTGATAGGACAAGGCGGAATGGTTTTAAACTGAAAGAGGGGAGATTGAGATGAGATCTGGGGAGGAAATTATTTGGTGTGAAGGTGGTTTGAGGGTGGTGAGAGCCTGGCCCAGGTTGCCCCGAGAAGCTGTGGCTGCCCCATCCCTGGAGGGGTTCAAGGGCA
>JAOQGH010000008.1:2633160-2643203 GCA_025769975.1 Gallinago jamesoni | reverse complement strand
CCATTTCCTCTTGTCCTGTCCCTGGGCACCACTGAGAAAAGACCAGCCCCGTCCTCCTGACACCCTCCCTTTAAGTACTTATAAGCATTGATCAGATCCCCCCTCAGCCTTTTCTTCTCCAGACTAAAAAGCCCCAAGTCCCTCAGCCTCTCCTCGTAAGGGAGATGCTCCACTCGTCAGGCTGAATCGAGTGCAGCCCCAGGCTCTGCTCCGGGATGGCTGGTGTCCTGGCAGCGCCGCCCGGGGAACCTTGTCCTTGGATTCCCTCCCAAGGAATTGGAGGGATTCGGCTCCTCTTTCCCGAGCCAAGGGGGAAGGGTGTTTACTCAGGACATTCCCCGCGCTCAGCGGTGACTGAGAGCTACCGAAAGGGGCACGGGCCCCTAAAGAGCATCCCCCACTTGGGGCTGTGCCTTGAGCCATGCCAGCTGGTGAGCATTTAAGGAGTTGTTTGCAGCTCCCCAGCCCGCCGGCGTCTGAGGAGGGTGCTGGCTGTGCCTGCGGCTCCGTGGCAGCGGGGACGTGGCGCTGGAGGGGAAGGTTAATTCCTCCTGTTGGCCCAAAAAGCGCTGTTCTGCCCCTGCCCCTCAGCGGCAGCGTTAATAAGCCATTGTGCTAAAATTGCTCTTCTGTCAACGCTTTTTTTTTTTTACCGGCGTGGCAGCGAGCGGGAGGCTGCTGAAGAATGTTAAAAGCCTTGCAGTCCCAACAATGTCGTGTCTGTTCTGCCCGTCAGACCCTTGTCTCTCTCTCCAGTGAGCGTGAAGGAGTGAGAACCTGCTGGAAGAAGATGGTTTTAGGTAACGGAGGGGTTATCTGCAGAGAGAGAGTGCCTGCCCAGCCCGGGGATGGGAAGGGCAGGGAGCCAGGAAGGGAGCTGCTGGCTCCGGGTCCCCCCTCTGCAGAGGAGAACATGGGAACGCTCTGGTGGGTGTCACTGTGAACGCAATCTGCCCTCGGGATCTGGTGTTCCTAAAAGCCTCGCTGCTCATGAGCCGCCCAGCAAATCCTCCAGGGAGCCAGACCGAGCAGAATACAATTAAAGGTGTTGAGGGTTTCCCACCAGCTGTGCCCCCCCTTCCCCTCCCTTAATGCCACTGAAGGTAACTTCTTGTGACAGACGAGAGATGTGGGGAGGAAGAAGAGAAAACATAGCTGCTCCTTTTTATTTTCCCGTGGTGTTTCAGCGTATACGTGCCAGGCTCTGGAAACCCGGGGCTTTGAGCAGATCTGCTGGCACAAGTTCTCCTGCTGGTGTTTATGGGGGGGGGAGCCGAAAAGCCATTCCCAGCCCTTTTTGGTGCTGGAGATTGTTCTGACATCCTGTCTCTGGGGTTACTTTGTAAGGCAGGACATCTCTGCGTGAAGCAATTTGTTCCGCTGTCGGCACAACATGGGGGGCTCAGCACCATAAAGGTCAAGCCGACCACGCTGGGAAGGACCAGCCAGAAGATGCTGACGTGCTTCTGCCCCCTTGAGACTCGGCGGGCAACCCTCCAGCAGGTATAAAGTAGACAGGATGTGCGGGGCTGGAACTGGTTTTCAATGGTTTGTGTGAAACTCGGGGAGAGATAAGAAGCGAGGCCAAAAAAAACCCACAACAAAATCCCAAACAAACCGGTCGGGAAAACAAGTGATGCCGTCTGGTTCGCTTCTCTGCTTTCAGATGCCGCCGGTCTCACCGTGCCTGCTCTCATTGTTTCCCAAGGACATCGCATGGAGCGAAGGAAACCAAGCCCTCGACCCTAAACAGATGAGCAGGAGCAAAAATAGAAACCAGGAGAGCAGACTTCCTCCCAGACATAAGCACCTTGTTGCTGAAAGCCAAGAATATTTGCTTTGTTTCTGAAAAGTCCTCCTGTCCTCCTCCTTTACGCCAGCTTCCAGCGGTCTCGGCACTGGTTGTGATGGTGAGGCCAGGGGTCTGCTCGGTGCAGCTTGGAAGGACCTGCTGGGTCAGTCTTCCAGAGCAGACTGCTCGCAGCCCGTTCCCACAGACACCAGTTACAGAAGTGTTTATTGTCCAGTTTGATGGATGCTGTCCCTACCTAGAAATGGGCTGCCACACGCAGGAGCGTCAATGCTTCTCCACAACACCACGTTGTTGGGAAGGAGCAAGAGACCCAACCAGCTTCCCGCGGACTGCTTTTGGGTGGCTCTCATTTCTCTTTGGATGCATTATTAATAAGTGGTAAATCAGGAGGCTGAATGAAACCCTTCCCCGCAAGCAGAACTAAAACCTTCTTGGCGTCCGCAGAAGCCTGACTGATTGATTTCCTCTCTCTGCTGCTTTTTTCTTCCTCTGGCTTCCTAAGTATCTGGGGTCCAGTTGTGACTAGAAAGCAAATGCCAGAATATCCCAAACGGAGTGTGTGCCTGGTGTGTTTGGCTCCGATGGAGACTTCCTGACTCAGCAACAGCAAATTAAACGGCGACCGGGGTGTCCGGCAGCAGCGTGAGGCACAGCTGGTGCCTGCAAGAAAAGTGGCCTTTGTAAAAACATCTGTCCCCAAAAGCTGACACGATTCCACCCTCCCTTCCCGGGGGCCAAGACCTCAGGAGGGGGAAAGGCAAGTGTGGGAAAGGAAAGCCATCTCTGAGGAGAAATAAGGGCCACCCAAAAGCAGCCAAAGGGTGTGATGAACCTTTGGGGTTGTCTCATCATGACAGGATTGAGGACAAAGTCTGTTGTTACACGTGAGCTGGAAAAAAACAGGGTTTGGGATTTCCTGGAGTACTAACGTTGTAGTAGCAGAATTCCCACATTTCCACCAGAAAGGGTACTTTGGGTCACGTTTGTCAATGATGGAAAGTCAACCCTCACCCCAGCGTAGCCGCCAGCTTTTCAATACAGGGGTTTGGCAAAAAAAAGGGGTTATTTACATGGGATTTTAAGGGCTTAAAGGTGAAATCTCCAGGCAATGATACTGGTGCTCCCAGCTGCCTGTCTTTCCAGGCTGTTGGTGTTGGTGGCAGGGTACGGTGCACTTCGATCTTGTCTGCAATCAGTATTTTGCAGCTTGCTGAGTGCTTTGCAATCAGCAAAAAATGCCAAATGCTGCAGGAGTGGGTCGTCGTGCCTCTGTGGGAATTGGGAAAGATGCTGGGGGGGACGGTGGCACTTTGGTGGCTGTTATCATGCACTGAAGAACTGCATCTCCTTTGTGTTATAGAGCAATAAAGACATATTCTGAAGCATTTCACTCAAAGACTCTACTAAGAATGGGTAGAAGGAAAACCTAGAGACCAACAAGTCCCCTTTCTTGTCCCAAGAGCGACTAGAAGGATACAGGAACGCGATCCTTCCCGAGGTGTGCACAGCCCAGAGGGGTTGTTCTCACCTGTAACTGCCTGTACCCCCAGGCAGCGGCTGTTCAGAACAGATGCACCATCTCCTTGTCAATCCTCCTGGATATGGCTATTCAGAAAAAGCCCATGAACATTCTAGAGACACAAAAAAAGCAAAACCCAACCTCTCTCTCCAAAGCCTGGCCAAGTGTTTCTCTGGCATTAGACACTCATGAGGTCACTGTTGGAGTTCCTCCCGCTGTCTAGATCATTCACAACCAGCAACAAATACATTTCTCTCTGGGCTCGAGACCCCTCGTGTGCAGGTGCCTGACCATGGATATGGGACATAACTGTCTTTGAATTCCTGCTGGCATCCTCTCTAACGTGGCTATGTCTGCTACAGAAGGATTTAGGATATTTTCTGCATCATACACGACACAGGCTCAGTCTCCAGCTTTCATGCTCCTTCCAAAACTGCAACACAGGAAAGTCTTGTCATCACTGATTAATGAACAACTGGACCGAAAAAAGATTCCAGGAATCACTGCACTAGAACTGAGTGTCAGATTTTTGATCTAAAATCCTGGAAAATGTTTGATTCCGGTTAGGGTCAGAGGTCTAACGCAGAGGGGAGCAAAAAACTGCATTTTTGCTGGGTTCCCAGCTAGCAAAGGCTGGTGAAAACTGGGGCAAAGGGTCTCTCCTCACATCTAGCCACAGACCAGTCTGAAGGCCCAGGGGAGAAGAGAGAAGAACTCCCAGAACTTCACTGCTTTGGAGATGTGCAGGGAATTCTGTGCAAGGAGAGAAGGTCTTGGTGGCCTGCGTGTATAGTGATGCGAGCAGTAACACCAACAGCCTCGGGAGAAGGCTGCAAACAAACAACAGGGCCCTTTTTTCTTTATTTTTTTTCAGTTCCACAGTTCCATCCGGCAGCTGTTTTTCTTCTTTACCCCTCTGTGACACCCCTCCATCATGTTTCACGCGCCCTCCTCACTCCTGACAAGCTTGTAACACCCTTGTCAGGTGCCAGGAAGCTGCAGGGGCCGAAAAAGCCCCGTGGGTGGGAGAACTCTGCTGAACAGGATCTGCCAGACTTCCCCTCCACGACAGATGTTAGGGCAGCCCCATCTGAGCAAAGCTCTCCTCCCGTCAACCACCAGCCCCACCACCTGGGATTGCCAGCTGAGCGTGCCTCGGGGTGATTACCTCCTCCCTTTTCTCTTGCCATCATAGTCCACCTCTAGAGATGGAGCTTGGGTTATCCTCATCTCCCCACAACTAGGAGTGGAAATGGCTCTGGAAGGGGTATGTACGACTTCACTGCTTGCCTGGGTTTAGCTCTGCAGCTGGGAAGAGGAGGAATAGCTGGAATTGCAACTTTTCCTGGTTTTAGGAGAGACCGGGATTTGAGTATAAGTGTATATAGAAGTGCAGGTCTGGGTTAGTGTGTGTTTTGCTGCCTCTCTGTTGCTCATGTACTATTTATAGAATCATAGAATTGTCTAGGTTGGAAGGGACTTTTAAGATCATTTAGTCTGACCATCGATCAACATCATCTGAATGTTTAGCAGCATTCCCAGTGACCCATTGCCTTTCTAGGACCATTTGCTAGGAATCCCCTGCAGTGGAGCTTCCCACAAGGTTAACCTCTTTAGAAACCCCACAATGGGCAGAAATTCCTTTCCAACTTGAGCAAAGCCTCTTATTTGATTGTTTTCCCTTTCCTCCATAGCAGGGAGGTGAGGAATGTAGTCGCAGACCCAGATGGCAGCATAAACCTGTTGCTCGGTGCTCCTTGATGCTCCTTCCCGCGTCTGTTGAAACAGAAGTGGGTGAGGACTCCTCTGCAAAGGAGGCTGATGGTGTCAGTCCTCGGGTAAATTGAACAGATGATGGGGTAGGAAACAAGGTGTGTTTATTTGAAAAGGCTAAAGGAGTGAGTCAGTGCTCACCCAGGGAGATTGCAGAGACAAGTATGCTTGTTTCTGGAGTGCCTCTGATAATATCCTCACTGACTAATCTACTGAGAAATATCTGCAGCATTTTTCTAGTTCTCCACCTCCCAAGTTCAGGACACGGGAGGCAGTGTTATCTAGTGCCAGAGCTTTGGGTCATTTGCTGTTGAAGTTGACTATGTAAGATCTAATTATAGATGTAAGGGGTGCGACTAGGGCTGGATAACCCTGCTGATATGAAAAACTAAACTAGAAAGCCATAGAAACATAAATAAATTGCTGGCATTGCTACCTGAGAGCAGCCAGAGGTGTTCTGGCTGGAGAGGATGTTCCTCTGCCGTGGATCGCAATCCCAATTCTATTTCTCCCAACACGCTTAATGGCCAAGAGTTTACATATTGTGTGCCCAAGTGTTTACGAGCTTCCCAGAGTCACCTGTTTTCTCACAAACAACAAAAATCATCCCTTCTTGCCCTTAAAATTAAGCACACGTAGACCTAAGTACAGGACCGGTGGCCCATGGAGAATACTCTGAGAAGCCCATGGTGCAGCCCTCTGCGCTGGCCATGGATGGGACTCTGCAGTCACATCACCCATCTCTTCTTTTTTGCCTAAAACTGAGCAAGAGAACTGAGCAGACTCAGTTCTGCAGAGGGAGCCTGTGCCTCCACGGGAGGGTGGAAATCAGAGAGGATATCTCTGACTAATAGTATGATTTGTGGGGGGATATTTTTTTCTCTCATTGTTCTTTCATCCTTGGGTCAGGCATTGCAGCACCCGGCTCTAGGACAAAAGTCTCTTGTCCCCAAAATAGATGGGAATTGTTTTGATTTCTTTGCACACATCAAGTCACCTCTTTCTTTATGGGCTACTGGAATTGCAACTATTTCCCCAGTCTGACGTGGGAGGAGTACAAGGCTGGCAGGACATACCATAAGGGAAGGAGAGCTGTCAGCCATAGCACTTCCCAGCAGAACCCTCTGCTTCCTTCAAGCTTGTTTATGGGACAGGATTTCTAATCTAGGAATCCATCGCCCACCTGCCTTCTTTCCATCGTGAACAGCAGCTTCCTAATGGCAGGAAGTCCTTTTTCCCCTCCTTCCCTCTCATTACTTTCAGATTCCAGCAAGTTTGCCCCCTTCTTTCAGATCTTTGTGTGGCTCTTTCCAATAATGAGTTTGAGTTGTATAATATGGTCCACTACAGGCCACCCAGATGCCACATGGCTTCCGGCACAGCGAGGCTTCTGCCCACATCAGGTGGCCCATGGTGGCACTGGTCCCTGGCTCCCAGCAGCAAGGTCACCATCAGGCTGCAGTCCTTGGAAACCCCAGCAGCCCTCCTCCACCTTTGGGATTTATAAAACAACTGGGCTCAAACTGACTCTGTAATTGGAAATTGGAGGGGGGAAAAGGATGTGTGAGACTCTTTCCAGCTCCTGAGTGTTGGTTTGGGGGGGGGAGGGCAGCCTTCTCTGGGGGTGGAATGTGTGTTACTCTCGATGCTTCCCCTCCTGAGGTCACGAGTGTCCTCCTCCACTCCAGAAACCAGGCTGGTTCTGCTCTTTTATCCCAGAAAAGTCAGATTCCCTCATGGAAAGGCTGTGGGGGATGGTGACGGGGT
Organism: Gallinago jamesoni; assembly: GCA_025769975.1. Lineage (NCBI taxonomy): Eukaryota > Metazoa > Chordata > Aves > Charadriiformes > Scolopacidae > Gallinago > Gallinago jamesoni. Next base: position 2,636,331 of record JAOQGH010000008.1, on the reverse strand, counting down.
AGGGGAAGGTGGTACCCTATTGTGTGGGTTTGTGCTTGACTCTGCTGGTGTTGACTTTAATGCGACGGGGGGCAGTGTGTTTCTCCAGCCCTTGCTGTCTGGGGCAGCACGTGGGGTGTCTCGTCCTGTCTGTGTTCTGTAGAAGCCTGCACCCACGAGACCTACATCTCTAGAACTTGCTGAACGCGTGGAAAATACAGAATCGATGCCTTGAAGGAGAGACCCAGATGTGACTCTGAGCTGTGCCCTGTGAAGAGGAGAGGCAGGAGATGTGTGAGATCAGCCATAAACCAAGACCTTTTCAGGCTGGTGTGGAGGCTGGAGAGAAAACCCCCAGGCTGACACTAACCAGCTTTGGGGGGGGGGGGAATGGACAAGTTTCCCCAGTGTTAGAGGAGCAGAGAGTGAGCTCACCAAGGTCAGCTGGGCTGGAGGAGCCCTGCCGACGGCGCAGGGACTCATTCCCTTTCCTCCCACTCGGTCCCCAGCTGCCTTGCTGGGTTCAGACAAAAAGAGTGATTGTTTTGGGGTTTTTTTTGTGCTTGAAGCCTCATTGCTGCTCAGATGTTTTTTGCCTTATTGCTGAGAGGGGGGTGAAAAAGCCTCGGATGCAAAGCAAGCCCCCAGCGAAGCCTGCCTCAGAGGCAGACAAGTCCTAAACCCTGAGACTGAAGGTCAGTTCCTTTCTGGCTGCCTGGACCAGAGAGATGACCTCTAGAGCAGGAGTCTGGGAATCCCAGACCCAGACCGGTCCTCTGCTGTCACCACACGCGTGCTGAACCTCTTCCATCCCAGTTTTCAGACTACGCTTATTCTGAAACTAAGCTTTTCTAAGTTCAAAGGCAGCTGGCGTGGGGGTAAAAATAAGAGGAGTGGTACCTCCTCCCCTGCCCCCATCAGAGGAGGAGGGGGTGAGCGAGAGGCTCTCGCTGTCACCTGGGTATTGAGTTTTATGGAAAATCAGCCTCATTCCCTTCCAAATTCCGGGCCGGGAGCGCAGAGCGTAGCTTGGCCGGTGCTCCCGCAGCTGTGCCTGAAGCGGGGGCCAGGAGGTCTCCCCTGATAGGAACTCACAGCCACGTTCTGCTTCCCTTTCCCCTTGCGACGGGATGCAGGGCTGACGAGGGCTCAGTGATTGCCTTTGCCTGCTTCCCCCCGAGCCGCCGGGCTAAGAGCCCAGCGGAGCCTGGCAAGATTTAGACAAGCCTCTAAAAATAGAGCACACCTGAAATGCAGCCACTTTGCTGATAGGAACAGGAATTAATTATCCTGCGCTGTGGGTTTACTCTATTCCCTACCACGGATGCGTTGCAGCCCCAAGGGCATGAGCTTGGCCTTTTACTGCCCTGGTTTCTTCTCCTTGCGCGGCCACTACTTGCCACTGTTTGAAAAGCTAAGCCAGGGACGGGTGGAACGGTGCTGTAAGTCAGGATAGAGTTAACTCAGACCTTCCAAAAACCCACCCAGCAGTCTGTCAGAGCCTGCAGAGCTGCATGGGGCACTAGGCTGTAGAGCTGTCTTAACAATTACTGCTGGGATTCAAAGAAATCGGGTCCAGGAGCCGAAACAAGCAAAATAGATGACAAGCCAGGCTGCTGGAGGAGAGCTGATGTCCTTTGGCGTGGTTGTTTCGTTGCTGGCTCCTTCCTTAGGCACCCTGTGGACAAACAAGCCCAGGAAGACTGTCTGAACGTTGTGAATCTCCCCTGCGTGCAGAAGACTTCCTCTGCCGTGTCCTGCTCTCGTGCGTGCGTGTGAGAGTGTGCGAGTGTGTGCCCCCACAAGGCTGCTCCAAATCCTCCTCTCTCTCTGCCACGGCGAGAGAGAGACACAATTACCGAGAGAGGTTGGGTTCTCAAGGCTGAGATCTTGACGTTCAATGGGAAATAGCAGCTTATTGCACAGCTGGAAGTCTCTCAGGAAACCTGGTTCAAAGGGTGTTATCTGAAATTGGACTTTTCCCAGTTGTCCAGGCTTTGCTAACAGGATGGAGATAAGGGATAAAAGTCATAGAATCATCTGGGCCAGAAGGGACCCCCAAAGGCCATCTAGTCCGACCCCCCCGCAGTCAGCAGGGACACCCCCAACTAGACCTGGTTGCCCAGGGCCTCCTCCAGCCTCCCCCTGAATGTCTCCAGGGAAGGGGCCTCAACCACCTCCCTGGGCAACCCCTTCCAGTGCTCCAGCAACCTCATTGGAAAGAACTTCTTCCTAAGATCCACCCAAAATCTGCTTTTCTTCAGTGTAAACCCATTGCCCCTCGTCCTGTCCCTGCAGGCCTTTGAAAACAGGCTCTCCCCACCCTTCCTGTAGCCCCCTCAGGTACTGGAAGGGGCTCTAAGGTCTCCCCGGAGCCTCCTCTTCTCCAGGCTGAACAACCCCAGCTCCCTCAGCCTGTCCTTGGAGCAGAGGGGTTCCAACCCCCTGAGCATTTTTGGGGCCCTCCTCTGGACCCGCTCCATCAGGTCCATGTCCTCCTTCTCTTGAGGGCTCCAGCCCTGCACACAGTGCTCCACGGGAGGTTTCACCAGAGCAGAGCAAAGTGGCAAAATCCCTTCTCTGGACCTGCTGTCAAGCAAGCAATAAGGAAAAGATCCCCTCCAAGGAAGAGCTGCTGGTTAAAAATTAACTGCTGCATCCAGACCGGCTTAAAGTGGGTCAGGTTTTCAGAGCTGCTCTGGTTCCTGGTGAGCAAAGCAGGGCTGGAAGCGCAGGACCGAAGGAGGGGAGCGAAGAGCTCTCTCTGCCATCTCTTGGCGGAGAAGCTGATGAGGGTGGACAGCCATGGGCATCTCTGGCAGCGGGGCGCAGGATGCGTTCTGACAGCCCAACAGCTCTTCAGTCAGCCTCCTGCCTGCAAAACTGGAGACCCTGCAGCAACTGGGAGAGACTGGGCCAGAGGTATCGGCTCTTTCTGACCTACCTGACACAAGGAGAAATCCAGAAGGCCCTGAACGAGCAACGAGCAACTTGTCTGTTGCTCTTTCTCCTGGTTTACTACTTCACTCCATACAAGCTTGGGGAAGCCAACCCTGGCTGCGAGAAGTTATTACAGGAATTAGAATCATAGAATCATTCAGGTTGGAGAAGACCATCTACAACTCCCTGAAAGGAGGGTGGAGAGAGGTGGGGGTTGGCCTCTTCTCCCAAGGGAATAATGACAGGAGCAGA
>JAOQGH010000008.1:2621122-2633060 GCA_025769975.1 Gallinago jamesoni | reverse complement strand
GAACAGCCTGCCCAGGGAGGTGGTGGAGTCACCATCCCTGGAAGTATTTAAGAAACATGTAGACATGGCACTTCAGGGCATGCTCTACTGCCTGAGACTGTTGGGTTGTGTCTGTTTGTGGGGTTTTGGGTTTGGTTTTTTTGTGGTTGGACTCGATGATCTCAAAGGTCCCTTCCAATCATGAGGATTCTGTGACCAACCATCAACCCCACCCTACAAAGTTCTCCCCTACACCATATCCCCCAACACCACATCTCAACGACTCTTAAACACATTCAGGGATGGTGACTCAACCCCCTCCCTGGGCAGCCTATTCCAGGGTCTGACCACTCTTCCAGGCAGGAGCCAGGAGAAAATGAACTCTCAGATGGGTAAGAGAGGCTGGACAGTGGTAGACCAGCCAGGCTTGAGCGTTTCAGCTCCGCTTCGTGCTGCTGGCACCCAGCCCTCCTGCTGATTTTTATTATTTTTTTTTCTTTCCCCCTCTGTATCAGGTTGCTCTTTGACCTGTTCCTGCGACTCTGCAAATGATCTCATTTGTTCTGACAAATTTAAAATGCTTCAGAACCCAGAGGCAAGGTAAAAAAAAAAAAAAAAAAAAAAAAAAAAAGGCAAGAAGCTAGTTGGACACCAGGCAGCTTTGTGAGCTTGTAAACAAAACTGGCCTGGCTGCGGCTCAGAAGGTCTGGGCTGCAGAGCCCTGCCATAAGCGCGGCTGACTCAAAGCGCTGCAATGCACAGAGGGCTGTCTCCCCTAACATCCTCCCTTCCAGCCCCTAATGAAACTGTAAGTATTACCTCTTAACGACAGTCAAGTCTCCTTTTATGGCTGGCTCGAAAACAGCGGTGCGAAGCCCCACACCGGCCCATCGCTGCGATTTTTAGCTTCGAGGACTGGAAATGCCTTTGCAAATGTGAAAGAAGCAGCAGCAGCTGCTGTTAGCTCTGGGCCACTTGTCCTGTGGACAATAGGAGCACTATATCATTAAAATATGGTCCCTCTCTGCCCTGCAGCAGAATTATTTGACCTCTTACCCTGACGTACGGATTACATCGGATGTGGCTGAATTTTTGAATGGCCTAGTCATTTAGGGTGCCCTTTCTCAGACCTGGGGCAATTTTACTGACTGGTGATGGGAGCTGGCTTGCGGAGAAGCTGTGCTGGTATCAGCAGCTTTGATCCACGGGCTGTGCTGGGACAAGTTCAACCGGTGGTGGAGTCTGCAGAGTCAGAGCTCCGCGTCAGCTCTGAAGCTGGTCTGCTCTAGGAGCTCCTTTGGGAAGCTGAAGTTCTAAGGTGTAGAAGGCTGTCTTGTGGCCCATCAGAAGGACCAGGTTCTCTTCCTTTCTGGGCAGATGTCCAGCTTCCACTGCTCCTTGTCCAGTGCTGATGCTGTCTGGAACTCTTCAAGGCAGATTTGTGTGGAGACACCAGGAGATGCTCAGGATGTGGAGCTAGAGAGGAACTGAGGCTGTTGGGTCCATGCCATCACAGCTCAGAAGGACCCTGGGGGCTATAGGTCACTTTGGAGTCTGAGAGCTGGTGCTTTAGGACAAGTTGAGTCCTTCGGACCTCACCCAAGCACAAATAGTCCAGATTTCATAACTCAAGGAGCAAATTGTGTGCTGCCTGGAAGCCAGAGGGAGCCAAGCCCTTAGCATGAACAGGCAACTCAACTTAGAGACACTCCTCCCTCTCTGTGTGTTAGACATCTCACATGCTTGTGTCTACCTGTGTGTTATTTCCATAAATGCCTTCATTTTGAAATAGGCTGCTTCAAATGTGTATGAAATAGAAAACTAGGATGCTGTGTCCTGGTGTGACCCCATGCTGGAGGGGAAATTGAGCTGCTGGATGACACCAGGCTATTTTTAAGAGGGTCCTGATAAGTCTGCAGCCTGTTCCTCAATGTTAGGATGGGAAGCAACCTTTCTCAGTATGAAAATTCAGGTGGTTTCATTCTTCCAGAGAAGATCTGTCCTGCAACATTTTTTTTTCATACATCCTAAGCGTTAGTGTAATACTGCAAGTAGTCGAAAAGCTACTGCATTTCAGCCCAGGGGTGGCTGTGTTTTTTTGTGCTGGGTGCCTCTTTAGGATGCTTTGGGATGAGATGTCATCTATAAGTTAGACTTTACCTCACTGTGGAGTCATTCCTAGTCATAGGGCAACTTTTGAGAAAAATAAAGCTGGTGAATGCAGGGCGTAAACACGTCTATTTCTGTAGATCGTCTTCCACGTCAAGCAAAAATAAGAGCTGACTTGAGGCTGGAGACTGCATGACACACTGTTAACTGAGAACTGACAACCCACGGCCTGATCCTCCCTGCTGTAAGGCCGAGTGGCATTTCTGGAGTCAGTGGAGTTCAAGTTCATGCCCTCCAGCCTGGAGCTGTTTACAAGTTCAGTGTGACAGGGTTGGGCAGTCAGGAGCCATGAGTGGTCAGTGTTTGGAGGAGCATCAGGAGTCGCTGCGAGTGGTGGCGGTGATTTGGTGTTGGAGATTTGCTCTCCGCATCCTCTGTGGTGGAATCAAGCTGATGCCTTGGCAGGAGCTGGTGGAGATCTTGCCTTCCAGCCCAAAACCACCCATGCTGGGCTGCATGAGCCTTCCCTGGAGTCCGTGGGGGAGCTTTTTCCCCGCATCGTCCTGAAATCGCTCTGCTTTCCTTTCCAAATGGGGAATTTCCAAATTGCCATATATAGATAGCCCCTCCAAACAAAAACTTGTATGTAGAGCTGGAAAAAAAAAAAAAAAAGGCTGTGTTCCCAAAAAGCCTGTTTGTTCCAGCTGCGGTAATTTGTCTCGGGGAGGATATTGCATCTCTTCAGAAATCACTCATTGTTTACGTCCCCAGAATGTCAGGGCAGCTGCAGCACTCCACGAAACCTTCCCCTGCAGACCTCGGAGGGGTTTGTGGTACAGAATGGCTGTGTGTACACACCTGAGTCCCAGGAACATCCCAATCAAAATATGGTAGAGACTGGTCGGTGGCATTTTAAATTTTTTTTAATTATTTTTTTTTACTAATTTATTTTTATTTCTACAAGTGTTAATTGTTCCTGAGCTGCTCTGTAACTTGGCGTGGTAAGGAAGATGAACATCCTGAGTGAGTTAGAGCCCATGTCAGCCGGAGAACACGAGCTCAGCGGTGACAGGGAGCTGAGCCCATGCCGAGATCCGTAGCCAGATTCCAATGGTGTCTAAACAGGAGCAGATCTGGGGTGATTCTGCTGGCTTCGGAGTGCAGGATGCAACTGGGAGAGAATCGGCATGCGCATGCCCCAGTCTTCCTGGAAACAGGATCTGTCGATTACAGTAAAGTGCAAAAATAAAACAAAATTGTGTAAGAAATAATTATTTTTCCAGGGTGGCTTTTTTCCTGCTTCCAACTCTCCTGGCGGGAATTGCTGGGAGATAAAGGCTCAAATCTCAGCGGGGTGTGAGACCGAATGGCATTTGCATTGATAAAGTGACAAAAAAGGGAATTATTCTAAGATGAACAACCCTTCCGTGGAAAGGCTTCCTTAGGAAGTGAGTAATGGAGGGAAATAATCCCTGTATACCCTCCAGCCCTACTCAAGGGGCTCTTAACCCATGAACCCTGGGATCTAGACCCATAGCATTTCTAGCCCGCTGTCTTTGCAGGTCATTGGGCAACGGGGCAGAAGAACAGGCCAGGAGCAGATGGAAGTCTAGGCTAGGTGGTGAGAAGCAGATGGGGCAACTCTTGTGTCCTCCAGCCCATCCCTTCCATGTCCCAGGTCCTTGTGAGAGCAGCAAGAAGGACACATTCACCAGCAGAGAACGGGGACGTGGCTGAAGGAGCGCTTGGCTCAAGGGTGGTTTGGAAAGCCTTTTGCCACCTTGGCTGCCACCAGGGCCAGTACATCAGCAGCTAGGCTGAAGGTGAACCTGTGCGATGGGAACGGATGAATTTGCTCAGACTGGGGGATCAGACCACACTGTGATTTGCTTTGTGGCGTCAATTTTTTTCCCCTGGGAGCTTGCTGGCCAAATGAGCCTGCAGACTGATACCTTCACTGCTGAAGTACCTGCACTTCACCTTGAGTGCCGTTAAATGAGCGCAACTCTGATAGGGGCGAGCCCAAACCACAACGATTTCAGAGGGAAGAGCCTCCTCTTGATTTCAAGAGGCAAGGATGGAGCCCACTGTGCCTATGGCCAGGTGTAACTCAGCAGCTAACACCCAGCCTTCCTTCAGTGGGCTGTAACACCAAGAAACTGTGATCTCTGCATCGGGGAAAATGGGTAGCAGCTGGTCACCATAGCTCCTGCAGCAGGATCCAGGTGCCACCTTTGAGGGGATCTCCCAAGCGACATGCTCTTGGTATGAGAGCAGGGGTATCTAAGCCACTCAGGTACCTGGGATAATGCTTATTCCAGCCTCTGCGGATCCGTGGGGGAGGCTGTCACTCCCGTGGGGTGATGCCACGTGGGACTGAGGTATCGTACAACCTAATACTGCAAAGCTCCTCCATGATGGAGCTGGGTACCAAACTGGGAGGGGACAGTTTAACTAGCTGACTCCATGGCTTCTCAATTGCACCTGATTTCTTGGCTTTGTTCTGACTTTCCGTTTGGTTGATGAGTTTGGGTACAACTTCTTTTCCACCCTGCACAGCTTCTTGGCTCCTAACTCCTGGTCCCCTTTTTTACGGTTCCCAGGAGACAGAAAACCCAGTTGGAGGAAGTATTGCTCACCAGAAATCCCACAGGATTCTAAGCATTCCCCCTCTACTACTTTTTAGTCTGTCTTGTTGGGTGCTCCCCATGTTGAAGGAGGTGACTGATGGATTGGTCTCTTCATAACTGGGTGTAACTTTCCAGTTTTTCTCTACCAGTAACATCTTGGATCTGTCCAGGAGGAGCACATGGTAAAACCTCAAGTGAAAAAAGGGGACTTTTGTGATGAGCAGAAGGCAAAAGCATGTACCATGAGGAGGGAAACTATGTTTGGTCCATTTTTTGTTCTGGCAAAAGTCCCCTGCACGGAGGGGAAGCAGAGGGGCTGTGTGCCAGCGGAGATGGAACCTGGGGTCTTTGGTTTGTCCTCTCTGCCCACTCTTCTGCCCTGCCGTCCAGTAAGAGATTTGTCACAGATTTATCTTCAGGTGTGTGAGTCCCCTTTGACTCAGAAGTCACAGGCTTGAGGACTTATTTAGCTCCACGCTGCAGGGAGATAATCATTTGGCATGTAACAGGGTAGCTGCACCCAAGGATATTCCCCTTTTCCCTTTTTCCATGCCCCTTCCCACCTCAGCAGGGGCTGCTTCCAGCTGACTCTGCCTGTCTCGGGGACTTCTGCTCCAGCTCTCCTCCCAGGTACGGAGCGAGGGGTGGCCTTGGTTGGTCCTCCCGGGTTTGGCCCCGGGGCAGAGGAAGGGACACACTGGGTAGCGCTAGGACCTGGAGGAATGCTCAGCCTGCCTCCTCCCAGAAGATTAGCCAATATTCCCAGGGCAGGGCATGCTCCCCAGCCTTTCTACTTTTTCTTTCCTCTACATACGTGTTTTTCCTTCTTCTAGTTCATTCCAGAGCAGAGGCGCTTTGGATTTTCTCTGAGCTTTGCTTTTTTTTTTTTATTTTTTTTTTATTTCCCTTTCTTCCCCTGGTAGCTGGACTGCTGCCAGTGTCTTGCAGGGCCAAAGTTTTATCTATAGGGATTTTTTTTTATTTATTTTTTTTTTTCCAAAACCAGCCCAGCTGCGCGCAGGCTGCCTGCGATTGAATCCACGCTCCCAGGGCAGGCTTAGCTGGGGAGAGGAGCAGCGGCAGGGGTGCTTGTTTGTGCCTCTCCTCTAGCTATTCCTGTCAAGATGGATTTATGACTTTAAAAGGAGTAAAAAGGGGGGGGCGGTGTGGAAGGAAAATTGCCTGCGGGAGCCAGAGCTTACACCACAGCCCAGCAAAACACATAAAGAAGCGGTTGGATCTCAAGGCATGAGAAGTGTTAGAAGTGGCACCCTGGGATCTGGTGGATCCTTGCACGTACTATGACTGATCTTAAGCCTCTCCTCTGCCTCCACAGAGCCGAGCTTTTGGATTTAAGGTAGTTTCCCCGGGACCAGACTTTGCTATGTTGGCCAGGACAGTGCTTTCTCTTGGTCTGTGGCTGCAGTTCGCTGCGGGACGGGACACACCTGAGAGAGGTGAGTGCCTGGAAAGGCAAAGGTGTTCCCTTTCTGCTTTTCCCCCATTTAATACCTCCTGGTCCTTAAAGCTTCTCTTAAAACCTTTTCGGAATAAAAACTGGAGTTACGTTGCCGCTTTAGGTGTCTATACACACCTCTAGATATATATAAACATGCCTATGTTATACTTGTATGTTACTTTGCTGGCACAAGGACAAAACAAACAAAAAAACCTTTGTAAAATTGCCGTAATAGAAAGCAATTTTATCTTGTTTGTTTCCAGTAGCGGAAAGGAATTTGTTTGAGAAACTTGCAGTTCAGTGCAATCGTATGGAGAAAGCCCTGATTCCTCACTGTTACCCACGTACTGAGACACACCAAGTAAGAGAAGTAAAACCAGGGATTGATACTCTACCTGCTGCCTTGGTCTCTTCCTAATCTCTGTAATTCAACAGCTGTATTTCCTCTTTAAAATGCTTTTTCTCGGATACTGTTCCGGGAAAACGATTTGGGGTCAGTCCTGCAGAACTGACAGCGGGGAGAGGGACGGGGAGGAGAGGAATGTCTCGCTGCTGGTTCCTGCGCTGCCGTGCTGGGCAGAAGAAGAAGCCCACAACGTGATGGAGAAGCTGATGCAATTATTTTTGCCCTGCCTTGTGTTCTCAAGCAGCCAAAGGTTCTGTTCTTTGGCTGCAGGGACACTGCTGGCTGCATCTGGTTTTCACTGCACCTGGGAAATGTTCTCTGGGGTGAAAGGAGCAGTGAAGTCTTTCTGGACGGGAGCTCCTCAGAGAGCAGCCCAGGCTGCTGGGGTGTGATTCTGCTTCTGGGATGGAGCAGAGTGTGTCTATTGCTCAGAAAAACGTCTTTATAATGAGGTGACAGAACCCTGGAACAGGCTGCCCAGGGGGGTCATGGAGTCCCCTTCTCTGGAGATCTTCAAGACCCACCTGGATGCAGTCCTGAGTGATGTGCTCTAGGTGTTCCTGCTTCGGCAGGGGAGTTGGACTAGATGATCTCTAGAGGTCCCTTCCAACTCTGTCCATTCCATGATTCCATGATTCCATGATCCTCTGACAGGGCACTGGATTCTGTCCCTCGGTGGGACTGGCTGGTTCAGGAATGGTCCCGCTGCCTCTGCCGTGATTGCGGTACCCGAGGTCCACCGGGCAGCAGCTATTCCTATTGTCCTGCATTTCTGGTGCCACGGGAGTGCGTGTGGCAGCTCCCCAACCCGGGCTGAAAACAACCCCGAGACCTTCAGGGGATGTGAAAAATCAAGCCGTGGCTTTCCAGGAGGGTTGTGCCTTGCTCCAGAGGCAAAGCTGTGCGTGTTGTGTCATGGATGTGCTGGCTGGGGCTGAGCACCCATAGAGGAAAGGAGCCTCCCGGTCGGCAAGGTGCCCGTTGCCCAGCAGCTTTGATGTGGGACCTTCTCGGCTCCTCCCAGGTGCTCTCTAAAGGGACCTTAAGCAAACAGCCGGTCTGGCAGCGCTCCTGGGCATGGGCTGGCTCTCCTCTGGAGGTGCTGCGATGGTGTGCTATGTCCACACCGTGAGAGGAGCTGTTTGAGAGGTGAGGATGCACGTCCATAACTCTGTTTCTGAGGGATGTGGCTGAACGTGAATGATTGTGGCTTTCTTCTCAGCCAAAGTGGACAAAGTGAGGAAGCTACTGAGTGGCCAGTGGTGCTTCTACGTGCGTTCTCTTGTACATTGAGAATACTGAGGGGGGATCTGATCAATGCTTATAAATAGTTAAAGGGTGGGTGTCAAGAGGATGTGGCCAGTCTTTTTTTAGTGGTGCTCAGGGACAGGACAAGAGGAAATGGGCACAAATTTGAATATAAGAAGTTCCACCTAAACATGAGGAGGAACTTCTTTACTTTGAGGGTGGCAAAACCCTGGAAGAGGCTGCCCAGAGAGGTGGTGGAGTCTCCTTCTCTGGAGACATTGAAAACCCACCTGGACAAACTCCTGTGCAACATGCTCTGGGTGGACCTGCTCTGGCAGGGGGTTGGACTAGATGATCTCCAGAGCTCCCTTCCAACCTCATAGCACTCTGTGATTCTGTGCTCAGGAATGATGAGGTTTTTCAGGGCAATGGCTATTGACTTAGCGCTCCAAGGCACGACGTCAAGGCAGAGCATCGCATGGCCAGTCCCACCACTTTCCTCTTTGGGTCCAGATCCAGATCTGCTGCATGGGTGTAAAGTACGACCACGCGATAGTTCAGGCTTGGATCAATGAAACTCAGGTTGTCATTACCTGGTTACCCTGGAGTAGCATCAGCAGAAAAGGAAGGGGATGTTGCCGGCCCTGTGGGTGCAGCGAGTGACAAATAGAGACACGTCCCATCCATACACACTTTGTAGAGGGCCCTGCACTTACTGATCTCTGAAGCACAGCTCAGTACCTGGCATAATTCCATGATTCCAGGATCCTTGAGGCTCTAAATAAAAGAGCAGGGAGAGTGAAACTCCTGAAAGGATCATAAGAGATGGCATCCCAGCTTCCTTCCTACCAGAGGAATTTGTCTGAAGGGCCATTTCTCAACCTCCAGCCTATAATCTGTGGCACGGACAGGCTGGAACCTGCAAAAGCAGTTTGGGCTTTTAGTCACACAAGTATATTTTGCTTGGTGGGGCTCAGCTCCTAATATAGACCGGTGATGCAGCCGCCTCCCATGGCAAGGGCCTCTCTCTGACGTGGTTTTAAGTGTCAGACACCTCCTGGCTGGACTTGGTGGGACACCTCTTGTTCTGGGAGAGGTGGTGCCTTTCTCCTCCTGCCTCTCACTGTGATCCCAAGGGCCCAGGGGGAAGGACAAACCTCCTTCTTCAGCCTCCAAACCTGGTTCTGCTTGTAGCAGAGCTTTTTTTTTCTTATTTCCTTTCATTTACACCGTCAAACAGCAAGAAGGGAAGACAAACGTGGGATTTCAAACCCAGTTAACCAAGACAGGACGTGATCTCTTTTCTTGGCTGTTAAATCTTTTGTGCTCTTCAAGTTCCAAGTCCTGTGTCAATGGGACGTGTGTTCAAGTCCCAGCTGAGTGTGCGGGGAACTCTTGCAGCGGATGTCTCCTGTCAGCATCTCGGTGTTAGACGGAGAAGTCCAACCAGCTGTTCTTCTCCTGGAAAAGCCCAGTGTTTCAACAGGGAGTGCTGTGACTCCCTGGTGACACTTTGCTCCCATATCGAGATTTTCTTTGGTCTGAGATCTTCTAGCACCTTCTTGGATTGTCTCTCTGTGTCCAGGCCAGCCGTTGGCTGCTCTTGTCTCCTCAATTTGGTCTCTGCTGAGGGTTGTCACCTCCTTATCTTCTGGTTTACGCTTCTTGTGCACCTGCTCTCGCTGCCGGAATGTGAGGAACTGAAAAGTCCCAGGTTTAGGGAAAACACTACCAAAACATTGATATTTTCCTCATACTAAAAGTCTAATCGCAGCACTGCACCAGCTGATATGGAAAAGCACTCTCTTGTGTACTCTATTAAAATTAACTCTATCGTGGCCTGAAGGCTTCAGCAAATCTCTGAATCTCAAAATCTCAAATTTCAAATTCTCTCTCATGCCAAGTAAAGCTGGGCAAACGGCAGAAATCCCACCGTATGATAACCCTAAGTAATTTACCCTAATTAAAACTTCCTTAATTAGGCTGAACAACTGGTATCTCTCAACACCTAGACTTAAGCAGAGCACAGGAGCAGCAGCACCAGCGAGGTCTGCAGAGTTATTCCTCAGCCCTCCAGAAGCAAAGGCTTGAGACAGGGGAGGAGGCGGGGAGGTGCTAACGGATGGATGCCCCCTTCTCTCAGAATCCCACCCAAAAGTGAGAACCCTTCCCTTCCCTTGGCCGCTTGCCAAGCAGCCGGTCTTCTTTTTTTTTTTTTTTCCCTCTTTTTTTTTTTTCTTTTTTGCTGTAAAGCAAGGAAACTGCTTGAAAACAGCAGCCGCTTGCGTAACGCGGGGATTTACTGGTAACGAATCTCCTCGGCCCCACCTCTGGCAGGGATGGCATGTTTGGCTTGGATGAAGGACAAACAGCAGGAAGAGAGATGAGGGAGTCAAAAACCTGAACCTGAAGGGCAGGACGATGGAGCATCTGGTCCCTTTACAAGCGTTGCCCTGCTCCTGATGCAGTGAGATCCTTAGTCTAGGTTTTTTTGGGGAACCTTTCTGCTGACAAAATCTAAAGGGGGGGAATTTGCTCCCATCCTGTGCAGGGCTGAGTGTCAAGTAGAGGTAACTGTGATGGTATTTGCCTGTATGAAGGATTAGCTTTCTGCTCCACCCACAGGCAATCCCTTTAGCTCCAAAACATCCATACCTGCCCACCAGTGTAACTGTTGCTTTTGTTAACCAGTTGTTAACCAGTTGCTGTTGACCAGTGCTTTCTAGCCTCCGGGCAGAACGTCGTGGTGTCAAGCTGTAGCTCTTCCTGAAGAACCTCCTAATTAACCCGGCTATTTCCAGCGACGTGTGATGGGTCAAACCAGTGTTTAAAGGATGTTACATCTTGGTGGCCCAGAGCTGCAGGGCACAGTCAAGAGTGCAGTTTGATGGGGGGGAGGGAGGGCTTGTCTCTTGACTCTCCTTTGGTGTTCTCCTCCTTTGAGCAGGTGTTCCATGCTGGTTTTCACCCATGAAGGTAGTCCTGGAAGTGGTGGGATTTTGCTTGCGTCTTTGCCCTCGTGGTGAACTCCCAGCTCCCCTCCCAGAGTGTGACCCTGTTTCCCACTTGTGAGCGATGTCCTTTGGCCATTGGTCCCTGCCCTGCCAGGGTCAGAAGCTTTCACAGATGTTTGTTGCAACACTGGGGTAAGGAGTGATGCTCCTCCAACTGGTGAGGAGCAGAGGGGAGAAACAGTGATTGAGCAACCTGGTCTGGTGGAAGGTGGCCCTGCCCATGGCAGGGGGCTTGGACGTAGATGATTTTTAATGTCCCTTCCATCTCTAGCCATTGTATGATTTCTTCCTGGGAGGCAGCAATCCCGTTGCCAAGATCTCTCGCTGTGGCTTGCCAGCCAAGTAAGTGGCTTGTACTTCTTCCAAGCGGAGGGGAAAGCACGGAGCAGTGGCTACATGTGCTCGACTTGCTTCCTGCAGCCAGAAGCTCTAAACAAAGGCCTCGTTGCTCTGCCCTGCTGGAACGCCGTTGGGAGGTAGGGAGCTCTAGGAACTGGTGTAGGTCACAGGTTCAGCTCCGCTGTGTGATGTGGTGATGAAATTGCGTGTTGCTATGGGCCAGCAGGAAAGATCACTGGACTTCGCTTTTATTTTCTGCCCGGCTCTGGATGCCAAGTTGCTGGGCGTGTGTGTCTGCAGCACTGGGTCACACAGAATTGGCTGTAAATCCTTGGAGATGGCAGGTCCCGCTCCCGTCTCCTCCTGGCATCTCTCACTTAGTCACCAAGTGACTTTAATGTTCTCCAGTTCTGTAACGCACACAATAAGTGCGGTCCCGACTCACACGTGTCCCTTCTGTCCCCCATCCTGAGGGCATTCCCAGCACACACATCCCTCTCTCCAGTCTTCCTTCCCCTGGCATTCCTGAGCACACAGACGTCCACATTCCTGCCACGGGACAGACCCAGCCACTCGTGCCCCAGTAGCACAGGTAGAAGTTAACAGCAGGGTAAAGACTGTCCAAATGAAAACTGGGCAAAGAGGATCAAGTTCCCTGTGGCTCAAGCCTGAACCGCTTACAGAATCATAGAATGGTTTGGGTTGGAAGGGACCTTAAAGATCATCTAGTTCCAACCCCCCTGCCCTGGGCAGG
>JAOQGH010000008.1:2576303-2614077 GCA_025769975.1 Gallinago jamesoni | reverse complement strand
CTCTGTGCAGGGGGAGAGAGGGGGGGAAATAGCTGGAGAGTGGCTCTGAATGTCACAAAACAATGGAGCTCTGTGAAACGCTGCGGGGAGTGACTTCAGCCGGGGTGAACGCAGCCGGCTCAGCAAACGCTGGGCTGTCCCCCATTGCTGCCCCTTCTTCCCAGGCAAGGGACATAGGACAAAAGCAGGGAGAAATATGCCTCGTCACACTCTGGGCTGCTTCATGCACCTGACAAAATCTAGTGGTTTGGTGTAAATGGTTAGTGATTTCCACCGGGAGCTTGGGATGAGCTGACCCCGGGCGTTTCGGAACCTAGGTGCCCGAATTCTGTCTCCAGCTCTGTCACGGGCAGTGCCAGCGCTGCTGGCCGTGCTGGGTATGTGGTAATGTCTTCCCGGGTGTGGGAAGCTGCTGCTCGGGCAGGCACAGTCACTCCCACACATCTGTTGGGCAGTAGCGGCTGCCCAGAACTTGCTGGACCTCTCCAGATTAATTCCTGGTGGCAGAAGGCAGGCTGGGGTGGGCAGGGACACGGTTCCTGCTGTGCCAGGAGTCTCTGTCGCAGCAGATCATCAGAGGACGAGGTGCAGAGAGAATGGAGAGGGGAAGCTGGGGCTTGGCAGAGCAAGTTGGAAGCTTGTGGCAAGCTGGTTTGAGGCTGGGCATGCCTGGGAGGCAGGTTGCAGTAGGGTCAGTAGGGTTCTGGAGCTGAAGCCTGACACTCACGAGCAATTGCTTTAGCCAAAATGCCACCTCACGGTGGTTGGGACATAAGCATTGTTTTAGCAAGCCCATATTCAGTGACAGGGTCTTGTAGGGGAGGTGTGAAAACCCAAACTGCTGCTTCAGTTGAAATGTGGTTTACGTCTGTTTTAGCTTTATGTTTGTCTTCAAGGATTTGGCTTTGTGTTCCTGAATTTTTCAGAGAGGGTCTGGTTCGCTGAATTGTTACGAAGGGGTTTTCCTACCCCTAGGTGACTGCAGGTGTCATCCAGTGCTGCTGTAGGCCACATCTCCCATCCAGAAGGGCCTCTGTTTTAGATGTCCCATGTTCTGTGCATTAATGTCAGCAGTGATTTCTTGCTACTGTTTCTCTTCCAGACGTTATCCACGCAAATCATCTTCACGCAGTAGATATCACCTCAAGCAGCTTCCGTCTGGTGTGGCCCGAACTCCTCTCCCAAGAAACTGGCTACTACACCATAGAGTATGGCCCCACGGATGATCTAGCGAGGAAGAGGACAAAGCAAGTGCCTGGGGCTCACACCAGCCTCGTGCTCAGCAACCTTGCACCAGAAACTACCTACGAGGTGGCACTCATTCCTGAATCCAACGTCCACTACTTCCCTCCCCAGACGACCAGGGTTACTACACTGGCAGGTAAAATGGGCACAGTCATGTCTGAGGGGGATGTCTCCACCCTGCTGAGCCTCAAAGCAAAGGGGACAGCCCTTGGTCTGCATCCCACAGCCTCGTGCTCTGGTTGGAGGAGGCAGATGGTTGTGGTCAGGAGAGAATGTAAGGAGCTGGCAGCTCCTTCCTCAGAGAGATGTCCTGGGCTGCCCAGAACAGGGGGTCAGGTCTGATGGGAATAAAGATGCCCTTCCAACCTTAAAAATCTCTATGAATCTGGAAGGAAGCAGAGCCTGCTGCCCTGGGGAGAGCCTGCACCCTGGCAAGAGGTGCAGTTTGCAAGTATTTAACAGGGCTGAGGTATAGAGCCCTCTGGGGGTAAAGCCCAGGCTGCTGCACTTACTCACTGGCCCAGCACGATGGTGAGACAGAAGCAGTGCTGCCTTGGGTGGGTGGGTGCAAAAAGGGAATTTTGACCTTCATAGCTTAAACAGCTGCTATGGGAAGAAGAAGATCCCTGGCTCCTACCTGAAGCTGCAGGTGCAGCTGGAGGAGAGCAATGCTGTTGAAGGAGCTTCATGCTGCTTCTCCAGAAAGGTGGATCCACTGCTGGGGAGCCCCTGTGTAGGAGGGAAGGAGATGGGGAACGCTCAGAGCAGAAGCTAGCCCCTCTGTGCAGACTGGTCATTTGGGCCACAAGAATAACTCAGATTTATGCTGGAGAGCAACACGCAAAAAAAGTGGCCGACTGAAAATCTGAGCCGGGGTGACAAAGTCAGGATGAACTTGCATCCAGTATTAACGTTCTGCAGGCAAGAACAGTTTGGGCTGGTTTTGGCTGCACAGGTAGAGAAACCATTTCCTTAGGGCTGAGCTGGGCTGTGCTGACTTGGATAACTATCACCATCCTCTTGCTGGATGGATTTCCTTCCACCTCCTGGAAGCCAAACATGGTGCAGGTCAGTTATGCTCCTCTGAGAGCGTTCTTATGCCTTGAATTACACACTCACATCTTTTTATGTCGCTTTCAGAGGAAGTAAGCCCAGTTCAGGTTCTCATCTCCGAGTCTGGGCCACGCAGCTTCCACGTTAGTTGGGCTCCTACACTGGAGAGCGTGGTGGGCTACCAGATCCTGTACGGACCACTCCCTGGGAACTCGGTGAAGCTGCTGGAGGTGGATGGCAAGCACAACAGCACCACGGTGGAGAATCTGGCACCCAATACAACCTATCTAGTGACAGTGACTGCCCTCTACAAATCAGGGAAGGAGAAGTCCCTGTCAGCTAAAGCATGCACTCAGGAAGGTGAGTGAGCAGAGCCCTGCGATAGGAAACTCTGGGGGCATGAGGAGTCTCTGGTTTCTTCTCACAGATCCATCTGCCTCTAGGTGAAACTGGGGAGGGATGAGAGAAGGGGAAAGCTGCAGCTTCTGATGAACAGCACTTCTATGCCATCAGGATGTAGTGGGTGTATAAGGCGTAGGACTGAAAGAAAATCAGATACACACAACATGAGTGCAGTTACGGGGGGTGTCCTGCCAAGCTGCAGGTGCAGGCGTGAGCAGAATGGACTTGGAGATCCCTGGATCTCCCTAAACAAGAAAGAAAACTGCCTTTCCCTCCCACCTCCTCAGTGTCTCTTCTTTGGTGTGCTTGGGCACCAGAGGGGTGGAAATTTCACCAGCAGAAGCTTCTGCTCCAAAGAGGTACCTGTAAAGATATCATAGGAGGTAAAAATCTCTCTCATTGGAACTCAGAAGTGAGGAGCTCCGAGAGTGACAGCAGCTGAGGGTGAGGGAGGTGGCCAGCCAGCATCTAACAGGGCCAACAAAAGTGTTTTGTGCTGGTACCAGGACAAAGTTATGGACTAATTAGGCTGAGCTCCTCCAATGCAGAGGTGTAGATGGGCTATTGCGTGTCTACAGCAGAGAAAGGCCAGGCTGGCTGGCAACCCCTCTTGGCAATCCCCTCTGGAGGAGCAAGGAGCTCAGAGGTAAGGACCACTCCATACTAATGGCCCACAGTAACATGAACCTTCTTTCTCTAGAGGGCTCCAAAGTGAGGCACCTTCGCTTTGAAGACATGGGCCCCAACACCCTGAAAGCCTCCTGGGACTCCGCCGATGGCAAAGTCCTTGGTTACAGAGTCAGATGCCGGCGGCAAATTGGCCCTTCCTCTGTCCTCAGCGTCTCTCCGCAGATCCACAGCGTGCTCCTCACGGACCTGGCTTCGGGCACCATGAACAAAGTGTGCGTGAAGCCCGTGTACAAGAACCAGCCGGGCAAGCGGCTGTGCCGCGTGGTGCACATGCAGCCAGGTGAGCTGGGACCCAAGGCAGAGTCCTGGGGTGCTTTAGCCAAGGGACAGTGTCCTGCAGGGCACTGAGATCCAACACTGAGCAGCCCTCATGGCTGAAATACCCCCTGCTCATCAGCAAGCCTGACATTAGGGCTTCACCACAGCTGCCTGCCCAAAAAGGTACTGTCCAAAGATGGGCTCTTTTCCCCATTTTTAAGAGCGATGCTCCTCCTAGCGGTGTTATGTTTGCAGGTGGGAGGAAAAGTGTGCAGGGGAGACAGTCCTGTGGCTACTTGGAGATAAGAAGGGCGGGAGGGCTGCTACCAGCTGGCATGGGCGCTGGAAACGCTCTTTAAAAGTCATTTGAAGCCTTGGCTACTCCACTTTTCAACGTGGCAGGGACAAGCAAGGTATTAAACCCAGCTGCTAAGGCACAACGCATCTGCTTCCCTCCTTCCACTGCCCAGACACCACTTTCTGTCACGAAACACAAAGGGATCCTTGTGGAGGAAGAGCTAAAAACCAGCTGCGTGGCAGTGCAGAAGCAGAGCCTTTCTTCCAGCAAGGGGCCGGGGCGGCAGCGAGGGTGCCCACAGGGAGGAGATCTTTGACTCATCAGATTCGGAGAACTGGTGGATAAAGCTGACATGATACTTTTTGTGTTCTTCCCAGCTACAGAAGCCCAAGGGTATAAGCACAGACAGAGAGCATGACAGACTCTGGAGTGAACTGGTTCCCGGCAGAGCAAGGAATCTTGCTTGGACAAAGACTTGGACAAAAAAAAAGGAGGGATCAGAGGAGGAAACCAGAAAGCTCACAGATCATCTCCCAGCCTGCACTGTCCCTGGAGGTTGTCAAGCCACAAGGCTGTCCTCAGCCAAGCTCTCCCAAAGCCTAAAGATGTGGCTTGGCTGGATGGAACACTCAACCCGACTAATAGATCCCACATCTGTTCCCACATCTGTACCCTCTTTTATATAAACATCCCTGACAAATAACAAACCAAAGGCGAAGTGATGAATCCTCACTACTGCTTGCTTACCGCCTGTTCTCTATTTATTAAATGTTGATAGAGTTGTGGTTTTGCAGCTTATGAGCGTGTTCAGGACTCGGCTGTTTGCTGCCCTGGCCTTTCATTCCGGGTACCTGCACTCAGAAAAAGAAAAAAAAAGATAATGTGTGACCAAATCCATTCCTGCAGCCACTGAAACTGATACACCTGACAAAGAGCAGCTTTCCTCCGCCTCACCCAGTGTACTCAGCTGGTAGCTCAAATTAGGCATCCCAAAAATATAGCAGCTCAAGGATGGAAGGGAAAAGCATTAGGAGAAAGAAGAATCAACACAAAAAAATGCAGCTTGCAGTGGAGGTTGGGTCAAAGCCATCAGGATTTCTGAGAAGAGGAAGAAAAGAGGTCATTAAACCACTTGGCCTTTGGCCAGGACGTGGCAACACTTTATGAAAAGACATCCTGCCTCTTATAAAGCGCGGGGGCAGTGCAGTGTTCCCAGATGGTCTCTGGTTTATGGCAGAGTGTGGTCGGTGAACTCTGAGGGTAGGGAAGGGTAGGGCTGTGCCAGGTCACGGCTGAGGAGCACTGTCATGGTGCTCCAGCAGGAACGTTTGCCCGCTGTCTGCCTGCTGAGTTCTCGAGTCTCACCAACACTCTTCCACTCTCCCCCTGGCACTGGCGTTAAAGTCATCTGCTGCGATGACCGACAGATCCCAGCTGGACTTCCAAAGGGTTCAGTTCCCCCAAGTCATCTGCCTTGGGATTTGGGATCAATCTGAGAGAGCAGGAAACTCTAAAACCTGGGAATTAGCTTCCCCAGCAGGTTATTCCAGAGCTCTCAGCTGAGCTCAAGGAGTTAAGGTTAGGGTTAAGTCAAGAAAAGCCAGATGGGAAGACATCTAAAGCACTTATTGCTGTCTCTCCTTCAAATACACACCTCCTTCTGCCTAGGTGATGACCCTAGATCGGATCACTGAATTGCTGTTCGTACCTGCCACCAGACTCGCCAGACTGGGCATGAGTTCTGCTTGCAGAGAACCTATATGGAGATTAATTAGCCTGTTCTGTGACTAATGATGGGCAGTAAGTCTCCAGCACTATCATTCCAGGCTCTATTCTCTGCACTCTGAAAACACCTAGCACATCTTTAGTGTCATGTCCTGGGCTTCCACCCAGCCCTAAGCTTGAGCTACACTTAAAAATCAGGTTTTTAGGGGAGAAGAGTAAATTTGATTCATTCCCTTTGGCCCCAAGCTTGAATTTGCTGTCACTAAGCTACTCTTTGGAAAAGGTAGCTGGAAAAAAACCCACTTCAATACCTAGTGACAAAGCCATTAGAGCAGTGTGGTTCCAAAATTCAGGGCTTAGGGCTGTAAAGAAACGTATATACCTTTCTAGTAACAAACCCCAGTGTCAGTGGGAATACCTTCCCTCAGTAATGCTTGCTCTATTTTAAATTTATTGCTTAATTGTCCTATGTGAGGAACTTTGTTTTTAAAGCTGTGCTGTATGTTGGAGACCCCCTGTGCAGCGTCGCTCCATTAGCTCTGCTTATGGACTCCTTAAACCAGCTCCATTTGGAGCCGAGAGGAACTTTGTCACTGACCTTGTCTCCCGAGTGCCGAATTTGTCACATTTATGTTCATGGAGCATTTCCCCTGGGCTGTCGTCTGGTAGGGCAGGGAGGGAGAGGAGGGAGGTGAGTCATTCATTAACTCGATAAGAAGGTTTCATATGATTTGTGTTCTTCTTTGGAATGTGCATTTGTGACTGATTAATCTTAATGGAGCCTCTGTGCTGACGGGGGAAGATCAAGCCTCTGGAATCTCTCATGCAATAAGATAATCTTGTTCATTCTTGCTGTAGGGCAGAAATTAATTTTGCACAATCCCCTGCATAGTTTACTAATATGTTAATGTGTCATTCCCTCCCCCCTCCCAATTGTAATGCATCCTTTTGAAGACAATTAAATATACAATTCAAGAGCTATTGAATGATTACTTTGTTCTTGATGGCTGTAAGGGCAAACCTGTTAAGTGCAGCTTTTCTTCTAATGAGAGGTGTGGGTCGGGACAATTCTACATTTTACACTGTTCCAGGCTGCAGGATTTTACATGGAATCAGAGAATTGTCAAGGTTGGAAGGGACCTTTAACATCACCAGGTCCAACTGTTAACACTGACAAACCCACCGCCAACCCATGTCCCTCAGCACCACGTCTGCCCGGCTTTCAAATACCTCCAGGGATGGTGACTCCCCCATTTCCCTGGGCAGCCTCTTCAATGGCTTGACAATCCTTTAGGTGAAGAAATTTTTCCTAATATCCACCCTAAACCTCCCCTGATGCAACTTGAGGCCGTTTCCTCTTGTCCCATCACCTGTGACTTGAGAGAAGAGACTGCTACCCCCCAGCTACACCCTCCTTTCAGGGAGTTGTAGAGGGATAAGCCTCTTCTCCAGGCTGAACACCCCCAGCTCCCTCAGCCTCTCCACACAAGACTTGTGATCTTTAGCGAGTTTTCTGCCTTTTACAGCCGTTTTCCTTTTATTTTTTTTTTCTCGCTCCCCTTTTTTAGCTGCTTCATGGGTCGCGTGACGAGCCGTTGGAGCGGGAGCAGATTTTCAGGCGAAAAACACCTTTTCCAGCGAACATGCGCGTTCATTTCCCCTCGCTCGGCCCTTAGCAACGCGGTCGCGCTCCCGTTGCTATGTCCCCGCCCCGCCCCACTTTGTCCCTCTCCGCTCCCCGTCCCCAGAACGCAGGCCCCGCCCACCCTTCCCCATCCCGGCCAATCGCATTCCTCTCCCCGGCCGAGCCCGCCGCTTCGCTTCGCCAATCAGAAGAAGGCCTGGGCAGGGGTGCTGTGACGTCACGAACGCGACCTTCGTTCGACCCAATGGGAGGCCTTAACGTCATGTCCACGCGCCCGCCGCGTGTGTGTGTGCGTGCGTGAGGGAGGGCGGGCGTGCTGCCGGCGGCGCCGTCATGTCCTGGCTCTTTGGGCTGAACCGGGGCGCGGCCCCCGCGGGCGGCGGTGGGGATGCGGCGTCGGGCGCAGCCGGGCTCTCCCTCCCGCCGGTCCCGGGAGCCGGTGGGGGCGGCGCGGCGGGGGGTGCCGGCGACCGCCAACCGCCCAAGGACAAATGGAGCAACTTCGACCCCACGGGCCTGGAGCGGGCGGCCAAGGCGGCGCGGGAGCTGGACGCCTCCCGTGCGTGAGGGGACGGGGCGGGAGGGTGGAGGCGGCGGCCCTCTTAGTCGGTGTCTGGCCTACGGGCAGGTCCCAATCTGGTCTGTGCGCCGGCAGCAGCAGCTCCTCTCCTAGGGGCCTGTAGGTCGGGCCTCCGGGTTCCTCTGCACGGCTCCTCCGGGGCCTGGGAGGGGGGAAGAAGAACCGTCCCCGCACGGTGAACCGGCCGCATTTCGGGTCCCGGTGTGCTGAGGGGACCGTGGAGCACCGCTCGGCGGGGAGGGCTGGGTGTACGGCTTCAGAGCCATGCGCTGGGCACTCTCAGCGAGTGCCAGGCTGGAGGGAATTATCAGCGTTTTCTTACTCCAGTAGAAAAACCTCTGTGTGATCAGAAACCTCTTCCTGCTGAATTTCAGGCCACGCAAAAGATGCCCTCAGCCTCGCCCAGATGCAGGAGCAGACCTTGCAGCTGGAACAGCAAACAAAACTTAAGGTATGTTGGAACTCATGGTTTGTTGTACGGCCGGCCCACCTCGGGCAGCTGCCAGGTTTTGGGGAGAGCATAAGTTAAAGTCTCACTTCCTGGCAATCTGCAGAGGGTGCTCAGTTTTTGTTGCTCTTCAGCTTCAGCAAATCATAATTATTTATTATCACAACAAATCATTGTAACTTTTTAAAGAAAAGTTATTTTGGAAAGTGAAGTGCAGCTGATTCTCAGACGTATTTTATGGTTATCTTTACAACTTGCATGTCCCAAAACCATTCGAGTGGTTTTGCCAACCTGTAGAATATCACCATCATTTTTAGAGAATGACAGGGGGGTTTCTGCAGGGAACTGTAAAGTATTTGGGTGGAGAGCAGACTTTTGTTTCTTTTATAAAGGAATTTTCTGATCGTTTGAGTGTTGCTTTGCTTTCCTGGGGTTTTTCTAAATAGTATTTACTCCTGAAATGGATAATTGTGAAATTTCTTACAATTGTATTTTATGGTCATATTTTAGCTTTCTTCTGTCACTGGCCAGCTTTGCAGGGGGTTGCTCTGATTACGGGTGGGTTTTTGGAATGCAATTGCCACTAGCATTTCTCTATAGGGTGATTTATTGAGCTCATTTGTGATGATTATCTCTCTATCTTAATAGGAGTATGAAGCTGCCATAGAACAACTGAAGAATGAGCAGATACGGGTACAAGCAGAAGAGAGGCGAAAAACACTCAGTGAAGAGACAAAACAGCATCAAGCAGTAAGGGAATGAGGGGGGAGCCAGGTGGTGGGAGACCTTGTTTGCACCCTCCTTCATGGAAAAGGCAACAATGAATTAATTGCCCCTTTTTGGGGGGTGAGGGAAAGGGGATTGGGGCAGCCATAGATGTAGGGCTGAGCCTGTCTTCTACCCTGGCTTTGTAATGTTGAGCTTGATTTATCAAAGAATGATATAGGGTTGGAAGGGACCTCTGGAGATCATCTAGTCACCAAAGCAGGTCCACCCAGAGCAGGTTGCACAGGAACATGTCCAGGTGGGGCTTGAATGTCTTCAGACAGCCTCTTCCCTCAAAGTAAAGAAGTTCCTCCTCATGTTTAGGTGGAACTTCTTATGTACAAGTTTGTGCAAATTTCTTCTTGTCCCGTCCCTGTGCACCACTGAAGAAAGACTGGCCTCATCCTCTTGACACCCTCCCTTTAAGTATTTATAAGTTTTGATCAGGTCTCCCCTTGGACTTCTCTTATCCAGACTAAAAAGACCCTCAGCCTTTCCTCGTAAGAGAAATGCTCCAGGCCTGTCACCATCTTTGTGGTCCTCTGCTGTGCCCTCTCCAGCAGTTCCCTGTCCTTCTTGAACTGGGATTTGTTGTTATAAGCAGCTTTGTCGTCTTGAACTTTTGTTACCAAATTCTTGAACATCCAAAGGATCTGGTAGTAGCAAGTTACTCTTATTGTGTGCTCTCTGAAATTTTCCTAAAGGAACTTTCAGGGAAGTGCTATTGAATGTGCTGAGATACCCTTGTTTGTGTCTAGCAGCTCGTGGCATTAAAAGATTGAAGACTACTGCCTTATCAAGTATATGTGGTAGCAGTTAGATGTCTGTTAGGTTATTTGAATTTCAATCTTTAGCCTGCAATCCTGTTTCTTCCAAGTTTGATCCTTTAGACAGGAAAAAATACTTTAAGAGGAGAAGAGTTGCAAATCTGAGAGTTACCAGAGGCTTTGCTGTGAGCAATGTCAGTGCTTTCTGGTATGTTTCAGCATGAATTATTGAAGTGGCAATGGTACTGAAATCAGGGAGATGTGAGCTAGCTTTTATGCTAATAACTCACATATGGTGACTTTTTACTTTGACAGCACAGGATATTAGGGGATTGATTAGTTCTAATTGATTTCTCTAGCTTGGGAAGGCAGCTAAAGCTGCTTGTTTGGCACACGTTGCTTTTTATCCCATCAGAGCTTGGACTTTGAACGGGGCTGGCTCAGGAAGTGCTTTCACATTCGTCTGCTCCGTTTGTGAGTGAGCTCTTGAACTCTTGCAGTTCACAGAGCATGATTCGAAGTTGTGATTTACTCCTGAAGTGCCAGGCTTTACAGCTGTTGAGGAAGTAGTGTGCAAGTGGTTCTGCCTTCTGTATGTTTGGAATAGAGAATAATATCATCCCTTGCACACGCCCCTCCTTGCTGATCACTACCAGACCACTTTCAGTTGAGTGTAGGTGATATGGGTTTACTTGCCAGTTGCAGTGGAAAATCAAAGAGAAAGTAATGAGGAACAAGAAAATCAGTCAGAAACAGGGCTCGTCTGACAGGCAGCATGTCTTGACAGTTCTATCGCTTGCAATCACCAGTCCAGGGTAATGTGTTTTAGAACGTGAAAAAAAAGTTGTTCCTAGTAAAGTACATCTGCTTTTCTGGGCCAAAGAACACTTATTCTTTGTTTTTATGTCTGTGATACCTTAAAATGAAGTCAGACTGTATAGATTTCTCAGCATGGTGGGTGAGGATATCTTGCCCTGTTTGTATTCATATCTGGGTTTATTTTTTGTTTATGGGGATTTGTTTTGATTTGTTCTGTATTTCCCCCCCAGTGTGTTCCAAACCTCATTGCAGTCAGGACTGGGGTCTCTCTTAAATGCCTAATCTGTATATTCTGAATGTTCTTTTTAAAGCGAGCCCAATACCAGGACAAATTGGCAAGGCAGCGCTACGATGAACAGATGCGCCAGCAGGTATGAGTGCTTCCTCCTCTAACCCAGCTGGGAACACAGTGTATGTAGCAGCTGCCTTAAGTCAAAGTGGTGATCTGGAGCTGTGCCCTGTCCTGCTGGCCAGGTGGCTGATGCCAGGCATGGTTGCTTTCATCTCTACTATTTGCTTGGCATCAAGAGTGTTGGCCAGGCAAATCAAAGGTCAGTAATTGGGACAAGGCAAACTAGGAGTGGAGGATTGAGAGTATGAATCTGGGAGATGGGGAGAAGAATGCGCTTCAACCTAAGCATTAGCTTCTTGAAAACATTTGGAGTACTTAAGCTTACACAAATACCTACTTGACCGAGTTCTTACAACTTTAACGCGTCTTCTGCTGTCGCTCTGCCTGCAGCAACTTGCTAATGAGGAGAACCTGAGGAAGCAAGAAGAATCTGTACAGAAGCAGGAAGCCATGAGGAGAGGTAAGCTTGTCATTTTTCGTTAGCCAGTGGCAGAGTAGGTGGGCAGATGAGTTCTCTGTGCTGATTTTTGACTCCTTGTCCATATTGGTTGATGTTAGAGTCAAGTGTTAATGACATACTGGCAAGTAACAGGTAAATCTTAGTAGCACTACAACGACCAGTTGCTTCCAAGATAAGTTTTAGAAGTGGTTGCACTCCTAGACTTGGATTTCCCAATGAACTGTCAGCAACTCTTGCTAAAGCAGCTGAAATTCTGACTTTATACTGCGACAAGCTAAAATAGAACCAGTTTTGAGGAGGGAAGAGAAACAAACTAGCTCCTGGGAAGAACGGTTGAATCCGTGTCACCTAATCACTGTTCACTGTTTCCCGTAGAAAATAAAAGCTGAGTAATGATGTTTTAGTCTGAAACTTGCTTTGTTTCTTTTCGTTGTTTTGGAATTGCCGGAATCACAGAGTTTGACTCCACTAGGGCACAAGTCTTGGAAAAGTCAGCAATTTGTGTATGACCCAATGGGACTGGGAGGCTGGATTGCTCCCTACACAGCCTGGACTGCAGTGTTGTCCCCTCCTTGCTGCCATCTAGTGTGCTCTCACTGTCCGTGTCTGTCAGGGAAGTGTTGGAGTAACCATATAACAAAGTTCAAAGGTGAAGCCCTGTAGGAGGGGGTGATTTTACTCTTGTAGGATCCACCTGCTCATTGGCACCAAGATACAAATGTCAAAGTAGCCTGTCCAGCATTCAGGTGTCAAGATGGGTGTCGGATCTTAGTAGCTGGGTGATCCAGGATTTCTTGCAGTGACACTGAAGATAGACAGTGCTGGCTGTAAAGTCTTCATCTCATCGTCTGGGTCGTTCATATGTTCCTCGTTCATTCTCCGTTCGCAGCAATCCTAATGTGTTTGTCTCAATTCTGTGCATCTGAAGTAATAGAGCTTTCAAAATCCTGTTTGGGACAGCGTTTTACAGGCAACTGAGTTTTGCTTCTCTTCCATGCAAGCGGCATCTGTTACGCTGTGTGTAGTGACAACACTTGCTCAGGGTCGTCCTGCATTGTCTGTAGTGTCTCACCCTGCCTCTCTGAAATGATGTTGAGCAGCAGTAGCAGTGCTCAGCACTGTTGTTTCTCCCTCTGTTGTTTTTATCGCTTTTTGTCTGGCTTGTCTGACTAATTATTCTGGTCACGAGCTTCCAGAACCGAAGGACAATTATTGTCTTGCAGTGTGCCATCTGGAGAAGGCCACCTATTTGGTGCCTAATCCCTCTGAGCACAGAGGGAAAAGTTCCTTGGCTGTCTTCTGTAATAATATCGTACTGGTTGGCTGCCTTTTGGGGCAGGGTGGGAGGGAATTAAGACCTTGAAATTGCCGCTGTGTTGCCATACACAGCTGTTGTGAAACCGGGAGGAAGCAATGCCTCTCTTTCACCTGCCTGCTACCTGGGATTGAGCCAGCCCAGAAGATTTTCCTCTGATTGTTTGTGGGTGGTTGGGTTTTTTTGTTTGTTTTTTTTTCAGCTACTGTAGAGAGAGAGATGGAACTGCGGCACAAGAATGAAATGCTGCGTGTGGAGGCAGAGGCAAGAGCCCGGGCCAAGGCTGAGCGGGAGAACGCGGACATCATCCGGGAGCAGATCCGCTTGAAAGCTGCTGAACATCGGCAAACGGTGCTCGAGTCCCTCAAGTAGGTGCAGGGCACGGGCTGCCTTGGTGCTTTTGTACATTTCTCCCATCACGTGGGAAACCTTGTTTATTCCTCTAAGCTCTGAGGGATATCAAAAGTTAGTTTGTCCACTCTTTGTTAGTCTGAACAATAGCAATTATATTAAAGAGGACCCTCTCTTTCATTGGTCTTGCTATGTAGTCCTCTGAATGTGAGGTAAAGAAACTATTTATAGAGTTGTGAATTTTATACAGTTTTTCTAACAGATTACTTCAAGGCTTATTGGCTAAAACTGAGACTCAGTTACTCTGAATTCTTTCAGTTCTTAAACATAAGAGATTTTGACTAAAAAAAGCTCTAGCATTAAGTATCTTCTATTACAGTTCAGCCCCAATAATGTAGTTGAAAAAGAAATTGGTACCATCTTAATGCCAAATGCTTTTCTGGATTTAGTCCCAGATGAGATGTAGACATCAGATGAGTGTAAATGTATTTGCTGTGCTTGGTCATGTTTCAGTTCCCAGGTGAGCCCTCAATTAGCGTTGACTGCTTCTGAAGATGATAATTTTAAAGTTGTTTTGTAAATTGTTTCAATTCAGTCTTTGAAATCCCTTTCTCTTCTCCTGCCTGCCTTGCTGTTTGCTTACCATAGGACAGCTGGGATGCTCTTTGGGGAAGGATTCCGTGCTTTTGTAACAGACTGGGATAAAGTTACGGCCACGGTAAGATTGTGACATGTATCAATAACTTCCTGAAAAGTCTTTCTGTAGATGTGTGTTACACTAACTCCTTCCTCTGCTGTGTTTATAAACTAACCCATGGTGGGAATTTCTGCTCACTTAGAGCCCCTCTGCCATCCTCATTTAAGGAGATACTGTGCTTCAGATTTTTATTCAAAGTAATTCTCAGCTTTTCTGTATAGATAATTTGTTTCTCATTGGTCACATAAAAGTTCTGGCTGTGATTGATCGACAGCATATAATTGTCTTTTGACTTTGCAGAGTGTGATCCAAAACTCACTTTGCTCCTTATCTCACAACTTTATACCTATTTTTGGTGTAGCCTAGCGACCACTTAGAGAGCTGTTTTGTGTGCTGAATAAGTTGATTAAAAGCTGGGCCAAGGTCTCTTCACAGGACAAAAGAGCAATGCAGTGGCTTCTTAGGGACATCAAGTTGTTTCTCAGTGTACTACTTACAACAAAACTACAAAAAAAAATATATATTTTTAGTAGGATGGCTTGTTAAAATGGGCGTTTTGCTTTAAGTAAGTCACCACCACCTGTTCCACCCTCGGTTTTATACACACGGGCTGATACAAAAGGTGCTTTGCTTGAGTGCACTGGGGAGAACAAGACGTGCTTTTAGTGGATCCTTTTGTAATTCGGGGCTGTACCTGGGATGGCTGCAGCATTCACAGCCTTTTCCAGATTAGTGCTTTTAGCTGCGTATTCTTTTGACCCAGATACCAGTTTCCTGCATTATGGTCATTTTTGCTTCTGACAAGCTCTTGTGTTGTGAATTTGGGACATTTGGCTTTAAAAAAAAAAAGTATATTTTTGGAAAGGAGATAACACAGCTGGAATTCATATTTTCTGTTGCTTTGAAAAATGACTATAAGGTATGAATTAGACAGTTATTTTAGGCTTCCTCTAAATTAGGCCTGGGTTTTCAGCTCTTCCGGCCTATTGTAAGGGCTGCTTTTTTCCTACCTCTTCCCATCCATGCAACCCCAAAGGTTCTGCTCAAAGGTTTTTTGGGTTTGTTGGGTTTTTTAGTGGAATTAGCTTTGCTGTCAGTCAGAGATTCATTCCTTTGCAAGATACTTCATGATAAACAGATAGGCACTGTAATCAGACTGATTTGTGGAGCTGGATTAGTAATTGGGTGGTTCTGTGAATGCGAGTTGAGTAATTTTCCTCTTGATACACAGCTGTCAGTCTTAAAGCTGCATTTCTTTGTATCGTGTATCATGAACATCAGTAAAGTCCAGAAGTCTGAAATACTCACCTCTGCTTGGATGGATCTGATGTATCAACCTGTAACTTTGCCTAGTACTGAGTGTTGCTAAAGCAGATGCTAACAGCACTCTAACAGAGTGTGTGAGATCATCTCTCATGGTCCCTTGTTGATAGAGGGAGGCTGCTAAAAAGGTGGGGTCTCTCTTGTGTTCTCAAGTCCCCGTAAACTGAGATGAATCTGGTGTGGAAGTCATCTTATTCTTTGCATCTTAGAACTTGCAGTTCTGAACTGCTCGTGTTTCCATCCAAAGCAAAGGTGATGTCACACGTTTAAGCAGAGAGAAACCAAACAGATGGTGTCTCGTGGTTTATTGAACAATGCCATCCTTGTTGTCCTTGAGGCTTTTGACCTTGTTCTGTACTTGTAGAAAAAAATCTGCTCGCTTTAGAAGTGATTGTTGCGGCTTGCTCTTTTGTCTGTCTGGGCTGTAAAGCTGAGCACAACTGATTACTTGCACTCAGGGCTGTGTGGAACAGTTGGCCTCCTCCCAAACACCTCTCAGCTTAAAAGTAATGCCCTTTGTTCCCTTGTATTTCCAGGTGAATAGGAAAATCAACTTTCTGATCAATTTTGGTAGATCAATTGACTCGCTTGCCTATGTACAACCAGGTGGAACTGGAGGCTTGTGTTTGTGCACCTTAAGTAATTTGTATAGAACTTTATCAGTGCTATCAGTCTCTAAGAATTAAGGAAACAATCCTATACATGCTAAAGATTTCTGCAAAGTCTGACTTTCAAATCCTGTCCTGAAATGTTACTCTCAGCAACCTGCTAGAGTGTCTTGTGCATGGTCAGAACGGTTCTTTGTCTATTCTGACGGCGAGCTATGGTGGGGAAAAGCTGCCTGTGGGGCTCTTGGTTTAATGTGGGCCAACTTAGCGCTGAACCGAGGAGCAACCATAAACCCCAGAGAGGTCTGGAGTCTTTCAGCTCCCCTGGCAACTGGATAAAGGTCTGAAAAGCCACACGTATTTTGAGCAGAGAGTACATACTTCTGGGTACATGACTGTATGCATTACTTGTGCTTCCTCTGCCTTTCACACCCCAAGATGCAGGAGCACTAAATGCCTCGTGAACAGGGAATGCGAGTGCTTGATTTCCTGAGCAGGGATAAAACATCTTACCAAAAATAAACCTGTACTGGTCAGCAGTTGTCCTGAATCTTAATTCCCCACCACAGGGCATGCTGCACACAATACCGCTTCCTTGCCAAGTGTTTTTTTTCCTAATCCTTCCCCCTTTTCTTTGCAGGTGGCAGGCCTGACCCTGCTGGCAGTGGGTGTTTACTCTGCCAAGAATGCCACAGCAGTAGCAGGGCGATACATCGAAGCACGTTTGGGCAAACCTTCCCTGGTGAGAGAAACCTCGCGCATTACTGTGCTGGAGGCACTGAAGCATCCTATCAAGGTAAATTTTAGCGTTGTTTTTGTGTTGCATTTAGCTGTGAGGATGCAAAACTCCCTTTTGCAGCTCTTGTGTCGGGCAGGAAGCTGTCTGTGAGTAAATGTACTGTTTAGAGGTGGCATAGGTGGGCTGAGCTCATTGTCATTTTATACAACCTTTCTGTCCATGGCAGTTGTCAAAACTGTGGTTAATTTCTACATGTCAGGAATTGAATTTCTACTCTCTAGGTTGGTAAGCGCCTTACCAGCACGGCTCAGGATGCCCTTGAAGGAGTCATTCTCAGTGTGAGTACTCTATTTTGCTGTCTTGGTTTGTGAAGGATGACTTTAGAATCTAAATAAGAAAAGCTGTTTCCTTACACTCACTTCAAAAGCTGTAATTCCAGTAATCCTGGAAATATAGCACCCTTGGGGCACCAAGACAATAAATAAGCTCCCATGTTCGGTGTGACGTGCGTTAAGCACTCTATTAACCTTTTTTCCTCTCTGCAAAGCAGTTGGAAGTCTTAGTTCAGTCCCTGCCCTGCTACAGTTTTTCTCTGTAGTCAGCATGGTAATATACAGAGTTCCACTTGTCTCATCTAATCTTTTAAGGGTTACTGAACCTAGACCTGCTTGTAGACCAAAAAGCTGAAGACACATATGCTTTTGCCCATCTTGTGAATGGTCCTTAAGCTGCTAATTAGCACTGCTTCTGTATATTTGCTTCCAGGTTTGATTCCTGGGTATCAGGCAAATTTAGCTCTTTCTCCCCGTATCTATACAAATGCACTACTAGGTATGAACATGAATGTTTATAACTTAAGTGAAAGAATTAGCACTGCAAAGAGCTGCTTACGTTCTGACATATCCCTCCCAGGGCATCTGGTAGGAAGTGAATATTTGTTTTCAATTCTTATAGTAGTTACTGTACTGCTTCCTGCACTGCTGCTTTTTCTTATAAAAGAATTGTAGCCAAGTGGACAGAACTTTAAATTGAGTAAATCCTGATGTATAAGTGTAAAGGACCCTGGTCTGAAGTAATAAGCAGCTGAAATTAAGGCTTAGAAACTTGAGACTGTGGGGTGCTACCTGCTTGCTGGTACTGGTCTGTGAAGCTGAAGCTGCAAGTCTCTTGGTATTTTCTGTTCCTTAAGTTTAACCCTTTTTTCTTGCAGCCACAGTTAGAAGCACGTGTGAGAGACATTGCCATAGCAACAAGAAACACAAAAAAGAACAAAAGCCTGTACAGGAATATTCTTATGTATGGTCCCCCTGGCACTGGAAAGACGCTCTTTGCCAAGGTAAAACTCTGCCAAGACTCTGACAACCTGCAGGTTACAGGGGGCTGTGAAAACTTCAGGGTCAATGTAGTGTCTCTATTCCAAACTCTGTTGCTGTAGTATTCCATAAACTTTGTGTTCTTGTGTCCCTGGGAGGGGAGGAAAGGGCACTCAGCCTGCTTCAACTCCCATGCAGTCACTTGGATTCTACTGCGAAGCGTAGGCAGAGGAGCCCTTCCATCTGGAAAAGGCACTTGGCAACTGTGGTTTGTGAAATTGCAACACCAGCCTACTGTCTCGTTCCCACCTCTGTTAATTTGATGCACTTGTCTAAAATAAAACTAGTCGCATACTAATCCCAGAGCAGAGATAGGTATGGCTTTACTGTGCCTATGTGCTACCAGGATGGTTTTTGCATTGATTTGAGTCAGGATTTGATTTTTAGCTTGCTTTTCAGTGCTTGTTTGCTAGATGTGAGGTTCCATATACTTGTTTAGCCATGGAAGATTTGATATGTTGAAGCAAGCTGAATTTTTCTTTTCCTCTCTATCAATACGTTACGCCCATATCCCAATGGTTTTTTGCTGCCTGTTGTAACAGTTTGCCACCTAGTTTAGAATTCTAAAGCCAGTAGAGAGGGATGGGTCTAGGAAATGGCAACGGCAGCCTAAGGAGAAGAAGGGAGAAGTGCAAGGGTGAAGTGATTAGAAGGAGAAGTTTATTAAACAGACCAGAAGTTCTCTCTTCACTTTTCCCCAGTAGCGCAGGAACTCCAAGGGGGTGGTAGCTGTGAAAGATGGCAGTGGGTGAGAAGGAAGGTGGATGTAAGGGTGAGGAAAGGGCTGAGCAGTGGAAGAGTGTGCTAAACTCGCTGGTTTTGTTTCCTTCCAGAAATTAGCTGTGCACTCGGGCATGGACTATGCCATCATGACGGGTGGTGACGTTGCCCCCATGGGGCGGGAGGGAGTGACTGCCATGCATAAACTCTTTGACTGGGCAAACACCAGTAGGAGAGGGTAAGTCGTGGTTCCTTGGAATCCTGAATTTGGTTTCTTGCTCATAGAAACTTCCTGCAACAATACAGTTGAGACCCCTAATTGCTGTTTGTTAATAGATGATACTCCTGCATGGATGAAGTAACACTGACCAAGGCATAACATCCCCTGAAGTTTTCTTAGAATGGGTGAATTCTTGCAGCTTAGAAGTATTTAAAAGGCTGAAAGCTTTGGCTCTTATGCTCCCTCAAACCCTTCTTGTTAACTCTGGGTTTTCCAGATCAGGCATAGCTTGCCACTCTGCTGATCTCACCAGGCAGATATTGCTTACTTGAAGGCTGGGACATGTGTTTTTCAGAGTGACAAGTTTTCTGACAGTAGTTAGAAGACTTAACGCAGATGGAGGTGTAACCGGGTGTTTATAGTCTCTGGATATTATGTTCCCTCTTGGAATTGCTCAGCTTTTAGAATCCAATAGCATTTGGAGCCGGCTTCTTGTTTATTATTGAGTTTCAAGCAGAAGTAGCAAATTTTAAGAAATAAAATAAGATTAGGGGGAGATGGATGCTAAAGGCATTGACATTAGGTAAGTATAGAAGTCACAAGCCACTGTGATTTTTCAGTCGCCTTTAAAAGCAAACTTACTTGCAGAAAAATATCCATGTTGAGGCTAAGTCTTGACTCCCTGACTTTGAATGAGTATGTGGTTAATTTGTTTATGCTGGTGTAAATGGATTTTTGCAGGCCAGAGGTAGCTCCTTGTCCAGGCAGGATATTAAAATTCAATAGGGAGCTTGCAGTGGGTGTCAGTTTGGGTTTTTTGTGCTGCTTTGATTGCAGGTCTCCTGAAAATGTGGCTAACCAGTGATTTATGTGTCCTCTGATTGCTTTAGATGGGCATTATCTTGCAGTGTCTGTTTTAATCCCTGCTGCATTCATCATCTGAATGTTTCTATTTCCCCTTAAAAAAAAAAAAAAAAAAACAAACTTGCAGAGTAGATATCCTAGGGATTTCAACTCCTTAAGCTTCTCCTGCCCTGACAAACTATAGAAGGAAAGGTGTAAGAATTTAAGTGAGCTTAAAAAAAGAGGTTGGAAGAGGTATGAGGGTACTCAACTGTGAATAAGTACTGCTGGGTGCTTCCACTAAAGAATGCTCTTTGACAGGGTCTGAGTTTATTCTCTGTCCTGGTAAAAACTTCTGTGCATTTGAGCTTCATACACTTCAGAGAAAGTGGTGATCAAAGGCTACGTGTGTCCATATACGTTAATATTCTAAGCTCCAGCGACATTCAAGTATTTAAGCGGATTTTATTCTGGATATCCAACAATGTTAGTACTGTGTTAGCTTTAGTAGCTGAACACCGTTGTGATAAAAGACGTTTCTCTGCAGAGACTGTAGCTGAGAATATTTTCAGAAAAACTGGAATTGAGTAAAAGATGTTAATAGGTCCTGAAATCCTTTGAAAGAAAACTGGTTTTGAAGCTAGGCAGGAAGGTAATACAAGCTGTGACAGCTTTATGAGCAACTTGGCTCTGTTATTGATAAACATCTTTAGATGCTTTGTCTCTTGGGAAGAGCACTACCCTTGGGTTATAAGTGAATTTATTTCTGTGAATTATTCATTGACTTTATTAATTCACTTCTTTACAGGTCGTAAAACCATTATATTATCGCTAGTGTGGTTTGGAAAGGAAAAACCCAACAAAATAACAAAGCAATTTGCAGGGGAGGACTCTGGTTTCAGTTTTTCAGAATGGTATAAGGAAGAAAACTGGCAGGAAGATGCCACTGTCACCAAGATTTTGTAGTATGCTTGTGTACCTGTATCGCATACCATTCCCTAAATAGGAGGAAATACTAAAATAAACACTCTCACAAATACTTGGGGAGTCAGATTTAAATTTCACAGATCTACTCCCCCTTGGCAGTAACATACCAGCACTGTTACAAGCCTTTTGCCAAACCACACCCATGAGAACTCCCATCTATATTTAAAAATCTGGAGAAGCTTAAGGTTGTGCCCTTGAATTGCTTCTGTTCGTTCCCCTTCTGAACAGTGGGGAACAAAACTCCAGAAGCCTGGAGTCAGCTTTACAGCCTCAGGTGTCTGCCTCTTTGTTATCTGTTGGGATGGGCTGGGTGTATGCCATGGAAATGTTGCCTGAAGAAATGAACGTGCTTGTGCAATCCTTCGGGCTTGCAGCTGGTCACAGCTACGGGTGCCTGGTAGTGGGACAGGAGAATCCTGGAGCCATCTGAGCCTCACTCACCTGTCTCCTGTTACTGTGTAGTGCTTTCCTCTTACAGCCTCTTGCTATTTGTGGATGAAGCGGATGCTTTTCTGCGGAAGAGGGCAACAGTAAGTACTTTCCCCGTGTCTGTTATCTGTGTGTGCTGCAGAATTAGTCAGCCAGCAGCCTCCTTGTTTAACCTGATTAGCTGGCTTCCACAGGCAAAAGATTAAAACTGGCAGGTGCCTTTCCACTTACCTAATTAAGTGATGCAGAGATGAGAAATTAGTGACTTGCAGCTGAATGGAATGAGCATCTCAGGGCTGACTTGAGAATGCCGGCCTGCAAAAAAAGGGTGACATCATCTTTTTTGGAGGTTTTGCAGGTGACTGGGCAGTAGGAAAGAAAGAGGCATGTCCTGAAAACAAGAGAAGATTGTTTATGCTGCAGAGCTGGTAGCCTGCAGGGTTTGTTTTCTGTCCCAACAATCTTGGAAGGTTTTCATAACAGAACTGCTTTTCAGTACATTACAAAGCCATACTAGCAGTTCCCCACGTGCAAATTATTTATATTTTTAAAGTCACCATATTGTACATTGAATTTGGACCTGCTACTTGAACCCAAATGGTCTATTTAAAGAGCTCTCCCTAGAGGATTACTTTGAATGTGAAAGTGAATTATTTGTTATGGCTTATTTTCCTGTAAGTAACTTGTGGTCTTCTGAGTGAAAATAGTGTTCAGCAGGGAAAACCACCTGGGCTGATGCTTAGAGCCTTGGGTTTGAAATCAAGAGAATCACTGAGTGACTGGGTAAATATTTAATCTCTCTGCTGGAAGCTTTAATTCCTAACCTTTTTCCTGGGTATATAAACGGATCCTTTTTTCCTAAGCATTACAGTGCTTTGGATTCTGCTGTAATGCAATTGCTTGACAATTGCAGAACTGGTTTTTGTCAATAATGCTGCTTAATGCTGTGACCTGTCTTAGGTCCCTGAGCAGTTGATCATATTCTGGTTTTTATCTTTGCAGGAGAAAATCAGTGAAGATCTCAGAGCAACTTTAAATGCGTTCCTACACAGAACAGGGCAGCACAGCAACAAGTACGTACCAAATCTCAGCCTTTACAGTAGTTGATATTTCCCTGAATTGAGGATAGCCTGTAAAGGATCTGTGATGTGCAAGTGAGACTTGGAAACGGGTTATTTGCGCTACTAAGGACTTGGGGGGGAGAGAAATCTGTGTAGGATTTCAGTTTATATGCCGAATATAGCTTGCTCCTACTTTAATTTCCAGGTCCCAGCAAAAAGCAGAGCTCAGGAGGGCTGTGCACAGGGTAGAGCTCAGTGCTTCTAAAAAGGGGGTGTGTTTGGCCCACATGAACAGATGTGCAAAAGGGATCCTGAACTGCCTGTCGGGACAGTGCTTCCCCTGTGTGGTGGTGAGCAGTTCCCTGTCGTGTCATCCGTATTGTGTGGCTCCCTTCCAGCTGTGTAGGGATATTCTTTCCTGAAACACGGGTGGTATTTGAACATCTTTATTGTCTTAATGAGTACGTTCTCTCTCCTGATCACTACTGCTTTTTAAACAAGGACAGTGTTGGGCCACTGAACTTGTTAAAACCAATGCAGCACTAACTGATAATTGCTTGTATGTAGCTTCTTTGTGCCCTTATCTCTCACTGCGAGAAAGCAAGGCGTAGAGTCTGCAAGAACCTCCCAAGATCCTTGGTTTCCTCTTTGGGAGGACAGTTATTATTAAAAAATGTTGTACTTGCTGTTTGCAAGAATAAATACAATACGTATATACTGGCAAAATACATCTGTTCTGCAGGACCCAGAGCAAACAGTGCTTAAGATAGAAAATACAAGGTGAAAACTGTAGATATCCTGAGCTCCTGGGTGATCTCTGGAAATGTCTTTTGCACTGTACCTGCAAAGATGATAAAGATGTTTAGGTGGAACTGCAGAACTTCACAGACTAATACTGTGTATGGTTTTGCTTTAGATAGTTCCCCCTTTTTCTAGGAAATAGTAATTTTCAGACCTGTCCTGTCTAATTGTTGTGAATCTAGCAAAGCTATGTTTATGACCAGGTTTGTAATTGCACTCAAGGCAGTGTCTGGCAGAGGCTGGTGAGGTTCTCTCCCCTGATGTTCAATTGCTGTAGCAGAGCTCTGGGCAGGCTTGGTTGGTGCTGGTGGGTGTTGTGCCTCCTCTCAAAACGCTTGGGCTGTCATTGTGTCAGATGTTGAATTCAACCCTAATTTAAAACTGTGAGCCATTCGAGGAGAATGAATGTGTCCCTGTGATTCATGCACTGCCTTTTTTACTTCTGAACGGCCTTATTGCAGCTTTGGGCAATACAGAGTTCTGTATCCATGAATGGGAGTTCACTTTGAATCAGCCTAATAGTGCATGTAAGTCTGGCTGTCCTGGTGAGACCCCGAGGAGCACTGCTGTTTTACCAGTGAATTGTCACCAGCATAACTAAGTACTGAGTATTGTGAATCACCGGCTTAAGAACTTTCTGCATCTTCTTACTGGATATTTGACTGACTGCATCTCTTGCTCATTTTGTATCATCTTGACACTAAAAAGGAGCAATATCAGAATATCAGATTGCGTGTCAATCCTTTATCCAGGCTGTGCTTCTGCAGGGGTTTGGGGGAATTCCATGTTGGTAGAAGAGGAACTGTTTCGTGCCTGTGTGGCTCTTGCGTTGGCAAAGTTCTCTTCAGAAATGACAGCAAAGAACACAGCCCCCCATAGACCAGGATTTAAATAGCCTGCAAGAATGTCAATATTCTAATAGCTGTGGTTAAAAACCCATTTCAAATTAAAATGCACTGTTAAGCCGGTAACATCAATTAAGGCATTAAAGTAGAATTGGCACGGGGAAGAGACATCATTACAAAGCAAAAGAAAGGACTTCTGGCTTCAAAGTGTGGCAGGAGAGGGCAGGACCTGGAAGCTGGCACATCTGCACCGTGGAGCAAAGCTTGGTAAAACAAACCACCTTTGTTTTATGGTGCCCGTGGTGAACTCCTCTCTGTCTGCACGCTTCAGACTTGGCAGTAGGAGTGTTATCAGACTTGCTTGAAGGAAACAAGAAAACTTTTCCCAGCTGCTGAAGCATGATTTTCCCATACACAGACCCAGCAGTGGTACCCTCCCCTTATTCTTGGGCCAGGATGAGTCCGTGCAGTGCTCTGCAGCTCGTTGAGCTGGTGGAGGTTTCAGAAATGCTGTTGGCTTTCAGTTTGGCAGCCCTTCGTACCTTCAGAGCAGGACTAAGCCTCTCATGGTTCTGGGGTGCTGTGCAGTTGGCAGCTTGAAGTCAGTTCCCCAAACTGGGATTTAAACTGGAGATAAGTACGTGCCAGAGAAAATCTCTCTCTGTTGCCCAGCCTTTTTCCAAGGTTTCAGACTTAGAGGTCTCTGGGAGGTTATACTCTTGCTAAATGTTTGTAATATTCCTAAATCAAGGAAGATGCGGGTAAGGCAATAAATTAGGATTGTGTGGCAGAGTGGGGAAGGCTGATATTGAAACGCTGAGTACTGAATTAAATGCATTTCAGTTCTAAATAGCTTGAACTGTGCTGCGTTTCAGTATGTCACTTGAGATGCTGTTCAAAGCTGTTTCTAAGGAATCTTCAGACACGTCAGGTAACGAAATGTCTTAGATACTGGCCAGTTCCCAATGTTCAGACTGGTTAATTGATTTTCCTTTTATAATGGGTTTTTCAGTCTTTCCTCTCTTGTTTCATACTCCAGGTTTATGCTTGTTTTAGCAAGCAACCAGCCTGAGCAGTTTGACTGGGCTATCAATGACCGGATAGATGAAATGGTGAACTTTGATCTGCCTCAGCTGGAGGAACGGGAGCGCCTTGTGAGAATGTATTTTGATAGACATGTCCTGAAGCCAGCCACAGAGGGTAAACAGTGAGTATCCCTGCAGAACTCTCCCACCCTATACGATTCCCTTTCTTTTATGGTTTTTTTTTTTTCCCTTCATCTCCTTCTCTGTGTATTGTCACACTGCCTATAAACCCCCTTTAAACAAGTAATGCAAATGAGAGCTGGAGAGATGTCTCTTGCTGTCTTGTTAGGGGATGAAGTGTCATCCTAGAATTTCATGCCATGGTTTGTTGTGCTCTTAAAATTTAGGAGGCCAGTTACTGCACTGGGGGCAATGATGCAAGTAGGAATGCTGATGGAACTCCTTGTATCCAAGCACTTCTCTTTGCTTGGCTTAACAGAGACAAATCAGACCAAATTACTCGTTCCCTTATGTGCTGTGTGGTCTTGCACTTTTTTGGCCTTAATCCAGGTACGCACATTTCTTTGGGCCACAAAATTGGGCTTTCTGGGCCCAGGAGACCAACTTCTTTGCTCAGGGTGATCTTTCTACAGAGATTGATCTGATCTGATCTTTGCTTTCTCTCCAAGTGTTGCTCTTTACAAAGCCTGCCTCTGTCTCCCTTGCCCTCCTGTCTTGTCATGTGGCTCTGTGTAAACTAAACCTTATTCTTCTGCTTGTCAGACGTTTGAAGCTGGCCCAGTTTGACTATGGGAAAAAGTGCTCGGAGATTGCCAGGTTGACAGAGGGCATGTCTGGCCGAGAGATCTCTCAGCTTGCTGTGGCGTGGCAGGTAAGGAAGGCTTTTATCACTGGTTTATTCTTGGTTCTGGCAGGTTTGGGTGTTTGATGTTGGAGTCTGAGATCTTGTCTCGCTTCTGGAAGTTTTGTTATGTCCATATGGGAGGACTGGAATGCTCTGGGTGTCAGAATATCAGCATAATTCCTCATCTCATAAATAGGAACACTTTTTATAATCACTAATGGGAAACCCCTTACTGTATTAAAGTGAAGCAAGTGATTTAGGGGTGGGTTTGGGCGAATCATATTGGTCCTTACCCATGTTCCAGCTCAAGAACCTCAGTAGAGGAGATGACTGATGTCACGGCCCGTAGATGTGACAGCGTTAGGACACTGAAACGTCCTTATGCCCTGCTTTGTTCTGAATACATTTTTGAGCAGTAACTGAAGGAACAAAACCTTCAGTTCTTTCAGTAATTGAAGGAACAAAACTAACTGGAAAATGGACCTGAAAAAGATTAAGTACTTCTACACGTATAGTACCTGTATAGAAATAAATGCAATCTCTTTGAGTATAATTGTTCACATACTCGGTGACTTCAAGCACTTTTTTTAATGAGGCTTTCACCCTGCTTTGTCACAACTGCCAGTTTCTTTCTGGGTTGTGTATTTTTTTTATAAGCTAACCTCATAATATCAATTTAAGGAATATGCTCCAAATTGTATGTCATGTAATCTACTAATGTCAGCTTCCTTTTAGGTATTGTGTAAACAAAGCGGGCTGTTATTTATTTATTTTAGCAGTTGACAAACATTTTTCAAAGTCTGTGTGTTTCGTTCCTACTACTACTGTTTTTCTACCTTCTAAGGCAGAGGAAATATTTGTCCTTTGAGGTCTGAAGCAGCCATTCAAGTGCTGTTAGTCCTTATTTCATGCTTTGTCTGTCGGCACGCAGCTGGTTAATTTTACGATGTGAATTTTGTTTTGTTGAAACGTGTTTCAAAATGCCTGCTGTCATCTGAAAATGTATATAAAGCTTTATTTATTTTTAATTTCTCTTCTCTGCCTGCAAACATACCAGATCAGTATTGTTACCAGCTCAGCCGAGAAGCCTTTAGCAAGA
Organism: Gallinago jamesoni; assembly: GCA_025769975.1. Taxonomy (NCBI): domain Eukaryota; kingdom Metazoa; phylum Chordata; class Aves; order Charadriiformes; family Scolopacidae; genus Gallinago; species Gallinago jamesoni. Next base: position 2,587,269 of record JAOQGH010000008.1, on the reverse strand, counting down.
TGCTTGACAAGAATCTGAGATGCAGAGGGAGGTGGTGCATGTTGATGGGGTTGAGGTGGACCGCCGTGGTGTGCAATTAGCCTGTGTTCAGACAGCCTTCTGGAGAGCTGACAGGGTGAAGGAAAGAGCAGACTTTTGGGCCGTTCTGCCTTTCATGGAGCCAGTAGATCGTGGCTTTGCTTTTTCCAAGTAGAGCAATGCTTTTTGTGGGGTTCTGATTTTTGAAAGCTGGGATAAAGACCTGGGGTGTTTGTTCCAAACTGAGTGGTGGTGATGCAGGAGAGAAAGCAAAGCACTAATTGCTGTAGAATTTATTTCTCTTTATTTGAAAGAGAACCCCCTTATCCCTGTATGTGAAAGGCTTTGCTGCCAGGCATTTCCTGTAATAAAAAGTTGTGATAAATGGTCCTCTGCCTTTTATCAGCTTTGCTTTTTATCACCCCTTATCTCCTTGCTTGTCATTGCTCCCCACAATGACCTCAGCTCTTATCATTTATCCTTTAAGTGATCTTGAAGGAAGGGAAAGGTGGGAGTGACTAATTCCTTAGTGTTGTTGCCCTGATCACTCTTTAAAATATACCTCAGTGCCAGAACTATTAACAAGGTTCGATATAAAATTGCAGCAGGAGGTTATGTTCCTCTCTGCTGTCAAAAAAAAAGTCAAAGGGCTTTAAAAGAGAAAAGATGCAGGAGAGGCTGGGCAAAAAAAAGACACGAATTGTTTAGATGTAGGAGCTGCAAGAAGCTTCATCTGTGTCAAAATCAAAGTTGTTGGTGCTCTGAAACAAGGGACTTCATATCTTCTCCCTTGTTGATGAAGAAAGGAAGTGTGATGTGTCATGGGTCAGTGTTAAAATAGCACAGGATTTTTGCAGCTACTGGCTAGAGATGTGGAGTCCTTTCCTCAGGAGATGCCTGGGTGGACACAGGCCACTGGTGAGTTTGAATCATAGAATGCTTTGGTTGGAAGTATAAACATTGCCTAGCTACAATTAAAACAATATGCATTATTGACATTCACAGCAATCTCTAGAAAGAAAATTAACTCTTTCCCAGCTGAAACCAGGGCAATTCACATTTTACACTGTTCCAAGTTGCAGGATTTTACATAGAATCAGAGAATCGTCGAGGTTGGAAGGGACCTTTGAGATCATTGAGTCCAACCGTTAACCCAACACCACCCAAACCACCATTAACCCATGTCCCTCAGCACCACGTCTGCCCAGCTTTTGAATACCTCCAGGGATGGCTACTCCACCATGTCCCTGGGCAGCCTCTTCCAAGGCTTGCCAATCCTTTAGGTAAAGAAATTTTTCCTAATATCCATCCTAAACCTCCCCTGGTGTAACTTGAGGCCCCAAGTTGATGTCTGGAACGGTATTGGTGTTTTGGGGCCTGTTGAGCATTAACAGGCAGCTTGTTACGGGCAGCTTTGGAGCTGATAGAACATTCTTTCATGATCGGGGAGGGATTAAGGCTGCGGTTTGACAAGCCTTTCTGGCAGCGTTAGTCCTGCCTCTGGTTCCTGCCTTTCTGCTGTCCTTTCTGCTGCGCTGGTGCACCTCTCCGTGTGGTTCTGCTGTGAACTGGGTCAGGAAGCTGATCAGAACTAAAAATAGCTGGGCAAGAGAAGAAGTGAACTGCATCGCTACGTCCTGGCACATCCGAGGAGGAGGAGGAGGATCAGGGTAGGTGGGGGCTGTATGAACCAGCGTGACTGCCTCAAGAAAATGCTTATCAGACTTCCCTCAGCTGGAGGCAGCAGCTCTGAGGTGGGTTGTATTCTCCAGACGGGGCTGTTAACTCTGGAAGTGTTGGTCTCTTCAACTCTGACTCAATTTTTTTAATTCAAGATGCTGCGTGCCAAAGATGGCTGATGTGGGAAATAGCCTGATGTGAGCAGCACCTTTAGGAATTTTAATCAGTTTCCAAGCTACAATTTTGTCTGCCTTGGGTGTATGGAGCTATAAGGAAGACAAAAAAGGATTTAATTTGAGGAATTAGGAAGCCTCTTCTGTGACTCCAAGGTGAATGTCTGCACTTCCTACTCAGTTCCCTACTTGCACTTGCTTTTTTCCCTCCCCACCTCTCTCCACCCAAAGCATTATGTCAAGTTAACACAGGCAGGAAGAGTTTGGGATGCTGTACGAGTTGAGAAGATGAAGGACAGGAAGAGCCAAGAAAAGCTGAAAAATTAGGTATCTCTCTTAGCAGTTCAGTTTCTGATCTTAGTAACACCTTACGGAGCTGGTAAACAGCAGATGTCGTGAGCCTAGTGCTCTTTAGAAGTCCTCAAAGCAGACTTGAAACAACTATATCTCAAGACATTTAAGCTTCCAACACTTTTCAAGACGGGCTCATCGCAACAGCTGATGGATTGCAATATGCTGAAGGTCTCTGTTTAATAAATAAATTCGATTGACCCGTTCTGGGGAGGATTACAGCAGAAAGCCCTGGTGAAATCTGCTGGCTGTGGGTGCTGGAGCACAGAGCTGGACGGGAGCGTTGTGCTTGCCTTTTGTTTTCAGCTTTTTGCATAGTGCCCCGATGTGACTCGGAGCTAATCCTCAAAGTGTCGGCTTAATTGCAACATGCCTGTTGCTTAATTCACCTCAACTTTGTGTATATATTTTCTTAATTAGTTTATTCCTCCGGCAGTCGTTTGCGGTGTTGCTGTCTGTGTGCGTTACACCTCGGCAGACATCTCTTTGAATAAATTTTCAAGCAGTGTCTGGACAAGAGAGAGAACTGCAGAGGGACCAAGATGGGAGGCTTAATCTGTGGTGAAGTGTTGATCTGTCCTACTGCCCCAAGCCGACCGAAGCCTTGGTGCTTGTAATTCCAGTCCTAACCTCTATGTGACAAAACCTAATTAAATCATCCCATCAAACCACTGCCCACAGGCAGAGCTAGGAAAGGCAGTGAGGAATGTGTGTTGGTACTCCTGCTTCCATCCCTGAACCTGCAGAAATGCTGGAGAAAATGGACAGGGAACATGGGAAGGTATTTCTCATGGACTTGATGGAGCTTTGAGATGGATTCTCATCAACTCTACTTGGCTTGCCTGGGGTCACCTCTCATGGCCAGAACTGAATGTCAGAGATGTTTTTTGGGAAGAGTGGAGCTCTGAAGCTGTAGGAGGAAAAACCATCATCACTGTCAGCTCTTGCCTCTGAGAGTAACCTGGAACAGCAGGATAGGGCCACTCTGCTGTCCCGTGGCCTCATGGTCATTTCCAATGGAGATGGTTTTGGAGTCCTCTGCCAATACTGCTTTTAACAAAGCCATCTCAGTTAAACTAGAAGCTTGAGCAATAGCTGTGGCTTTCACAGGATTAATTCCGCTGTAAGCTGGGCTTAAAGTCGATTGACTGTCATTTACATGAAGATCTAGTTCACTGTTGGTTCAGTCTGGCTCAGTTTGTCCTGAATTTACCAAAGGGAAAAAATAAGATGCAGGAAACCAGAGGGTGTAACCTCTAGCGCTGGGAAAAATATTGCTGTCTGGCACAGCTAATAGTCTGCATGCTAGAAATCCATTTTAATCTCTTCTGCAGAAGACTGAGCATTCCCTTTTGTCCTTGTGCTTTTCCATTCCCCATATCTAATCCTTTATGTGTATAGTGTGGATTAGATGTATTTACACACTTAAAAATTCCCGTCGGATCTGTTTATAGTAATGTGCAGACTTTCTAGTGCCTCACCCTATTCTAAAGAGTATCAACCCATTGATATTCTTTAGATAAAATGTCAAAAAAGCAACCTTTCGTTATTCCAAGCCCTGATCTCTATAAAATTGTTTTGGCGACACTTCAGGAGACTTCCCAGGAGTTTTATGTCCCAGTGTTGATGATAGGGGTGAGTTTCCTGACATTTTCTTGCCCTTTGTGCCACTGACATAAATGCCTTTTTTGCTCCCTGAACCTTGTTTACATTTAAATTATTAAAAAAAAAAAATCATCTGCCTGACCAAGTTATAGGAAAGATTTAATGTCTCTATAATGGTCTGAGCTGAAGGATGTTATAAATAAGGGGAGGAGGGCAGGGACATGGTTGTGTTTTGGGTTTGGTTTTTTTTTTTTTGAGCAGGCTGTTTTCATTATAAATATGATTTAAAGGATGCAGATTAGTTTGGCCAAGTCAAAATAAACCACAGTTCTTGGCTAAAATTAAATATTAGATCATCTAGGCTGGACTTGTCATCTGTGCTCCATCCTTCTGCTACCTCCCCAAATACATTGTTTTCGGATTATTTCATAATTGGGTTTGAGTTATAAAACCTGAATATTTGCGCTGGAGAAAAGGGGTTAAAATGTGTCCATGCAGAAGGCAGAGGTATGAATACAAATGAAGCTGGGTACCATTTTTGTGTGTGTGCAAGCTACTCCCAGAAGGGACAGCTGCTTCCCCCGTTTGCTTTCTTGACAGCGAGGGCCTGAGGCTTTCTATAAATAGAAAGTCATTGAGAAAATCAACAGAGCGTGAACTGCACAGCTTTGCAGGAGTTTCCACAGCCCAATTTATGGTCTATGCGGTGGCAGGGAGGAAGGGAAGGCGTCCTCTCTGTTCACACATCCCAGGAAAGCATTTTCTCCCCGTGAAAACACCAAATCCTCCTGGCTGGGGGGCTGCATTGACAAAAAAAGGTGCTGCTGCCTTTTGGCTTTGAGTCCCTGGTTGTGTCTTGCATAAAATAAATAAAAAGAGGGTTGTGGGGGGGTAGTGAGGGGTGAGTCAGAGGATACTGGAGCTGGACAGAACCTCGCCACTGTGCCCCTTTCACACTGGTGAGACAGGACAGGTCATGTTGTGACGTGGGTTGTGTAAGTATTAGTGGTGGGGGGCAGGTTATGGAAGCAGTTCTCTTGTATTTGTGGGCAATAACTGCCTCGCTGTGTTCAGGATTCCTCCTGCCCTGTTGTCACACGCAAGTGCCTTTATGCAAAGTGAATTCTCTATTTGCAGACCTTCTATTCCTCCCCACTCCTTGCTGGCGGCCAGTGTTTACTCCAAACTGGAAGCATGAGAGTTAGCCCAACTTGTCACTTCTGCCTTAAGGAAGGATTACAGATGTTCTGCACAGGGAGGGATCCGTTTCGATGCTTCCTGCAGTAAAAACCAGCACCTGCCAGCTCTGTGGCTTGTGCAACAAGACCTCTTGACATCTAACCAGTTCCTCAGAAAGGGCTACCACGTAAGGACTGGAAAGTCAGCTAGAGGAGGGTGAAAAACAGCTAGGGTAACCTTATATCCATTTCTTGAAATAATTATTTGTCCTGCCATGAGAGAGCAGTAATCTAATGGGCAGGTAGGCATAATGGACTGTACTGGGCTCGTCAGTGCTGCAATGGTTTACTCTGGGGTTTGTCTTCTCTCCCGTCTTCATCATCAGACAGTGGGTGCATGAAATGGTCGCGCTGCAATTTCTCTCTGTGATGCCTTTGCAGTAAACCTCATTGCTTGGAATAATTGATGTTTTGCACCGTTAAGGATCCGTGCAGCCTGTCTCAGAAGCACGCTCCAGCCTGTCATGAAAGCCAGAGGTCATATTCCTACCTGGGACTTTGGGAACGCCCCGCAGGCAGAAGGGTTGGCACGTGAGACTCCGTGCTGAGGTGGCTGTGTGGAAAGAGGGGGATGAGGACAGAGGTTTGGGGCAGGCAGGGTGGATGGGAGAGGCCAGAGGGAGTCCCCCCGATGGGTGTCAGGCTCCCTGGGGTGCATCACTGTACAGGGAACGCAGTGCTGAGTCGCTTGCGGGAGCGCTTGCACAGGGAGTAACCAGATTTAGAAATCTGTAGCGTGGAGTTGCTGTGTTACCTTGGAGATGGGTGCAGCTAAAGGCGTTAGCATCCCTCCTTGGATGGATCCTCCATCCTCCTCCCTCGGAGGGTACGGCTGCTCCTGTTTTCACCTGCAAAATGTTCATCGGTGGAGTCCTGCTCTCCTGCACGTTCGGAGAGAAGTGACAGCTCTTTTGCTGCAGCTGAAATGTTGTGTTTCCCCACGCAGCTGCCATTGGAAATGCGGGCAGTTTGGATGTCAGTAGTTCCTTCCTGCAAGGAGCTATGATCAGATTTGTACTGCCTTTCAAAGTAGCAATGGGACCAAGTGCTGATTTACCAAGCAGAATTGGAGATGAGAGCTGGGGTATGAATGGAGGGGGGAGAAGAGGGAAGGTCTCACAGGCAGATGTGTACGGGGTGGGAGCTGACACAAGACAGAAGGGATGCAGGGGAGATTCCTGGCAGAACGCACGAGGAAAGCAAGATTAATGCACGTCAGACACTCTTGTAGAGTTGCCCCACTGGCAATAGCCATCCTAGCACTGTTGTCAGTTCTCCTGTCTAGTGTTTAAAATGTTTCCTGTCATCTTGGATGGAGCGATTCAATTGCCATATATTCCTATTACTTTTTACCTACTGGCTTCATACATGCATAACTCTTAAAGCAGGAGGGGAAATCTAAACAAGCCAAGTGTGACTGCAGCCTGAGCCGTACTGGTGATGTTCAGCATCATGAACCTGTGCCCTTCTCTCTTCTGCATCCAAAGACCTTGCTTCCTAGAAAATCCAGGGGCAGGTGGGTGAAGGGACACCTTCATTGAAGACAAAGACTTTAATGGAGCTGTGGATGTCTCTCTGTGCTTGGGCAGCTGATGTATTTCATCCCGGGTCCAGCTGCATCAAGGAAAACCTTGCTGATGGCTCTGGGTGCCACCACTGACTCGGAACAAGACTGAATGCTGGGCTAGGTAGTGTGGAGGCAAACCTGCCTGCAGAACACAAAAGAGGGGTACCAGTCTCAGATCTTCACCCATCCTAGGAATTGCCATCACTAACTTATGTCTCTCCTGCCTTTGCCTCCCCAGGCTGCAGCTTATGCATCCGAGGATGGTGTTCTCACAGAGGCCATGATGGATGCCCGCGTAGCCGATGCTGTGCAGCAGCACAAACAGAAGATGGAGTGGCTGAAAACAGAGGGTGCTGAAGCGAGCAAAGGAGCTGCCAGCAACCCGCTCCTCCCTTTCCCCAAAGGAACACCAGTGTGAGAAGTCTGTGGGCTTCAGACCAGCCTGTGTGGGGGAGTGGGTACGGGAGGAAGCCGGGAGAGTCTTTTGGGCAAGTATTTGGTGGAATCGTGTGTCGAGAGAAACTTGTCCATTGGTGCGAGGGAGGGTGTCCATTGGTGCTGCCTCTGTCTGCCTTTGATTTCATGTTTTTAAAGTGCACCAGGAAAAAAGAAAATGGTTTAAATAAGGCAGAAGCAACTGTATTAAAGGACCCCCTTGCTGAAACACCATTGCCTGTGTTAGTCTGTGTGCTCTGTCCTGCTGGAGAGGCCCAAACTCCAAATCCTTTTCGGACATTCAGCGCTGCAGGTGTGTCCCAGTGTGGGAACCCAGGGCCTCTCCAAGCCTGCTGGTCCCATATGTTTAATTTTGTAGGGTTTAAGCTCCAGCAGAGGTTATTTGTCGTCATCTTTCCACAGATTCTGCCCGTGACAGACCTCCTTGCTCACATCTCTGTATGGTGTCCCTCCTTGATCTCTTCTTGTCACTCCGCCACAGCCTCAGGCTAGACTCTGTGTCACAGAGGTGTAGTTCACAGCTGCACCCCATTAAATTTGAGTCCACACTTAAGTTACAGCCATGTTGGGTTGGCTGAGGAGAGCTGGGACTTCCGTTGTGGTGGGGCTACACCTGCTGCTGCCTCTTGTCTTCTCTGGGCCGGAGTCTCCTGGAGATGGCTGCAGAGCCAGCCTGCAGTGGGACACTGCAAGGGGATAAAAGCTCTGGAGTGTGACTCCTCGGTGCCAAGGCACTAAGAGTTCCAAGCCTGAGAGCTTTTATTCCCCTCTGGTGTAGTGTTGTAGATCCCTGGATCACAGGAGGTTATTTGAGCTGCGGTGGAGCCACTGGCACGTCCTCTCGCAGAGTCTTGAAAGCTCTGCTCAGATGATGGGTGACCCTTCAGAGGCTGCTGAGCTACAGCAGGAACTGCTGCTTCCCGTGTGTCTGTCTGGACTTACACAGCCCAAAATGTGCTCTTTGCTTGCTCCAAGGAGGTGAGAAGGCAAGGCTCAGTAGGTCTGGCTGGTGCACAGGTCTCCAGAGAGAGAGATAGGAGTGGGGCTTGTTTGCCATCAAGCTGCTCTTGCTGCATGAGTCTTTTGCTGCATTTCTGAGGGACTTGGGTCATTTTAGTCTGGAGAAGAGAAGGCTGAGGGGGCATCTGATCAATGCTTACAAATACTTAAAGAGAGGGTGTCAGGAGGACGGGGCTGGTCTTAGTGGTGCCCAGGGACAGGACAAGAGGAAATGGGCACAAACTTGAGTATAAGAAGTTCCACCTAAACATGAGGAGGAACTTCTTCACTTTGACGGTGGCAGAGCCCTGGCAGAGGCTGCCCAGGGAGGTGGTGGAGTCTCCTTCTCTGGGGACATTCAAAACCCACCTGGACACGTTCCTGTGGGACCTGCTCCGGGTGGACCTGCTCTGGCAGGGGGTTGGACTAGATGATCTCTAGAGGTCCCTTCCACCCCCATATGATTCTGTGATTCTGGATCAATTGAGAAATGTGCCGTCAAGTCCCAAACACAAGCCTGTCTCGATGACATTTGTTCTGTCTGTGTGCATATAAGAGGTCAGAAAATTTGGTTGAGTGTTGGGTTTTTTTTCCTTTTTTCTGGGTTTGAACTGCATTTGAACTCTGCGCTTTGTTCTGCGTCCCGTAACTGCACCGTGCAGGCACGTTTTGCCTGACCTAAATCCTTGTTCTTGAGTACCTTGCTGAGATGTGCTTCTCCAACAGGAGCTGACAGCAGTCTCGGCTTCTCCCCTTTCACTGGTGGTGGTTCCTGAGCTCTGCAAGATGTGGAACAGGGCTGGTCACCAGCGTGGGACAGCAGGAAAGAAATAGTTCTTGAGGCTGCAAACCTTCATCGTCTTCACCATCTTCTCCCAAAATAGGTCTCTGGTATTTTTCCCCTGGCAAGGAGGAATTTAGAGGTGCTTTTTAGAAACTCTTCCTTTGTTAAGGTCCTGGACTTGCTTATCCCACCACCACCTGCTGCGGGGTACGTTGCTGTGGGAGATGTGCTGTAGAGGAGAGGCAGGGATCGCTGTACAACCCCAAGCTGCACACTTTATCTTCTCAATGGCTGCAATAAATTCAAATGCCATTTTTTCCTCCTCCCCTCCAGCCTAGGTGCAGTTGTCCTTTAGTCCACTGCTTTACTGCAGGATTAGCTATTCTAGGCTTTCCCCTTCCTATTAAGATTTTACTAGAATTACATTAAGCCCCAGGAGATGGAAGGAGCTCAGCAGAGCCGCTCTCTGCTCAGAAACCCTTGCTAATGAGTTTTGTGAGGGAGCAGCCTGATCGTGTATGATTGAAGTCTCTAATGGTAACACACACCTTCCATACTCCTCCTCTCTTCCATCATCCTCCCCGGGAAGCACAAAAGGAGCTGGGAGGAGGGGGAAGGCTCTCGGGCTGGTCCTTGACGCTCTCTGATTGCCGGGAAGAGAATTCCTGCTGAAAAGCTGTGCCGAAGGCAGGGCAGTTGCTGTCTCAGCTGTTTTCAGGCGATCCCTCCTTCAGATGGCAGCGGGTCCCTGCGAGGAAGGGGAGGGAGCAGGGTGTTTGTCATGCAGCTGGGATCCCTGCTTCTGCGCCCTGCGGCGGTGATTAATTGCAGGCTGGGGGGACGAGGGAGGTAGAAGCAGGCTTTTTGCTGTAGTAGGGCTGAGAGCTGGAAGCACAGGCTGACCCCGGGGCTCTCAGGTTCTCCTCAGCGCAGATGTTCTTGTCAGTGAGTTTTTAAGGGCTTTTAATGACCGCTCTTAATGACAAATGCCACCACTCCTTACCTGGATGGGTGGATGGATGGATGGAGAGGTCTGTCTTGGACAGACACACGGGTGATTTTTGAGAGCACCTGGATGTCTGAGCGTTTCTGGTGTGAAATGAAGTTCTCCATCCGTTCTCTCACCCTCGCACACCACCCTTAAATCACGTGCCAGGGCTGTTGGACTGAAGAAGCCAGCTCTCTCCGTGCATCCCAGGTGCTGTTGCTTCCACAGCTCTGAATCCTGCCTGTAAAAAGAGACTCCTTGTCCCTCTTGCTACACACGTCACTCCTGGCCACCACGTCACTCCTGGCCACCAGCTGGGTGATTTCCAGCCCTGCTGCCCCCTGAGTAGCCGTGCCGGTGGTTGCCACTGCTGCTGGTGGGGAAAGGCAAGAGGAAAGGAGGAAAAAAAAGGGCACCAACCTGTCATTGTTCAACTCCTGCCTCATCAAAGATTTAAATGCAGGGCCTCTGCCAGCCTCATCAGGAAGTTTGGGTTGCTGTCACCTCGCAGGATGAATGATGTCCCCGTGGAGGTGGCACCCAGCTAGCTATTTGTTAATGCTCCGCGCAGGGATAGAAGATGGCAACCTCAGGCTGAGGTTATCTCCTCTCCATGACACCGAGTGAGTTATGAGCTAATAGCACTTTATTAAAATAGTATTTTGTATTGGAGAGCAAATCTAAGAGCAGATGGATTAGCAAGCGATCCATCACCCCCCCCCTCTGCCGCTGCCAGTGAAATGCCTTCTCTGGGCTTCAACCACTGCAGCTGGGAGACAGATTTATAACGTGGGCATCGATCTATTCTCAGTTACTTTTGAATGCGATGCACTGGGAGGAAAGTTCCGTTGTGCCAGTACGAGGATGCGGGCACCCCACACCTTTTCCCATGCCGTAGGATTTTGGGGAGACGGGAATATCCCCAGGAATTATTTCTCTGCCAACCTGTGGTTGTGTTTTGAATGGAGAAGAAACAATCAGGTTCTTTTATCATCCATTGTCTGTGGCTGTTTCCTTTTTATTGCAACATTATTATTCTCCTATTTTATTTTATTTTATTTTATTTTATTTTATTTTATTTTATTTTATTTTATTTTATTTTATTTT
>JAOQGH010000008.1:2563218-2573672 GCA_025769975.1 Gallinago jamesoni | reverse complement strand
TTCTTTTTAAATCAATTTCAGGCCTCGGGGCTCCTCTGTGTTCCCAGGGAGTGGGAGATGAGGAGGGTAAAATCTGGGACAGTGTCCTATGGTGCCACATAACCTGGGGAAAAGGCACAGCCCTTCGTCAGGGATCGGGGCTGGGCACAGCTTTTTCCCCCACACACACCATCTGAGCCATGTTTGTGCCTCCTCTTCCTCCTCCTCCTCCTCTTCTTCGTCCTCTCTTAAACCCTTGCCCACACACTTGGTGACCTGCTGTGCCCCTGCCAAGCCTCCAGCCTCTCCCCCCGGGAGCATCGCTCGGTTCAAAGGGTTGGAAAAACCACTCAGATGCAAAACATGCAAAAAACTATTTTACTGACAAACAGCAAAGGACGGGCTTAGTTCCAGGAGCCGAACCGGTTATCATCTATTATACAAACATATGACTGAAAGGGAAGGAATGGCTGAGATACACTCGCTCGTTGACCCAAATGAAATCACAGTGTGCTTTTTCTATTGCCTCCCCCCACCCCCAGGCTCTCCGCTCCCCCCCGGCCTCAGCGCCGCCTCGTCACCACGGCCGCTGGAGAACACAAACTGTAGGTGATGTTGGCCTGTGCGAGTGTATTTAATAATTAAAAAATAAAATAAAATTAGCCATTTATTGCTTTTCAACCACAGTAGAGATTATTCTACGATTAGACTCGGGGCAGAGTATAATCTCTCTCTCTCTCTCTGTTCGTATCAAGGCGTGTTGGACCTCTTCCTGCCGGGTGCATGCAAAGTTGGTTTGAGTGCAGACACAAAAAGAAAAAAAAGAAAAAAGAAGGAATAACAACTGGGGAAAACAGCACTCCCAAGCTTTGTCCTCGTACTCTCGCTGTACAGCACTATTGAAGGAAATCTTCCTAAGCTCTGCGCTCCCTCCTCGAGGGTCTCCACTCCCCTCCTTGCTGCAAGCTGAAGGTGGCTCAGCAGGACTGAGACACCCCTCCTCTCCCCGTGTCACCCCCTCCCTGGGCTCATTGGGACCGACCCCATTGGGAAAGAAACGAGCGGGGATGGACGGGGAGGTACCAAAGAGGAGGAACAGGCTCCATGCAGTGAAGGTGTGATGGCACACACGGATATAGACACACTGACACACACACGGAACTGGGACAGGATCCCCAGAGCCAAGCTGGGATGCTGCAAACTGGCAGCCAGGGCTCCTCGCTGTGCTCCTCAAACCTGCCCACCTTGTCCTTCTCCTCTGCCTCCCTCTCTTTTGCCCCAACAGCCCACCAGAAGGGAGGTTACAGGCCTGACGTTTTTATATTTTTAGATTTTTTTTCTCTTCTCTAAATTCACTTGCTGCTTTGTGCTCTCCCAGGCACCACAGTGAGCCAGCCCGACCTGAGAGGACACCTCATCTTCATACCATCCTAAGGAAGAACCAGCAGTTCCTGTGTCCCCATTCCCTGCTCTATGTCCCATTGTCACTGAAGCATACAGGATGCAAAGCATTTGATCCAAATGTCTTCCTATTTGTACCGGATGCTCTAGTAATAGAAATACTTCTGTTCTTTTACATCCAGAGGTGCTCTGGGAGCTTCTGTTGGCTACTTCTACCTTCAAAGCCCTCTGAATGCAGGAGACCTTCAGTACCTCCATCTTCACCCACACCCACACTCTTCCTCAATGCCACGCTGACCGTTCCACCAGCCTCCTCTTTTCTCCACCTGCCTTTCCATACCCCTCCTTCACAGCAGGTCCCAGCCACCAGCACCAAACTGGGCTCCTCACACCCAAAAAACCAGGGGTGAACATTTCCCCTGCCGATCCCAGCTCTGGAAAATTGGCACGTACCGTTTTAAACTCCGTCTCTGCTCTAAAAATAGCCCCTCCTGAGGCGGCACAAAATTCCCACACCCCCCCCTCCACCACTCTCCAGTTCTGCAGAAACCTCCCTCAAAGCATCTGGCGGCCGAGTGCTGAGATGGTGCAAGGTCCCCCACCCTACAGACGCAGCTGGGGGCTCTGCAGCCCCGTGTTTCCCCTTCTCCAAGGCTCTGACCAGTCTCTTGCCCAGCCCTGACTTTGTTGTGTCACCTCCCTGATGCCAAAGTTACGTTCTCCCAAGGGAATCCTTTTGGTTTGGTTCGTTTTTTGGTTGTTTTGTTTGTTGGTTTGTTAGTTTGTTTCTGGGTCTTGTTGTTATTGTTGTTTTGATCTGTGGTTATTTTTTGTTGGTTTGGCTTTTTTTTGTGTGTGTGTGTGCGTGAAGACTGGATCAGAGGCAAGAGAACAACAAACAAGTCAACACTAGTACATCTCAGACAATTAAACAAGGAGAGAACACCCCCACGACCAGGCAAAAGCAAGACGAACACACGTGCGGGAGGAGAAGACGGTGCAAGGGCGGGTTTTTACAGACAACAGAGCTGCGAGCGAGAGTAGCAACCTCACTTGGACAGAGGAACGAAGGACCACAAAGTTGGACATCGTTGGTAAGGCTCACACCTTGGGCAGAATCAGCCGAGGGGACAGGGACAAGATGTTGAGCAAAGAGAGCGGGTGCTGCTGGAGGCAATGCAGTAGGGTTCTGCAGGGCTCGGAACATGGTGGCCTCTTCCACCTTCTGCTTCTCTGGTGGGGGCTTGTCATTTCATTCCCCAAAGAGGAGGCCTGGCAGACACTTGGTTGTTGGGAAGACCTGTCATCTTCTGCACCCCACCACGGGTTCAATGGCACAGGGGACCTGGGCTGTTCCTCTGCAAGGAGCTCCCACCACTTGGTGCGTGAGGTCAACCAGTGCCACCAGCGGGCATGATCTCACTTCTGGTGTTTGGGTTCCCATCTACAGCAGCTTCCTAAAAAAAAGGCACCTCACAGCAGAAACCTGACCTCGTGTCTCTGTTAAGGTGGCTGTTGGAAATCCCCCCTGCACAGAAGATGGACCAGATCTCCGGGGTCAGGAATAGGACCTGGCCGTACTGCGCGGGAAGGAACTGTGTCCCTTTTTTATTAAGGATGAGACTCAAAGGCCTGACCAGTTCCCCGGGATTAATCCCATTACGTTGGCGTGTGCTGGGACGAAACTCGCTCTGTGAGGGTACTTCTGGTTTCCTTGGGTTTAAGACCAGGGAATTATTCCCAGTGAATTTAATTGCACTGAGAGCATTGATTGGTTTATGGATTGACTAAGTGCAACCAAGACTTACGCTCACGAGGTAATAGCTGCAGACACAGCAGGTTTAAAAAAAAAAAAAATCTGATCTTAAACAGTGGGAATATGTACCATGTAGGATTATTTTTTTTTGTCCCCTCTTCCAGAGCCTCATATTCTTCTGAAATTCTGGTGTAGATCAAACTTAATCAGTGTGAGCCATCACTTCACTCTTTCCAGCTCTAAGTTTCATATTTAATGACATTTCAACTGAGGTCCGTTACTAGAGCAGAGAAGAACTTCAGGCTGAGTTTAGGTCACTGCCTTAAGCATCTCCTGTGAGAGGCTCCAAGTGGAAAGATTATTATTTAAAGTGCTTTCTTTCCCCCACAACTAGTTCCAGAGCCTCAGTATTTGTCCTTGTCATGATGGAATTTTCTCTCCTGCAAAACCTTGTTCCATCTGAAGACATGTCCGTGACATGAAAACCCGTTTTATGGTACAGACCCTATTCTTTGCGGCCAGGTAGGCATGTGCCACCACACAAGGGCAACCAGACCAGCTGTTTGGCCAGCTCTTCTCTGGCTCTCTAGAGGTGATGCTCTGATGGAGGGAGCATCTTATGCCTCTCAAGGAGGAGCCCAAACGCACAAAGCTCAGAGGGAGAGGGAAGTTGCAAAGCTGTGTGTCTTGGAAAGGAGCTGCTCAAGGAAAAGTCATTCTGGAGACACTGAGATGTGGCTGCAGACATGACAACCATGTCCCGAAGGACAGACAGTCAAGCAGACAGACACACGTAGAGACCGGGCAACTACTTAGGCCCAGGCAGAAACTGGGGCTCTGGGACAAGAGGCAGAGGGGAACAGCAAAGGTAGGAACAGCAGAGAAACAGGTGTGTTTGGCTCTTGGGCAGCTTTGGGGCTTGTAAACAACTGAACTGATCCTGGGCGTAGGAAACAATGAAAAAAACCTAAGACTCAGAAGCTGAAGATTGAGGAAAAGAGCAGGGAGCCGTGGTGTCCTTCTTCCCTCACACACGTTGCAATCAATCAAACAATAGGAGGCCATTGACAATCCACAGCAGTTTCTCATAACGTTCTTCATCCTTTTGTTCTGGATGGTTTCCCCATTTAAGCACAAGCCCACTCAATACAAAATGATGAATGAAGGAGAAATGATTGGGATTCGGGGCTACCACCTTACATTCTTGGGGCTAGTGTCTCCCTCCCCTGGTCCTCTCCATAAAATCCTCTCTCTTCCCACTGCAGGTGCTGCTGACCTGCCCACCACATCCAAAAGCAATGCTTCTGGGCACATTTACTTCTCTCCCCCAGCAGAACATGACCGCCACAGGAGCGGGATACCACAGCACTGTCTAGGTGCACACGGACAACTCTGGAAGTGAAGGAGGTCTCTGGATGTGGAGGTTGGTTTCAGATACTTGACAGCTACCTTGAAACCCCCACCAAAGCTGCAGCCAGGGCAATCATAGACTCATAGAATGGTTTGGGTTGGAAGGGACCTTAAAGACTATCTCGTTCCAACCCCCTGCCTTGGGCAGGGAGACCTCCAACCAGACCAGGTTGCTCAAAGCCCCGTCCAACCCAGCCTTGGACACTTTGAGGGCGGGGAAGCAAAGGCAAAACCACAATAGAGCTTCCTTGAATTTGAGACAACCCATTATTGGGACATTTGACTCTGTAGGTGAGTTTGGCTTCAGGCCCACATCTCTCTGTGTTCCTCAGGCCAAGCTCACTCTGCTGCCCACGTGCTATTTCATCTCGCAGCAGCAACGCAAGAAGTGGGGTGGCTCTTCATGTGCAGGAAGAGTGAGGCTGTTACCAGGACCCTCTCACTGCCTTGTCAGTGTTTCTGGGGTGGTATCAACCAGGGCCTCGGGCTCACCCCCTGAGAAGAGGGGGGAGAGCAGCTCCTTTCCTCCTGGCAAGGGGTGGGGGGTGGTTTTTTAGCAGAGGGGGGTGATCAGGGTGCGAGTCGAGTGGGATCTAACACCGGTCAACTCAATACACTTCTCCCCACACATCAGGAGCCACTTCTCTCGGACATCAGTGGTGAAGAAATGGTACCACCTACCCAAAAGCGGTGTAACCCGGGCAGCACCAGCTCTGTCAAATGGACAACACCTCCTCATGCCCTTCCCCTGGCACTACCATTTCGTGGATGGCTTAAGGCAGGTCTCAGCGTACAGCAACGCAAACAACAGACCAGTTCCACCTTCCCAGGCCTTCCTTCCCCCACAGCAGCTCCCCCAACATGAGAACCAAAGCAAAAAGCAGCCGTCCCCATCCAAACCTCTCAGCAGCCGAGCCCTCCCGGCAAGGGACAGAACAGAGCCGAGCCAAAGGACCAAAGAAACGGGGGGGACTTGAGCTCTTGGACGAGAAACTCCGCGTCTTCTTCATGTTGTCCCACCTCCATACCCTTGGCCAACCTTCCCCGTGGGGTAGCTGGATGTGCAGGACAGCCGTGAACGCCAGGAAAAGGAAGGGGGAGGGTGGGGTTTGAAAGTATAATGCAAATATCTTTTTCTCTCTTTTCTTTTTTTTTTTTTTTCCCCGGTTGTTTTTGTTTGTCTGCTTTTTACATATGTACACAAGTCTGAGAATAAAACGTGGAACACAGTGCAATGTCTTGGCTGCGTAGCATCCAGGACTGGCTTAGTTGTGCATCGTGGTGTGCCACGGGGACACACGGGATGGGTAGGTAAAACCGTGTCCTCGGCCGGCTTCCGCGGAGGAGCCAACGGGCGGCCGGTCCCCTGGAAGAAGAGCAAAGTTCTTTTTAAAACCTCACTGCAGTCTCTGGAGGGGAGGACATTCCTCAGAGGTGCCGTGGGCTCGGGTGCCCATTATGGTACAGCTTCTGTTTGATGTGCACCATGTTCCCGGTCGCCTCCTCGTACTGCCTGTGGTGACGTTTTCTGAACTCCTTCAAGTTACAGAACTTTGGAATCCAAGACCAGGAGTTGTCTGGAAGGCAGAAAAGGAGAAGGGAGGTGAGATATTTACAGGAATGGTGAGACCCACGTTCTGCCTCGCCTGGCCCTGTTCCTGGCTTGTCCCACAGAAACCAGGCACGAGTTATGGCCTTGGCAAAGCCACCTTTGACCTTCAGACTGCCATCACATCCCTCTTCCATCCTGGCCCTGTTCTTCTGTCTCCTGAAACACCAGCCCAAGCCACGTTCTGCCCCAGAACAGGCTGTACAGCATCGGGGGGGTTTATCCAGCGTTTCATCCCGCAGCCCACGAACCTTTCCCTGGAGCGACATTTCAGCTGCCACCCAGCTCCGTGAGAGCTTTGGGTCATTCCACCCCAAAATACACATAGCCCAATCCCACAAAAGGAGAATTTGAAAGTCCCAGAGGACAATAGATGGTAGAAAGCTGAGTGACAGCCACCGGCAGGAGGTGGTAGGAGACTGCTCTGGGCAGCTCTGCTCTGGCAGCTCCTACGAAGAGCAACCTGGTGTCTGAGTTTCTCTAGAATATTTTCTATTTTAAGACATCTCTTCCATCAGGAAGGAGCTATAGGTTATTCTCATAGACCAAAATTTAAGCTGATCAGGCCACAATGTGACATTGAGTCATTGCTAAGTGGTGCTCATGTATTTTGGGCAGGGCTCTGCATCCTGTACCAGCAGAGTGCTTTGTTCTACCCCTACCCCTGTCTCTTAGAGTCACAGGCACCCTTTCTTTCCTTAGAAGGAAATTTTAGCTTTAGGTACTCGTTCAAGAAAGAAATAGGTCCCCTTTCTGCTTTAAAATGATGAGTCGAATGAATAGGAAATACCTAAAGGCTCGATGTTCATTATTTTGCTCCAATTTTTTCAGCCTCTCTTTAGTGACCCGTTCTCAGCCCAGCACACTGGCTTTGCTTTGGGCAGAACAGCTCAAGGTATGTCAAACCCTTTACTGGAAAGAGCCCTCACGTCCCATTGCACAGGTTGTATGTACGCTGGAGACCTCACCTACGGATTAGAGGAGGGCTCCTGAGTCTCTTCTTCCATTTATTTGGGATGAATATTTGATTGTTAGGCCAGAGGGCCATTAACGGAGCCGGGGACAGCAGAGGCACACATCTGAGGAGCAACCAGCCTGGTTTAAGAGCAGACTGGTCCCACGTGGCTGGTGCCAACACCACTACGATGGCACTAAGAGGCAAAGTCTCAGGCCAGAAGGGTGTCAGCCTTCTGCATCGTGAAAGGGGTTGCTCAGGGAAGAAAAATCCAGGTGCAAAGTCATCCTGCATTCATTTTCTGAAAAGATGGAGCTGCACAGTATTTTACACCATTGACCAAACCCTTCTCAAACCTTTAGAATATGCACACACAAGGAGAAAAAAAAAAAAAAGTTCAATTTAAATTCTAAATTAATTACTAGCATTGGCCTTTATTACTAAAAATAAAAATCTATGCAGTATCCCTTCTCAAGAAGGTGCCATATCTGTAGCTTCCAGCTCCATAATGAAGGGCAAGAGCTCTGAAGAGCTCTATTGCTGCGCTCACCGGAGCATCTCACCCAAGGAGCTCCTGCCAACCCCGCTGACTTCAGGAGCACTGAGGAGATCACAGCCACTGGTGGGCTGCTCAAAACCAGGGGTTATGGCCTCCAGATTGGCCCGGTACCTTACATCTCACTGGAAACTCTGACAATTAGCCTTCTGCTTGGGAAATGACAGCAGCACAGCCTCGAGAGAGTCCCGATTCAGAAACCGCTCAAGCAGGCTGCTAGGGACTTGGGAAGACTAATGAGAAATTAATAGCATTTTGGTCTGAGTTTTTAGAAAGCGATAGTCCACTTCCCTAATTAGAATTTCTTACAGGTTTATAGATAAATCTTTCTCTTGCTCACTCTCGCTTTTCCTCTGAGCTGTAATTTAACAGACACATCAGTCACAGAGAGACTGAGATTTGTAGGGACACTGTTATGGAATTTCAGGTTACTCGCTATTTTAACAGTTTTTCTGTCTTTTTTTCCCCCTCCAACAATTAAAGTCTGCGGGATGTCTGTGCTGAGAGAGCAAGGAGGGGCAGAGAGGGCCTCTGTTGGTCATTCTCAGGATGTTAGTTCGGGATGCTGAGGTCCAAAGACCAACTAACTGTGGGCTAACACTTCCCTGCGGGGCCGACGTCGCTGCTGAAAAATAAAATTGACACGTCTGGAAGGGCAAGGCGGATGGGGAAACCTCAGCTGGCGAGTTCCTGACACAGCACGGAAGCCTCTGTCATTGTCACCACGCTGTCACAGGTTTATACAAGCAACGGGAGGCTGCTCCCCACAGGCATGTGCCTGGCGGCACCTCGCACGCACAGAAAAATCCAGATGGTGGGTTTGTCTGGCCTGAAAACACCCTGCCCACACACGCAGCCACCATCCACCAGCCCGCCCACGGGCAAACACCCCCCTTCCCACCAAAACCCCCCCTTTGCACCGACGCTCTCCCAAGCGGAGCCCCTCGAGGCCGGGCTCCTCGGGAGCCTCCTTCCACCCAAACGTTCCCGCTGGCACAAAGAGGGCTGGGATGGGGCTGGCCGGGCCAAATCCACAGGGAACAAACCCCATAGGAGTGCTGACCTCCTCCAGCAGCCCCAAAAGGGACCCGAGGCAGCAGAAAGGGAGCCCGTGAGGCTGCACTTACCATACCGTCGGCTGGTTCTCCAGGCTCGCACCGCGTAGTGGAGAACCCCATCCATCCACACCAGAAACCAGCTTATACAAAAGCCCAGCAAAAGTCCCAGCATCAGATCAATCTCTTGCTTGGTTACATTGTCAGTCACAAAGTAGTTCTCCGAGGAGTCCACCACTGACTGATCCCCGTCGTACGGAATAACGTAATGGACATGATGCCTGTTGCGGGGAACAGAAGCAGGGAGAAGCATCAGTGGAGCAGAGCAGAGAAGGTTCCCCCTGTGCTCTTGTGGCCAGGAGCTGGTTTAACACATTTCCTCCGGGTTTTCCCCAAATTCCCTGGGCGCAGAAGTGCTACCTTGGCTTTTTTGGGCTCAGGTTAGGCAGAGGAATTGGCAGAGAGGGAATGGCCAGCCAGCCGTGGCAAGGGGCCGCTGAGCAGCCCCACGTGCCTGCCAGGACCACCGAGGTTGTATGCATCACACCCCCACCACTACAGTCTGCAGCACAGATCCATCACCAGTGCTCCCAGCTCAAGGCCAGAGCCCGGTTTGGGTGGGCTCTGCCACCCCAGCATCGCCCACCACCCCCCCCTCCACCAGCATCACCCTGCCCTCCCGTCCCTCCCACCTCCACGGGCCCATCCCGGAGGGATGTGCCTCTCCACAGGCAGGAGAGGAGGATATCAGGAGAGGAGGATATCACTTGAGGCCTCTGAATATGCATGAGGTGCAGGTTGCTCAATAATCACGCCTGAGAAACGTCCAAATATTTACACAAACAAACCTCCACTCAAAGGAACCTACTGAAAACAGCCCTAATCTCAGCAACGACTTAATGGAGGCCACCTGCACCAGAGGCACCGGCTCCCGGCACACCAAGGCATGTGGGGATGGTGTACAACCTGGTGCCATGGCACGTGGGGGGTTGGAAAGGGTTGTGTGGGTGGGAACCCATCTTGCCATGCTCCTGAGGTCTAGTTCTGCTCCCCGTTTGCATCCAGCAAAGACCCCAGGACCAGGGACCAGACTGGGGCAGTCCAGAAAGGAGATGCATCCAAGCCAGCTCTGATGGCAGCTCAAAGTGACCTCAAAGGCAGGTCCTGCTCGTGCCTCCTCTTGCTGGTGGGGTTGTAACCAGAGGTATTTTCCTTCATTTGGCTCGGGAAAGTCCAGGGGGAAGAGGGTGTGTGAGGGAGGGCTCCCAGAAAGGGAGCTCTTATTCATGAACAGGAGGCCTCCCATTAATTTCATGAACACATTAACTCACTCCCTTTTGCTTCTTGAAGTACAAGAAACAACCGGAGGGCTGAGTCCACAAACACCTCCAGAAACTCAGACTCCTTGAAATGATCAAGAGCTTGAGTCCCTCAGCAGGAGCTGCTCTGTATCTCCTCTGCATTGCTGGGTCACAAGCCACAGGGCTACCTACAGCCAGCCCATGGGGAGCATCGCCAACGCGCAGCCATCTCTGGGCTTGGGAGAAGCAAAAATTCCCAGACACGGCGAGGATGGACCTATTGCTGGGAAGGGAGTGCAGACATCTTGCCACATATGAGGTGGCTTTCATGGAGGGGCTCAGCTCTGTGCCAGAAGAATCATAGAACGGTTTGGGTTGGAAGGGACCTTAAAGACCACCCAGTGCCACCCCCTGCCCTGGGCAGGGACACCT